>JAUKTV010000022.1:0-344717 GCA_030549205.1 Apiosordaria backusii
TAATCTCTACTTCTTTAGTAAGTAAAGATATATTTATCTTTATTTATATTATTTAAAAGTATAATTAGTATAATATATATTATCTAAGTTATTAAGGTAAAATATAGCTTAAGAGCGCTAATCTTTATATTCAATACGAGCACTGATAATTGTTGAGCTTTTTCAGTGTTTTCTATAGTATAAAGCGGCTACCAGCTAACTTAAAAAAGCCCACTTCAGCCAGGTTTAGTTATCAACTATAAGACGGACAAATAAGAGTTTTTGGATGATATAGCCGGCGTGTTTAGGCTATATACATGGAATGCCTAGATAAAAGAATGATATCATATCACAGTTGGAGTATGTACAGTGTGTGTTAAATTACGCAGTACGTACACCACCTGGTAATACGGATTTCCGTAATGGATTCAGGGGAAATGAAGCATAACCCCACTCTGCCCCTGACAGCACTTGGGAACCGCAGCGCTGGGTTCACGCTAATGAGCCAAGATGTGGTGCACGGGCCTCCGGATGGGAACCGCGTGAAGTGGTTCCCGACCTTCTTCTGACGATTCCAAGCTGTCGATCTGCATTTTGCTTGTGGGCCTTTTCTTCTTCTTTTTGTCTGGTTGAGACAAGATTTGACACGCGTGCAGCACTCTCTCTTCCAAGCTCTCCTTCTGAATCCATAGCTCTTTGCTCCTTACCTATCTTTGCCCCTTTTTTGCTGACTCTTGCATGGGTCGTGGCGTTTGTCTTTGCGCCGTCAACGCGCCAGCAACAAGTCTGCATTGACGCACGAGACACAACAGCGGGAACCTGTGCGTCAGCCTCCGCTACTTGTCATTCCTGCCATCGACCTTCCTGATACCGGCCCCAGTGGCCAAGGAACAAACAGCTCCAGCAGCACCACATACTTCGCCATGGAGGAGCCACGACAGAACAAGCCGACCGGCATTCCTAGACTCTCCAAGCTCCCTGTGCCACGATCCAACTCCGTACGAGCATCCCCCTCTCGAGAATCCCTGAACCTCAGCACAGGCACCGGACAACTACGCAATCCAAAGCTCCGGACCACTCAGTCTCGCGATCAGTTGGCCCCGGCAGTCAACACACCAGCTCCGCTGCGTTCGACATCGTCACCACATACAAGGACGTCCCTCTCCCACGCCTCCGGAAATGCTCGAACCACGGCGTCCAAGGCCAACCCAGGGTTTACCCCTCAGCCTATGAGGCTGCTAAAACCAGGAGGACAGCCTGCGAACCAGTCCACACGCTCCACTTCAACTTCTCGTGCACCAAAACGTCAGCCTTCTCAACAATGGATATCAGCTGCTACTGTCGACGAGCCCCTTCTTGAGAAACCCGAAAACACTGTGACTGTGGAATACCTTGGGGAAGATATTGCGTTGGAATCACCACCGGATTCAGCCAAGCTACGACCTTCGCTTGCCGAGAGAACCATTGAAACCTTGTCTCGCCTCCCCTCCTCACCCTCAGTCAAAGGCAAAGCTGCCGCATCCTTCTTCGATGTGGCCGGTAGCGGCGGACAGTCGCCATCGCGACCCGGAAGTCGAGCCTCTCGGCCCGGATCGAGCCACCAGTCAGAAGGCTCAAGTGGGCAGTCAAGGGTAGGCAGCAGACCAGGCTCTCGCGCCGGCTTGGATACTCCAGTCACGAACTTTGGGTCACGGATTGCCACGTATCAGACGACCGTCTCCGCTGTTGAGAGTATTCCCTTGCGCGGTAGGAGAAGCATCCAGTCATTTCAACTGCACTCAATCAAGTCACCGGCAAAGGGGGTTCGGACTTCGGTTCAAGAGATCAAGTCTCCATCCACCATTGCGTTTCCTCGTACTCGCACACCCAGCCCCGAGAAACCAGCTCCTGAAACTGCTGTGTCACGCTTCGGCGCAAAGACCGTGGCTACCGGGCTAAAGAAACGGCAGTCGGTGAACGGACTGTTTAAGAAGCCTTCCACGCCTGCCCTTCGGAAACAGCCGTCGACAGAAACGCCGAGGAAAGCATCCTCAGCATCGCAGATGTCCTCGGCCACCTCGAACGAAGGGACAAACCCGTCTGGCGGCTCCGTCGTGTCGGGAAGTACTGCACTGACCGTCGATTCGGGGGAATCTACCCCTGGACAAGCATATCGTAAAGCTTCGTCTGCTCTGCGCGAGCAGATTGCCAAGGCAAAGGCGGCGAAACGAGCCGCCGCTTCGCACCAAACGTCCTCAGAACTTGGCGGCGGTGCACCCCAGGAGCCCCCGCTGGTCCCCACTGATAATAGCTTTGACTTTGGTTTACACCGTGACCCTTTCAACCAGCACCGAGATGATAAATCGCAGGAAAAGGTGCTGCGAAGCAGGCTGGACACGGCGAGGACTAGTGGCCGGCTCAATATCGCCGCCATGGGCCTCAGAGAGATTCCAGCTGACGTCCTCAACATGTACAATCTCGAGTCGGTTGGACAGTCTGACGGCGCCTGGGCCGAAAGTGTTGATCTTACGAGGTTCGTTGCTGCCGACAACGAACTAGAGATGATTGCCGATTCCGTATTCCCAGACGTCGACGTCCAGGAGTTTGCAGATGATGAAGATAGCCAGGGGAACATCTTTTTGGGGCTCGAAACACTCGATTTGCATGGAAACATGCTTATTTCCTTGCCAATGGGTCTGAGACGGCTATCGTTGCTGACATCGCTCAATCTGGTAAGCATATAATGCATTTGGGATGCCATTCGTTCTTTTACTGACCTTTCAAAGTCTGTCAACCGACTGGCGAACAACTCGCTCGAAGTAATATCTCAGATCACATCTCTGCGGGACCTCAAACTTGGGGGTAACCTTTTGTACGGACCGCTCGACCCATGTTTCTCCAACCTGCAGAACCTCGAAATTCTGGACCTTCATGGCAACAATATTGCATCCTTACCCACCAACTTTGGCACCCTTTCCCGCCTTCGCATTCTCAACATCAGCGAAAACAGCTTTGAAGATCTGCCCTTTGAGACACTCGCGGCCTTGCCCCTGACGGAGCTCAACGCACGCAAGAATCAGCTACGCGGCACGCTTGTTCATGAGTCTGTTCAATCGCTCCCAGCTCTCCAGACATTGGACGTTTCCTCCAACCAACTAGCTCATATTTGCTCGACAGGGCATTCGGTTGTCATGCCCGCTCTGCATCAGCTCTATGTCTCCATGAACCGCCTGCAATCGCTCCCTGATATCGGGAGCTGGACGGCTTTACATACCATTGCTGCCGACGAAAACAGCATCCATGCTATCCCAGAAGGTTTCACCAAGCTTTCTCAGCTCAGGTCGGTGGACTTCTCCAGCAACGACATTCGGGTCATCCCCGCCGAGATTGGCCAGATGAAAAGTCTTGCCATGCTTCGACTGAGCGGTAACCCTTTGCGAGAAAAGAAGTTTTGCACCATGAGCACCGAGGAGGTGAAAGAGATACTTGCTCAGAGACTAGAGCCGGCCCCGGAGCATCTCGAACCACAGCCCGAGCTTGCTCAAGCGGATGGTGGGCCTGAACCACACTGTGCTGAGCCTACCCAGGTAACCGATGATATTGCCACCCAAGAGGATGCTGATGATAGCCTCGACGATTTTGCAACTCCGCCAACGTCTGCGCCAGCATCACCTGCCCGTTCACGATCTCAAACTATCACCGGACAAACCTGGCCCGTTAAGCCCGGCGGCGTTCTGGATCGCTCCAACACTGAGTCCTCGTCTCTGCACCCTGTCGTTTGCTCCAAGCTCGCTGCGAGCAACCAAGTCAAGGAGATCCAGTTGCATCACAACCTCTTTACAGGGCTCCCCGAATCTCTGACGTTCTTTGCGGAGACCATGACTGCACTTTCTTTGGCTCACAATCAGCTTGTCGGGGAATCATACCTGGGTGGTGCGAGCGGCAATGAAAAGTTGGAGCTTCCCGCGTTGAAGGAGCTCAACCTTTGTCACAACCACATCACGGGGTTGGGACCACTGGTTGCCCACTTGATTGCACCAAGCCTGGAAAAGGTTGATGTCAGCTTCAACCGTATATCTTCCTTGCCGCCTGCCACTTCGCTCCGCGACGCTTTTCCCAAATTGACTGTCCTGCACATCTCGAACAACCACCTTGTGGAGCTTGAACCAGAGTCGATCAAGGGCTTTCGGATTGTGGATGCTAGTAATAACGACATTGCGCACCTTAATCCGAGGATTGGGCTGCTGGGTGGCAGCGGTGGCCTGGAGAGGCTTGAGGTCAGCGGGAATCGGTTCCGAGTGCCAAAGTGGAGCGTGCTCGAGAGGGGGACGGAGGCTACGCTTAGGTGGTTGAGGGGGCGGGTGCCGGTCGCTGAGATGGGGGCGGCGAGGGCGGAGTTTGGGCAGGAGGCTGATGATTTGGACTGAGGGCTTATGAGGATGAGGTGGCGCCGTGGGCTTCGAAGATCTTTCTTTTGGTTTCTGAAGGTTACATGCCGCCGCCTATCTCTGGGCTTGGTGTGAACCTTCATTTTTTGACTTTTGAAGGGCTACCTATCTCTATTTTTGCTTTGATGGAGACTGGCGGGGCACTTTTAACTTTGGGCTGCGAGGTTCGTTTTATCCCGCTCGTTTCGTTTCTAGGTACTCGCGGTTGTTGTTTCTAATAGGTAACTTGCTTGGGCATTTTTGTTTTCTTCAGCCCGAGTGTGTTTGATACCAACTTTTGTTCCTTTTTTTCTTCTCAGGTAGTGGGTGGAGATAATGGAAAGGTGGAAGGTGGAGGAGGTGTAAGAGTGTAGTATTTATTTCGCGGGCAAAAGATTTGTTGTATTATTACTGGTAAGCTGGGGGTAACTTTGCGGCTGAGGCGGCAAGTTACCTGATACGTATGTAGGTAGGGTGTAAGGTAGTGGGCTTTTTTACATTGTGGAAGCTCTTGAAAATATTTTTGAACAGGGTTTGACTTTTTTGATGGCAAGTGGCTTTTTAAAGGACTGCAATTTTTGGTCGGCTTTCTTCTTCTTTTCCCTCTCTGTCTGGTGACGGGCAGCGGCGACAGTTATTTCTTTTCTTCTCTTTTTTGGAATATCAAGACAAGACGACCTGGTACTTCGGTTTCGGACGTCTACACCGATATCGACCAACCCTCTCGTTACACAACACGCTCGCAACTACCACTGGACGATTCACATCGTTCTGTTGGCTGTCTCGTCGTAAACATGGACAACGGACCCATTATCCTGGGCGTGATTCTCGGTCTTGGGGTGTTCACATGTCTATCCGTTTGGTTGAAGCACTGTGATCGAGCGCGCAAGCAAACACGTCTGGAGCAGCAACAGGCTGCAGAGAGAGAAGCTGCTGCTGCTGCTGCTCAGGGAGAGGCTGGGGATTCGGCGCAAGATTTGGAGTTGGAGGTGAGGGGTACGAATCAGGTTGCAAGGAATAGTCTGCAGGGTAATAGGCTTGTGGTTGCGGTTGAGAATGAGAGGGGATCTGGGTCTCAGCCAAGGGGTGGTGGGGGGATGGCGATGATATTGCTGTTGATGGGGTAGGTCCGGCTGGGTGTGGACTTGGGATTCAGGGATTGGTGGGGGTGCCGGGTGGGTCGAGGGTAGAGGGTGGGAGTGCTCCGCGGAGTGAGAGATTGGTGCAGTCGTGTCATGGGGATTGGGGTGTTCTTCCTACTCCCACGACTAGTATGCAGGGGAGACTGTTGACGCCATATCGGGGGCCTGGGAGTGTACAGTCTACGCCGGGGGGGAATAGATATGGAGGGGGTCCTTCGAGTTCGATCCAGGGGAGGGTATTTCCGTTGGTACCACAGGCAGCGAGTCGGCAAGGAGGACCAGACCAGGAGATTTCGCAACTTGTTTCCCAGGGTGACAATACACAAGATACGACCGGACAAAACATCACATCACAGGGAATTATACCACAGGGCGCCGTGGGAGTGGGTGGCAACACAGCCAGTGATACAGAACCCCAGCAAACACAGCAGTCAGAGACGGGGCAGCCTCAGGACAGTGAGATTCAGCAGACGGAGGAGGATGGCGAGAAGGCGAAAGAGGACGAGAATGTCAAGGATAGTGAGAAGATAGACAATAAGCAAGAGGTCAAGGGCGATGAGCAGGCCGAGGGCAACAAAGTCGAGGCGGCAACCAAAATCACCGAGAACGGCGGTACCGACGAGACTCCCAAGACCGACGACGACTGCAATGAAAACAACGAGAGCAATGATAACAACGACGCTCATGATGAGCACGAAGATACCAACGAGAACGATGATGGTATCAGTGAGGACAATGCTGGCGCGGACGGCGGCGGCCTAATCAAGGCGGCTGATGAGAATGGTGGTCAAGGTGATATTATGGATGCGGCTCCGAAAATACCGGGAACTTGGCCGACTGTTTAAACATTCTGCATGAAATAAATGGCTTTTGGAAGTGTTAGCCGGCTCATTGCCAGATGTCCTGAGCGTTGTTGTCGTTGCTGTCCGGCTGTTGGAGACCGAGCTGTGGGTCGTTGGCTTCACGGCGAGAAGGGTTAGTGAATGAGCTCAGGTTGTATATAATGTTAGGATAAAGATACCAACTCGTGGTATACACTATGCGACCTGCTTAGTCTGGTTGTTTAGTTCTCGCAGTCTTAGCTTGATGTACCTTCGGTCCAAGTCTAAATTTAGGTGTATCAGCCTTAGCTTCATGTTTTTACCTGTTCTAGCTTGATATTCTCCCTATCCCAGCCATCATAAACCCGTCCCATTCCAGCTTTACATGTTTCTGACCACACCCTGATAAATGACTAGCCTGATACTTAATTATCCCTCCTCATGATCTTCAGTTATCACAAACCAGATGCAATGCCATATGCAACCCTAACCCCCTCCTTATCCACCAAATGTTCTGGACCTTCCTCGCCCCACAATAATTACCTCACCCCCTGACGCGCCACGGTGTGCAACTGACTGCTGCGCATGTGGTGTGGTGTTACCCAAAGCTTCCAAAGTTATCCTGTCCTTTTGTTGCCATCAACGACAGCACCACTTTCAACCCTCCCAAACAGCGCGCTCATTTGGTATGTTTTGTTCCAATCTTGCCCAATTGATTGAATTCCCGAGTAACTAATTGTTTCATCAATAGATTTTTTTCTTGACCCTCCTTTACATCGTTTTCGATTGCCACGAGTCTACTTTCCTTCAATTAAACCATACCGAACGAACGAACGACAGACACGAACGACCAGACAGACAGACACAATGACGCGCGCCCAGCAGACCATTTCCCTCGCCCTTTTGGTGACTTCTGTATGAAACCCTTGTGATGCTGTTCATGCGAGTGTTAGGTGTAGTCTGGACCTGTTTGGTGGCTAATTGTATTATTTGTCGGATGGATAGCTCTACCTCTCCCTCTACCTCGGCCTTATTCCCCTTCCGGCCGTCGTGCAGGAGGATATCATCCCTGTGGTAGGTCTTTTTCCCGCCCCCGCCCCCATTATTGATTGGGTGACAATGGCTAAGAAATGCGTGTGTGTTCCACAGCTCCCCTTCTGGTCCCTCGTCACCTTTGGCGCGTGGCTCCTCTTCCGCCTCGGGTGGGGGATGCTCACCTTCCGCGACACCCCCGACGCGTACGCCGAGCTGATGGACGAGATCAAGCTGGCCAAGGCGGATTTGAGGGTGAAGGGGGTGGATGTGGATTAAGTCTGACTCGAACGAGGATGGAAACGGGGTATATGGAGGAACATGCATTTTGGGTTGTGAAAAAATAACAGAAAATAATGGAAAATGCCAAGACAAAGATGAACACTAAGATGATATGGATCTGATATGGGCCTCTTGATGTACCCAATTTTTGCTGGTTTGCCTCGAGGAAAATCTTCGGATGCCTCGTTGAACTCGAGGAGCCCTTTTAAATGGGCGTGCTTACAAGGTATCATTTTGAGTAAAAGATGCGGGTATATACATGCATCATGACCAACAAAGCTGCGTGGCCCTTTCTCTCCAAGCCAGCCAACCAACATCACTGACTGACCATATTACGATCTCTGCTCCCCAGCAAGCAAAGACACCACCGTCCTCACAGCACTAAGCGGTTCCTCGCCGCCTCGAATAAGCTCGTCAAATAATCGTGGTATACCAGACAATTGCCCCCTTTCATCATGTTTATGCCCTGTTATTCCTCGTCAGCAAAAAAAATCATCCTTCATATACTAAGAGATGAAAGAACAAAACTCACACTTCCCCGGCATCCCCACCAAAACTCCCAAATCGCTCCTCGCCTCCCCCGTCCAGTCAAACTCAATCTTCCACGTCACCCTCAAACCCGACGTCATTTTTTCTTCCCCTCTTTTGTCGTTCAAAACAGGTATCTCAAGATCAAGACACGTCTTGCCCATATAAGGCAGCAAGTCCCCCGCGTCGTCAAGTTTCTTGCCTTCCTTTCCAGCCTCATCCCGGTCCTGTTCCTCTTCGTCTTCACCCTCCTCATCATGATCATCATTCCTCCTCTTCCTCCCCCGGTTCTGCTTCTTCCTCTCCCTTGATTTCCGCACCATCTCCACAAGCTTGGCTTTGTCGTTGATTTCCTCTTCTAGCACCCGCCACACTTTCGCTCTCTCAACCCCTACTCGTAACCACTCCCCCATTGCCCAGGTTAACACGCTGATGTTATTGTACAGCCCGCTACTTGGCACTGAGCCATCATTAGGTTTGTTGATTATTTTGTTAATAAACGGGCTCAACTCCGCCGCTGCGGCGGGCGGGTCCATCTTTGGCACTTGGATTTGTTGAACGGCCAAAGTCTTCGTGTTGACGGTCATTTCTATCCTTGCTGTGAACAGCCCTTTACTAGGGGTGGCCGAGGAAGCGGTGATGAAATGCTGCTGGAGGAGCGGTTTGTCTTCTTGTTTGGGCAGGGGGAATATTTGCGAGGTGAAAGTCAAGGGCGTGAACGCCCGGAGGAAGGGGAGAGATTCAGCCGCCGTCATTGCCATGGGGTGATGAGAAATGATAGGTTTGTCGAGGTTATCTGGGACTGGCTGAGGCGCGGTTGGTAGGGGTTTGCTGAAGGGGAGAAAGGAGATTGGGTTGAGGGCTGAGGCAAGCCAGTCGTCTGTTGGATCTGGGAGAGCTTCTTTCTCTGGTGGGAGGGCGTGCCTGCGGAGGAGGGAAATGATTTCGGTTGGGTTGGGGGGCGGCGAGGCCTCTTTTTTGGAGAGACGCGCTTGTCGGATGCGCTCGTTTTCCGTCGTTCCTACGTTGAGGTCTTGTTCCAGGGAGGCGAGCTCTGCTAGGAGCGAGTCACGGAGCTTCTTTTTGTCTGTTTCCGGGTCAATGGGTTTCAGGCCACGGAGTTCGGCGGTCGTCGGCTCTTGGGGAGCAGCAGGAGAGACTTGCTGTCCCTTTTTGCTTGGGAAGCTAGATTCTTGCGTAGAGCCGTGAAGTTGACCTGGTTCTGGTGGTCGCATCGGAGGTTGTTTGAGGGGTGATGAACTCTTAATTCTCTCCGCCAATGCCTTACTCCGCTTTGGCCGTCTCGAAGGGGTGTTGTGTATGCCTGACGGGGGCGTGCTAACCACTGGATCTGGGCGCTCGGGGGTTGGCGGAAGCTCTGGTTCGGGTACCACAACCTCAGGAAGAACACCCATTGGCGGCGATCGCCGAAGACCACGCCTAGCAAAGGGATTGATCGCCTCAACAGCCTCCTCGGGCGCCGGGGGTGGAAGCGGTCGCGGGATTGGTCTTGGGATACCGGTAGCCCGTTTCGCACTCAATCGTCTTGCTGGTGATCGGAGGCCCTTATCCTCCTCGCCTGCCTTCGCTCCGTCGTTCTGACCGTCTCCCGCTGCTGAATCTCCATTGCGTTTCGCGGACCGTAGATCAAGCTGCGTTCTAAGCGCCCGAGTTAAACCGCCGGTGCTATCGGGAGTCTCAGTTGGCAGAGGCGCATTGGGCGAGAGTTGTGATTGCGACTGGTCCTGTGATTGACTGGGCTGACTTTCTCGGCGGCGTAAAATCTCGGGATTGTGTCGCTCTAAGCTTGCTCTCGTCGGGGAAGCGTACGAGGGTCGCCTTGGGCTTCCGCCGAGCTGCGCGGATGTTTCTGGGGGTGTTGTTGACTCTTGTTCGAGTTGGATTTGAACAGCTGTTCTGGGGGAAGTTCTCCTTCTCTTGGGCGCCGAGGTCTCCATCGCGGTACAATCGATGTATCAATTACCTATTCATATTCGCGACCAATTTCGCCGCGAGATTCCGATTGCCGACGCGTCGAATTCACTGTGCTGTGTTTGCTCGCTGGGTTGATGTGGTCGGGTTGCTTTGTTTGGGGAAACTGTTTCTTGGGGAGATGCCAAGACCTGGCCAAAAAGGTCCCTGGAGCACTTGCAGAAGTGACGGCACCGTCAACACGAAATGGAGTCGACCAACCCTCGGGATTTGCGGATGCTATTAGAAATACCAGTAAAAGATTTGGCGTATCTTGATTATGTTCCGATTGACAGCTATCTTCCAGCGACTATCTCGAAAAGGCTAAACACTGGTGGTTGACATTTGAGCGGCACGTGACCATACACGTGAACCCGTCAAGGTCGACGATCACTTTCTGTGGTGTGATGGGTAAGTAAAATGGTCTTGGCAGGTAGTTGCAAGGTGCGCACGGTGTTTTCGTGCACAAGTTGTGCAGAAGTTGGCCCGTGCCAGGTACCTGAACAGGGGATTTTACTTTTGCTCGCAACCACAGTTGACAGGTGATCCGTGCTTTCTATGACGTTGGCGGGATGTCCTCGGCACAAATTCTTGAAATCCGCTGTCCCGCAGTGCAATGGACCGGGCCCCTGCCTCCCGACCCAAAATCACAGGAATTGAAATCTCGTCCGATAGCCATTTTTTCCTCCGTCCTTCGGCCCTGACCCAACGTCCTCGACCGAAGCACTTCTCGCGCTGCAGCTCCCTACTGCAGCCTTCCTAAACTCTAAGCACCCACACTACCCCTCCATCAAGATGCGGAGAACCATCTTCCGCGCGCAACCCGCCGCGCGCGCCGTGAGCCGGGCCCTGCGCAACCAGCCCCTCCGCCGCTCGTTCGCTTCCACCCCCGCGACGCCCATCGAGCCCTCCAAGGAGCAAGCCCACCCCATCGGCCCCTTCTACGAGAGCGTCCTCCGCACCCCCGCCGGCCCCATGCCCAGCGTGAAGCCCGAAGACCCTCCCGTCACCTCCCAGTCCAACCCCAAGTCCATGCCCGAGCCCGCCCCGGCGCCCACGGAAAAGCCCGCAGAGAAGGAGAAGCCCACCGAGGATCAAGCCCCCGCCGCCGCGGAGAAGCCCGCCGAGAAGCCCGCCCCTGCTCCCCCCAAGGACGAGAAGCCAAAGCCCTCCCCCAAAGCCGCCGCCGTCGAGGAAGAGAAGCCCCTCGACGCCCCCATTGCTGAGGAAAAGAAACCCCTGAAGCGCACCCGCAAGTCACGAAGCACCGGAACCAAGTCCGTTGACCCCTCTTCTTCTTCTGTTTCTCCCCAATCACCCTCTTCATCTTCATTACCATCATCCACCACCACCACCACCACCCCTCCTACCCCAAAATCCGGCCCCAACCCCACTATCGTCCTTTCCTCCTCCTCCGATCCGCCACCGACCGAGAAAGAGCCTCCATCTAACAGAGATGAATCCGAACAGAACCCCCAACAACGCGCAAGAGTAGTCTTTGGCTCGTCACTAGCCGGCCCCGCCGAGCGCGCCGAGCGTCTCGCCCGGATCCGTAACGAATCCCGGCTCATCAACGGGGTTCTCGTGCCCCCCAAGCCGGAAGAACCAGACAATTGCTGCATGAGCGGGTGCGTGAATTGCGTGTGGGATCGGTTCCGTGACGAAATGGAAGACTGGGCGGCGAAGTCAAAGCTGGCAGAGGCGAGGGTAGAGGCCGCGAAGGAGGTGGGGGAGCAGGTTGGGGTAACGCAGGACAGTATAGAGAGCACTGGGAATATGTCTACTTCTACTACTACCATGGATGACGGCGGGGGCGGTTCGCCGAGTAATTGGGATGCGGATGGGAAGGCGACCAAGAATCTTTGGGATGAGGAGCTGTACAAGAATGTGCCGGTGGGGATTAGGGAGTTTATGAAGCAGGAGAAGAGGTTGAAGGAGAAGCATGCTAGGGAGGGGACGTTGGGTGGTTAGACGAGGGGAGGAAGAGATGTGTGTGCTGTTGTACGATATCGTGATGTTTCCTTCCACGTTGTAGAGATCCCCGTTTTTTGTTGCTTTTACCTACCCAAGGTGGTGAGTGTGTTTCTGGAGATCAGGTGTGGCGTAGATACGCGTTTCACGGCAAACATGTGAACGAGTTGAGTATGGAGGCTGTATGGATCATCTTTATCGACGCGAAGTGCGTCTTGGAATTTTTGTCAGGACATGGGTACTCATGATCCTGCGGTGGTGCTATGGATGTCAATAGGAGGATGCGGTTCAAGTATATACCAGGTAAATACCACCGATAATCCAAGTCTTTTGCCTGGATTTACCGGCCTCGCCTCCATTCTCTCCACATCCATGCCTAGGGCCAACGCCCCGTCTATGACTTCTTCCCCGTCCCATGTAATCATCCGCAGAAGCCAGATCCCACTTTTCGAAATCTCGAAGTGATGCCAGAAAACTCCCGCCGGCTCTCCTATTCTTCCGTTTACTCCTAGGTATCATCACGGGACAATGCTGATGTTTTGGGTGTTTTTCTCTTTTTGTTTCACTTGTGCTGTACTATAGGGTATTGTTTACGCATTAAGCCTGAGCCTTCTTGGTCAAGGCGGCAGCAGCGTTGGCGTCGTGCTCGTCAATGTCAATGGCCTCCCAGGGGTAGCAGATCCACTCGTCGCCTACTGTCCTCGCGGCCCAGTAGCGGCCGTTGGTGATGTCGTCGGGAAGGGTGCCGCGCTTTTGCTTGTCCTTGTTCTGTTTTTCCTCTTGTTAGTCACCCGTCCGGAGCGAAAGAGGGGGGGAAAGGGGAAAACCTACATGGAGCACAAAGATACCAAACTCGGTCTTCTCATCCACGTTCAACTTAGCCCTCACCTCCTCGACGTCCTTCTGGAGCTCCTTGACGGCATACTCGAGGGTGGTCCTCGTGTCGTCGACCTCGTCCACAATCAGGATGCGCTTGCCAACCAGGTTCTTCATGGAGCCGAGGGCGGTGAGGTCGAGCCACTGGGTTCGGGTGACCTTGTGGCCGACCTGCTCAACGACCTGGTCGGCGGCGTTGGGGAGCTGCTCGTACAGCGACAGACCGATGGCCTGGATCGGGATGTTGGGGCTGCCGGGCTGCTTGAGGAAGGAGCGGAGGATGCGGGCAGGGACGTAGCCGCCGCCGCCGATGGCGATCATGAGGTCGGGCTTGAACTCGGCGAGGATGGGGCCGGCTGCCTCTTGGCAGAGTTTGTGTACCTTTCGGGGGGGGGGGGGGGCATGTTAGTATCACGGATTAAGATATTGGAGATGGATGGTGGGGGGAGGGGCAGGTTTGTGGATTGGGAGCACAGGAGACGGGTAGGTAGACGGGTAGATAGACTTACATCATTGTACGTGACGTAGAGCTTCTCAACCATCTTGACGGGTTTGTTTGTGGTTTTTTGTTCGGTGACCGTTGCTGAGGGTCCTCGTCGGATGGGTAAGTGTATGGTGGGGGTTTATAAGATGGACGGACGGTTTAGGCGGGGTTATTTACGACCCTGCAATGATACCAGACAGCAATAAGCGAGAGCTCTTCAGGAGAGTTTGAAGAATGGGAATTGGGGACTCACAGACTGGCAATAAGAATACAAAGTACGGTAACCTTATTCACAGTTCAAAAAAGAGAGAGATTACCAGTTGCAAGGCAGACGGGCAAAAAAAAAAGGTTGGATCTGAAATCAGAGGACCCCACCCCACCATGAATGGGATTCTTCCATTTTTCAGGCTTCCAGGGGTCCCCACTGTTCAGCCCTGGTGAATCGTGATGTTCCAGAAGCGCTAACGAGAAGCGGCAGGTGGGTTTCAGCGGCAGTCGAGGTTTAAAGCGGAGTTCGCCGATAACCTTGATCTAATGGCCGTGGTGGTTGACGACTTGCAAATGGTGATTCCTGCCAGTGGTTGTCAAGGACAATGGTGGCCAGGTTGAGCCAGCCAGCGCCCAATAAGAAAGCCCGGGACGCCTCCCGCCCGCTACCAAGTATTGGTTTCACAGCAACAGTTGAGTGGCAGGAACAGATCTTAGTTGAATCACAGTTATGAATCATCCCACAACACCCAGACCATATCACCAACGTGAGCAATGACCTGAGCCAGGCTTGGATTATCTTGCAAGCCGAGCCGATGAGCCAAGTCAAGCCTACCGTATATTTGACTGAGCCAAATCAAGCCTCCTGTCGTCTCAGGCTTGAAGGCTTGAAAAGCCTTGCCCCTGCTTAGGGTTAGGGTTAGATGTGGCTATGTTACCTTACCCCCTGCCCCCGGCTACCGGCCCCGGCTGCCGGCCCTCCTGGAAATTGAACTCCAAAGACATGACCATCTATTCTCTTTTTTCTCTCCCCCTTTTTGAACCGGCATTTTTCTAGTTTCAAGACAAGACAAAACAAGCAAAGGAAATCACAAAGAAAAACAACAGTCTCTCTCTCCATGCACAAGTGCGTGGCTCTTGATGTGCTGTACTCCCGTCGTCTTCAGCGTCGTTGGTCCTTTCGATGAGCTGGGGTCTTCCACACGGGTTTCTTGGCTGTTCCCGCGCGTCATGCGCTTGACAGGGACGGGGGACTCCCTTCTACCTACCCTTTTCATGATGTGAATTGGCACCCCGTTTTGGTATAGGTATGTGAGGCTGTGAAGGGCCAGGGAGGCAGGCTGGTGTTGATAGGGTTGGGTTGGGTTGTTTACTCCACGCGGCGCCTCTTGCTGCTGGTGTTGGGGGGACTATTGTCGTTGCTGTCGTTGGAGTCGTTGGAGTCGTTGCTGGGAGCGGGAGTGCTGGAATCAGAGGCGCGCTTGGTTGAGCTGGTGCAGGCGATGGCTTCGTTACTGGTGGAAGGACTCAAGTTGTTCGGATTGTTCATGTTGTTGGTGGAGTTGTTAGGGGGACGATCGGTGTGAGGCTGAGGTTGTTCGGCTGAGCTGGTGTCCACAACTATAAAGCTAGCTGCGGGAGATACAGCGGTTGGAGATGGGGAGACTGAGGGGGAGAAGCTGGGGCTGTGGAGGCTATTGAGCGATGGAGAGGGTGGGGGAGGTGAGAGTGAAGGAGAGAACGTGGGTCTGCGGGGGGTGTTGAATGGTGTAGCGGTTGGGGAGGTGGGTTGTTGTTTGGGTATCTGCTGGGAAGGTGTGTCCGAGGTGGTGGAAGGGCATGAATTGCCGAGGAGTCCCCCAGTGTTGACGATGACTTCACAGGATCCAACAGAAACCCCAGGGATGAGCGTCCGCCCCGGGAGTGTGACGATGTCTGTTATGCCCAATGGTTAGATGCTGTCAATGATTGTAGGCAGTAAGATGGGGGCTTGTTGTCTCACATGAATCATTCTTTGCCCGGTTACTAGCGGTCCCGGTGGATGTCGTTTCAGGAGTTCGACCGAGCGAGTCAATGAAATCCATGTCATCCCTCAATCTGTGGTGGGAAGAGACGGTTGTCTGCTTAAACCGGCCAAAAATGTGGTTCTCCAGTAAATCCATCTGTTGGATAAATTGCGAGATCACGGCTTCTCGCTGTTTCGTCCACATCTCGTACTGCTGGTTATTATCCATGGTGGACAAGCGTATGATAGCGTCCTTGTTGAGGACAACGACGGTCTAGAAACTGGAATCTTCCTCCAAGAAACCAGCAAACGGTCCAGCTATCGTAGTATTGGCAAGGAGGAAGTGGAATGATAAAGTTCGTAGAAAGGTCCTGGGCTTGCCGTGACCTGGTCAGAGAAGGGCGCAGGTGAGGCGGCTGCATAGAGAAGGTTGGAACGGTAGTCACCGGTTAAGAAAGCATTTAAACAAGAGCTGTTGCCCATAATTCTGTTGGACTCAGTCCCAAGCCCCTGAAGTCTTCACAACAGCAAATAGGAGTGCGTCTCTTCAAAGGGTTTTCAGGAACGTGGGTACCTATTTACAAGGTACAATCAAATATACTGGCGAGCTATTATCAGATGAAGTATCATTTGTTAAGACTTTGTGTTCTGATACATGACTTCCATCACAGCGATACCGTTATCAATTTACAAGGGTATGCCGGACTGGATGTTCGCTGTTCTAATTCAGGGGGCGGGATGTGCTGTGCAAATAAACGGGCAATAGCATTTGACTCATCTCCTTTGGCCTGCGAATCGGAAACTGTTTACGTTGTTTGCAAGCCTCCCTGTGACTTCTCTCATGCAGGAAGCCCGAGAAAGATACATCGGTGAGGTACCTTCATCTTTAAGTGGCAGGGAAAACGACCAACTAACAAAAGGAAAAATGGCAGTTCCAGCATATATCATCTACTGACTTGGGGCCTCTCTACATGCCCCTCCACAACCACTGTCTCTACACCTACCACCAGCTATATAAAACCGCATCTACCAACCAGGATTCTGAAAACTTTTCATTCCGCCCTCAGTTCATAATCTGATTTTCTCTTACTCTCAACAAGTTTGCCTCATCACCTTGCCCAGTGCTAGATTCTTTTACACCATGAGTTCAGACAGCCAGCAAACCTCCCCCACACCCAATTCAGACATCGACACATACGAACGCCTGCAAGAAGAGATTAAAGGGAAATGGAAGTCTCTGGTGGCGCAGACCATCACCATACTAGAAAAAAGCCTCACAGAGTTCATCGTTGCCAAGGTTCGAGAACAGGTCAAGCTCTGCTCAGAGAGAGTCTCGCAACTGGCAACATACGAAAGCCTGCGGGACTTAATTCCTGGGGAGTCTCAGATTGCGGCTGATGTAATTGAAGAATTGCATGTCAGCCTCGGACTTCCGCCTGGGCTTTTCTTCATCCCAAGTCAAGAATCAAGCGAGTACGATGGCAGATCATCACCGCCGCGTCCCAGTCCTGCATCGGGCGAGCATAATAGAACACCATCACCGACGCTGGCTGAGGAACCCGGTACGGTTAGTCTAAGCCCAGAGCACTCGGAAGACTTCATCAGACGGCTCTGTAAAGAACGGAGTCGCCTGGGGCGGCGCGCTCAAGACTTGTGGAATATGCCGGTATGTTTTTTCAAATGTTGATACTTGTCGTTGGTCATGTACTCACACCTCCTCGTGCTATAGGCCTTTAGACCAATCAAGCTCAGGGCAGATTCCAAACTTGCCAATCCGCAGGAGGCGTTCTCGCAGGAGAGATGGGCCGATCGTGAACGGTTTGTGGCGCTCCTGACGTATACACGAGGATCGGTTGCTGTCAAGCCTTGCGAAAGGTGCCAAAAAGGCTTGGGGAAATTTGGGGGGTGTGTGGAGTATAGTGGCAGGTGTGCGAATTGCCTTTTTGTCCATCAGCGTTGCGCGCTGGGTCGGGAGATGGAATGAATGTCTTTTAGCCAGAGAATGGGGTGGTGTTGTAGTAACTGTTGTAGCTGAGAATTCAAAACACTTTTCTTGCTGCGCACCTACCGACGTAGCTTTGCGGTTGTCTGAGATGCAGGGCACCATGGGTAGCGCCTCAGTGCGCTGCACACCGCCAGTAGCACACGGAGAGGCTGCTGAGATGATGTCGCCGTTGTCCGGCGCGCCACCGAGGCTGGGCCAATGCCGCTGCAGAGTATCAGCGGCGTTGGGCCAGGTCAAGACGGCAAAGACCTGGCAAGGAGAGCAAAGAAATCGCAGCGCGGGGCCGTCTAAATCCAGCCACGGGCGCATAAAACAAGGAGAAAAGGACGGAAAGTAGAAATAACTCATTAGGTGCGGCGCTTTGAATGCAGAGAACTGAACCGCCTGTAATGCCCAATGATGCCGCCGTGAGTTCGGGCTCGAAAATGTCATGATCGTTGTCCGAAGAGTGATCTCCCATCGCCATATCCTCATTTGGAGACTTGTGACCCAAGAGGAATGTTTGGATATCGAGACACACACAGATGGTGGCTCCACAAGGATATCGCGTTTGATGCTTCTCACCCGTGACTTGTCTTTCCGGGTGCGGTGGGCCCGGACACGGCTGCGGTGGGCCCGGACACGGCTGCGGACAGCCCAGACGCACCCGCTGCGCAAGGAGTGTCGGCCCTCAAAGGGGGAGCTGTACGACCTATGCTGGCGGGGCGTGAGATTGGTGAGTCAGACATCAAACGACGGTTGCCTCCTCTATGCGGTGCGGACCTTCGTAGCGTGGTTTTCTCAAGAAACCAGCTTCGTTTTCGCACTCATTTATTCAGGCACCTTACTCCCAAGTTCAACAGCGACAGCACTTTCGTGCCCTATGGTCGGTCCTACATTGGCATTTTAGTTGCGCAGAACGATCAAAATCTCACGAATGCACCATCAAAAGGTTCAGAATGAGGTACGTCTCCGTGGGCAAAGGATCATCGGCAGGCTCCGACCAATCAAAAGCCCAACCATCAGCAGGTAGCAAACAAACCAAATTTGACCACTGTGACAGATGGATAGCCGCCGCAGGCCCGCAGATATGATTTTTTTTCCTTTAGACCTTTCATGTTTCAGCCTGGGGTCGATTGCTGGGGACCTGGCGTGTGTGCCAAATGCTGAACCGACACCCTTCTTTCCTCTGACACCATCGCCCTTCACTTCACCAGTTTTGCTTCAATTTGTTGCACACCTCACCTTTCGCCCGAAGCTTTTTTTTTATCATGGATAACATAATCGTCAAGCACGAGGGCCGCAATTACCTAGACGATGATGAGGCTTTGGAGGAGCAGCTCGTTGAGGTGCGCAAGCAAAGGCTTAACCGGACGCTCGATCAAAGAATTCAACATGTCATTCCCAAATACAAGCCATACCGCGACCAACTAGCGAAGGGCGACCAGAGACGAGAGATGAATGCGGGGGTGAGGGAGAGCATAAGAAAAGAGAGGAGAAGATTGGAAGAGGAGAAAAGGAGAGTGGAGGAGGAGAAAAGGAGAGCGGAGGAGGAGATGGTCCGAATACAAAATTGGGAGAGTAAGGTAGAGGAGGACGAAAGAAGGTTGGAAGACGACGACGCACAGTCAACGAGACTTAGGGAAGTAGCCCAGCGTGAGATCGATTTGCTGAACGAGCGTTTCTATAACGAGATGGTGGAGATAGCCACCGGCTTCGGCAGAGGAGGCGGCCGGGCCATCGTCGATCCTCTTAACCTCGGACTGCCCTCTCGAGATCGGCTTTCACAGCGGATCAAGTATCTTGTCGACATGAGGTACGACACTTCTGGCAACACACTTCAGAACCCTCTCGACATGACTGCCGACGAGGTGGGCCACCGTGGCACACCACCAACCCCCGAACAGCAAGCAAGACCACAACTGCTTCCGGTATGTGCTACCGCATTCCCATTCCAATATGCTATCCCCAACTGATCTCTGCTTTCAGACCTTGCGGTCTCAGCCGCAAAGCGCAAGCCCCACCATCCACCTCCAGCAAGCAGTGGAAGCTTATGGGTACCGCAGACCCGAGTATGGGCCTGCTTCGAGGCCCGCAAGAACAAGGACCATCATGTCACAACCTTCCTTTTCTCCAGGGCATCCTGCTTCCTCGCGCACTCAGCACTCCCACACTGTGAATTTCTTTGACTCCGAAGATGTACGGCTTCCGTCGTCCCTCCTTTCCCATCACCCTCTGCTTTTCCTTTTGTTCCATTACCCTCCGTCTAGATGGTGTACTTACCTACCTCCTTGGCAACTCACTGACATATGTTCACCACTTCCTAGGATACGGTCCCTCCGCAGAGCATGGTGAGGTTCGACGAAGGCGATCACTTTTCTTTCCTGGGCGAGGAAGCGCTACAGGCCGTGTACAACGAGTGTATGAAGAAGAGTTCTAGTATGACAGAGCTTATCCAGAAACCTGTATGCCCCAAGTCTACACAAACTTGTACCAAATACCTAGCTGACAAGACAAACAGTACATTAGACCTGCCAAGGTCTGGACTCGGCCGACGGTTGACAGAAAAAGGGGCCGCGATGGGAAAGTCATTTACAACTGGCAACCCCATGCGAACTGCGAGGCTGCTCTCATCCACTCGCGCGGCGAGATTGCCCCGGAGCCCTGCGATTTTTGCAGCGCAAAGCGAGGTCGCTTTGCCGAGTGTGTGGTGATGCCTGGGATGTTCAAAGGCGCATGTGGAAATTGCCGCTGGGCGTCCAAGGACGCATCGTGTTCGTTGCGCAAGGATAAGGAGAAGGATATGTAGAGGGCTGACCTTTATTTTGGATAAGCACATGGCTGCTACTTCTTGTACCGCATGGGGCACACTGCCGTTCGCTCTTTTTTTTTTTTCCCCTCCCTTGATAATCCCCCTCAACATTACAAGTTTGGTTTATCGATCGTATGTACAATCTTGTGCTCTGATGCTCGGACTTCACGTGACTAATGCTCTTGCAACTTCACACGGCAAGCAAGGCTATTACACTCCAGCCTCTCCAGCGATGTGATTGGTTGTAGTCTCCTAGCTTCCTTTTTTTGGTGCAGTGGAAGCAGTGGGCAATGGGAGCAGTGGGAGCAGTGGGAGCAGTGGGAGCCGTGAGTGCGGGTTAGGGTTGTGCGTGCGCAAGAGCCGTGAGGTAAAGGAGGGTTAAGCTTACGCGCGCGCAGCGCGCCGGATTTGCGCTCACTGCGCAAGGGTGCGTGAGCTAAGCCGTCAATCAATAGGGTAGCTATATATTAATAGGCTGATAGTTCGATTCCCAGTATAAGCTTTCTT
This sequence comes from Apiosordaria backusii, assembly GCA_030549205.1. Taxonomy (NCBI): domain Eukaryota; kingdom Fungi; phylum Ascomycota; class Sordariomycetes; order Sordariales; family Lasiosphaeriaceae; genus Apiosordaria; species Apiosordaria backusii. The sequence continues at coordinate 20,789 of JAUKTV010000022.1, forward strand.
TTTTGTGAAAGCTTTGGAGACCTATTGCTTGGAGCGAAGCGGAGTAACTAGTATCGCTGCGGTCGTGCCTCCGTTGTTGTCATGCCAGCCATTATAGTCGTACCGGCCGTCGTACCGGCCGTCGCCCTCATTACGCCCCATCGCCGTCGTCATAACCCCATCGTCATATCCCGTTGCCATTGTAATACCCTCCCGCAGTTATATGCTCTTCGTCGCTGTCATGATGCCCTGTCGTGAAGGCCTGTCATGACGCCCTGTCGCCGTTGTGGCCGCGGTGTCCGCCGCCGTCGTAGCGGCGTAGCTGTCATAGTAACAGCATGCACGGCAGACCGACCTAACATGCCTGTCGAAGCGGCATATAAAGCGGCGCCGTGCCCAGTGCCCGTTGTGGTGGAAACCTGACCTAACGTGCCCGTCATACAGCGCCCGTCCGGACTCATGGTCGTGCGGCGCCTGTCATGGCCGTGGCGCGCGGCGCGCGGCGCGCGGCGGGCTGACGCGGTCGAGTGCAAAGTCACCGCCATAACCCCCTATGCGTGACCCTGAAATGCTCTTAAATGTCTCTCCTCTGTTTCCAAGTTGGAGCGCGGCTATACTGAGGATTGTCGGTAACGATAACAACGATTAGTTTTCCCTGATAGCTCGGCCAATGACGAGGACTGCCACGGTGGCCTCGACGCCGCCGCCGCTGAGCAGTGAGTATTACAAAAAGACAAATAAGTAAGCCAACTGATCACTCCACGATGCTCCAGTGTACCCGATCTCAGCCGACAAGAGCAGGGTGGGCAGTGGGCCGAGACCGTCTCGTCTCGTGAGGTGAGACGAGCGAGCGAGCCGAGACCGAGCCGGCCATATATTTGACTGAGCCAAAGCCGAGCTTTCCTATTGGCTCGTCTTACTGGCTCAGTGAGCCGTATATGTAGTATTTGAAGCCCAAAAATATCTGGTGATAGTTGGTTTGTGGTGGTGAGGTTGGTGCCAAGACCCCCCTGAGGAACCGGTGGCCCCACAATTATCCCGAGCCAATTCGTCGTTTTTCAGCCACTTCGTCGTTGACCAGCTAATTCGTCGTTGACCTTCGGTTCCCGCCCCGCCTCCGGCAACCCCGACCTTCCTGCGGCTTGCCTCCGTCACCATGTCTTCCGTTGCCGACGACGCCGTCACGGTGTATCCACTTTGCCAAGAATCGGCCGGAAAAACGGGTTGCGGCTCGTCCCACTGAGACAGCGATACCGAGACGAGCCGCTGATGGCTTCGAGCGAGCCAGAGCCTCAAATCTGTGGGATGGGCTGAGCCAGGCCCTTGGCTCGGCTCAGCTCAGCTCACTGCCCACCCTGGACAAGAGTGAAGGCGCTGCTTTCCCACTCCTATGCCTACCGCCATCCTTCGTGCCTGCACCAGAGTCCAAGATTGCGTCTGGCTGACTTCCACACGGAACCTTCATGATAGCTGACAGAGACCTACCCTGGTACTGATGGGTAGGAATGTCATTAACGGTATCGTTGTCATGATCCTTTCGGTCGCGAGGTGTCGTGCTGAGACTTGTGACTCTGCCTATGAGGAGCGTTCAAGACGCCGGCGGCCAAGTTCGGGTTTGAGGTTTGGTGTCTGGGACGATGGAGAGGGCTAAGCGGTGGGTTGAAGATGGGAGGATACGCGCTGCATCACTCTTCATGATTCCGCTTTGCATATCTTGAAAGAGCATTGTCGTAAAGCATCTACACGCTATGGTTCCTACTTGATACCCAACCAAACCACGTTATCAAGAATCAGTCAACACCCGTTTCTAATGTGCTCACCTTCCTCTTAAGCACCCCCGGCAGCGCCAGCACCCCCAGCAGCGCCAGCACCCCCAGCAGCGCCAGAACCTCCAGCCGCACCAGCACCCCCAGCAGCGCCAGCACCCCCTCCACCTCCACCTCCACCTCCACCTCCACCTCCACCTCCTCCACCTCCACCAACATTTTCATTATTCTCGGCAGCAAACTTGGACATCCCCAAACGCCTCTTGAGGCCCTCCTTCGTCTTCACCGCTCGCTACACATATTCTAGTTAGCCTCATCAGTCCCACAGAAGACAAAGTCATGATGACTTACCACGTGCAGTTTGTTTCTGAAGCGGATCCGATGCTCGATTAGTGGTTCCGGCCACAGTTGATTGTTCGTATCACCCTTGTCCAGGCTCCCATTGTCACCACTGTAATATACCCTCGTGTCCGCCCGCAGTTTCTGCTTCTCGATCTCCGGGTCCCCCATGCCCATCTTGGATTGTATTTCGCGGTTCCACCAAGGGACGCGGATTTCGATGAAGACCCTCCGCTTCGCGCGTTCCCGTGGAGCACGGCTCAAGGGCTTGTCCTCAAGTCGTGTCTTGACGCGTACTCGGCCGTCGACCACCAAAGCCCAGCGGACGTGGTGGCGTTGGCCGACGGCCTTGGGAAGGAATTCAGGAAAAAGATGATGATGGTCTGGGTTGGGAACCTATTCCCCCACTAGATATAAATCATGGTCAGCATGACGGACTGACGGACACAGAATTCTACAAAACACACCTGTAGCACCCCCTCCACATCCATTGACCTCCAACCAGGTGAAATACCGACTAGCCAGCTTGTTGTCCGACAGATTCGCGCACTCCGCCGCGGAACACCTGCACGGCAAAATCCTCAACGCCACATTCCAGCTCGGCTGGTTTGCAACATGATTCCCCGGCGACAAATCGTGGTCTGGCGGGTCCCAAATGATGCTGAGCTCCCACGTCGGCACGTCACGCACCATCCATCTCACAAACCGGCGGGCTGTCTCCGACTCCAAGTGAACGATGGGATGATTGCCTCGAAGGAGTCTCATGGTATTCCTGCTGATGGCAGTGACTTGCTTCAAAAAGTCATCATCTTCATCGCCGCCAGGAAGCTCCGAGTAACTTAGCCTGACATCGCCACCCATAGCTAAACTGCCTAGGATCGTTGAGGCGTACATCGCGAAGTGAACGTGACCGCCCCGTCTGGGGAATCTGGGCACAAAGTTGATCCCAGGTCTGCCCATGGCGTTTTTCTCGTCTGCCACCTCGTCCTGCGGGGATTCGGCGTTGTCATCTTCGCTGGCATTGCTTTGGCTTTCCGAGACTTCTTCTTCTTGGTGAGTGGGTTCTTTCAATACTCCTAGGAGGCTGGAGTATCTATGGGATCCGGAGGTGCTTGCCCTGACTGGGTTGACTACTGTATCGATGAGATCGGTGGGCTTGACGACTGACGGTCCAGCTACGGCGGGTTTTTGCGGCCCTCCTGAAGGTGGTGGGTGTGACATGGTAAACCAGTGAAAGAATGTCAAAAAGGGGTAAAAGTAGCTCAAAGCGAATGAAAAATGTGAAAAGCAAATAACAAGAGTAACGAGTGTTGATTGTCTTCCAAACTGATGATGATAAGCTGTTGAGTTGGTGCAAGGGAAACAAAAGCAAATCGCAAACTTTGGTCGGCACCAGAAGAGCACTTGGCTACCTGCCTACCTGCAATCGGAACTTCACTGCTCGAAAGGGAGCTACTTCCCCTCCTTCAAAGCCCTCACCACCTCTTCCCCTCCTCTGATCCCGCTCCTAACCGCACCATCCATATACCCCTTCCAAACCAAACTCGTCTCCGTCCCCACAAAGTGCACTTTCCCCCACGGCTCCCTCAGCGGATTTGACGTCAATCCTCCCAACTCAGTCAAAACCCCGGACCCATCACCGAAGTTGGCGCCCCATCAGCATACTGGTTCCTCTTCCAAGCAATCTCATGCACCTGAATCGGCTCTGGCACCTTCGTCCCCTTCAACACCCCCGACCCCTCAAAAGCTAGTGTGAATTGCTCCCAGACCTTCTGTCTCCTGACTTTCTGTGCATACTTGGACAACTCCCTCGCGGGATCACCAGCAATGAAGCAAGTGATGGACCACTGGTTATCCGCTGGCACTGAGGTCTCCTTGGTAAAAGAGACGTATCCGGAAAGGGGAGCTTCAAAGATGCCAGAAAGTCCTGCGTCACGCCACCAGGGGGTGGACCAGACGTAGATGATCTTGCCATAAGCGCCTATCGCCGTGCCTTCTGCCAGGATGGTCTTAGAGGGAGGTAACTCGGGGGAGAAGGAAATGGTAGGGTAGAGAGCGCTGGGAATAGACACGACCACGTGCTTAGCCTTGAAGGTATGGTTGGCGGCAGTGACAACCTCCACACCGGTGGAGGACTGGCTGATCGATTTGATAACATTGTTGAGGTGAACAGATTCGGGATCGAGCTGACTGGCAAGATACTTGGAGATTGTTTGGGTGCCTTTGTTGGCACGGAGATACTGCCCACCATCAGGGCCGTCAGAGATGAGGTTGTTGATTCCTGTTCCACTCTTGAAGTAGTTGATCAGGAAAAGGGCGCTGACTTCGTCGCCCTCCACCCCTAGAAGGGCGCGCGCAAGGTAGTTTGCGATGATAGGGGTGAGAGGGGAGTCGAAGAGCTCATGGCAGTACTCAGAAAAGGTCAGGCTGTCTAGGCGTTTGGCATCGGGTCCGGAAATGGGATCTTCAAGGTTTGATGCGTCGGTGGTTTTTTGCAGGGCGCCAAAGACGGTGCCAAATGCTTCGGCCTCTTCTTCATCGGCCTGTCGCTTGTTAGCGGAGTATTGACGAATACCTATCGCTGTTTTAAATAGCACTTACAAAAATCTGACCAAACGGCACAGAGATGTAGCTGCCGTCTTCCACCTGCCGGAGGGTGTTGCCCTGGGCCAGCTGCTTTTCAGGTTTGAGACCAGCCTTGAGAAACAGCTTGTAGATCTCGGACTGGCTGCTGTCGTTGATCCATGCTGCCCCAAGGTCGTTGATACCCTCGCCTTGGCTTGAAGACTGCACGGAGAGTGTTTTGCCACCCACACGGTCCATGGCCTCGAGAACTACGACCGAGAAGCCTGCCGCATGGATCTTGACAGCAGTTTGCAGGCCACTCAGCCCTGCGCCAACAACTACCACATCATATTGTTTGTGGTGGGCGAGATTACTTTGGTCCGGCATGGCAGGACAACTGATCGTGAAGATTGCTCGATGGCGTTAAAGAATTGACTGAGAAAGCATGATGAACTTCGAAGATCATCAAGAAAATCTTGACAGCTGAGTCGTGACTTATAGTCAAAACTATGGCGGAGCCTCACTAATCCCATGCATATGCCAATATTTTGAGATGGGAGGGCACTGGGGATGCGATGCCGGGATGCAGCCAACACACCATTTTTCAGTTGCCGTCAGCCAGCAAAGGCTGACTTATGAGCTTTGTAAGGCCGTGTGTGACACCCGTGTTCGCGCTCACCCGCGGCTTGCGAGCTGCCGATCGATAGTTGATAGAGCATTGCCCATGTTGGCGATATTCGCTTCCGATGGTTGACAGATAGAAGCACGGCAGCGACTTTGGGGAATAAAGCATTGCGCAGACAAATGCCGAGTTGTGTTCAAAAGGAGATAAAAAGTCGGAAGAAAAGACCAGGTTCTTGGAAGAGGAAACCAACCGAGTCTCTGACGGCGCCCGCGGGGCCCGCGGGCCCGTGTGGGCCACTCTCAAGTGTCGTCATGCATGGACGGTTACACGGTAGGTACCCAAGAGGCAAAGCTCATGCGATCATGACAAGCCAACCACTTGATCTGTCAGTTGGGACCTGAAGTTTGCAAGTCCTGCGGTATGGCCCCTGAGATCCCGGTGGTGGTGGTTGGCGGGGCAGGAAATCCGGGCTGCTTGGCCACGGCTGGAACATCAATCGAGACCAAACAGTGGCCAGCGACAGCGTGGACGTTGCGGGTTGCTGTAAGATCGTGTTCGATGGAAGTGACCCATGGACATCATTTGCTTTTTTAGAGCCCTCGAAAGCAAGCAGATATTGGGATATCTTGTTCATTAGACCATAGATCTCACCTGAACCACCAGTTTACACTTCCGTTCAAATCACCCTTGTAGTCGGCACTCTTCACGCTGTGCCACCACCCTTTTGGAATGAACAGTGAATCGCCCTGAGCTACCTCAACCTCCATAATTTCCTCCGGTGCTTCCTCGGTCCAAACCTTTTCTGTCAGTAAAGTCCTCTCCGCACCCTGCATCATTTCGTCCCCTCGAATCGTTGAGCTCCCCGTCTGCCCCAGCTCAGCTTGGACCTTCCTGAACAGGCTTTTGCCGAGCCCTGGTGGGAGAAGCCTGACGACCTTTTTGCCATATATCTGACAGAAGTAATTGGGATTTGGATCGCAGTGCCATGGTGTGTATGTTGGCTCCAAACCCAACCAGATGCTGGAGCCGTACACATCGCCCTTGCCAGCTTTGAGGACAATGTCTGGAGTAGCCAGATCTTCTTGGAGAGCCTTTGGCAGGTCAGATATCGGGGCCTGGGCAATGTAGAGCTGAGTAACCCGCTGAAACGAAACCTTGGTTGCATTATAGCGCAATGCAGCAGACATGAGAGAAATTGGTGCTTCAAAAAGGAGGAAGCGGTGGTTCTCGTCGTATTCATGTCCCAATTGTTGCTTGACGTTATGGAGGTGAGACGATAGATACAGGTGGGGCCAAGCTGTTTGTGTTTTGGCCATCCAGCTGATGAATCGGTCGATGTTGTCGCCGTCGAAGCCCCTTGGTCTCCATGTTGGCACTGTGAGCTCGTATGGAACAGTCTTGACATCGAATTCGTGAGTGAAGTAGTCTGAGAGAGCTGGAGCTGTTTTGCTTATTGTCCTGGGAACGGGATGAGATGAGAACCACTTCGTCATGGCTGGCAAAGCCTCTGCCTGTTCTTTTATGAGGAGCGGCTCATCCTTTTCCAATGCTTCTTTTCGGAAGTCACCAACGCCAATGCGCCCTTCAACTCGGCGCACAGCACAAATTAATCGGCATGCTGGTGGCAGCAAAGGACCCCTGCGGGCCCTTAAAGAAGGCGACCTGGGAATATGGTGAAGTGTATTGCGCATCATAAATATCTGGAAATGAAAGAGCTGTGTTGGTGATGACATGTTGGACTGGATTGGAGACCTGCGATTGGATGGAGGGGGCTGAATGCGAGAGAAACACGGTGGCACGTGACAGCATCCCAGGGGTGTCGGTGCAAACGCCTAAGCTTTCAGGCAGCAACCAACGAGGGGCTGTGGTGGAAGGTGGGGCGCACAGAAGGGCCCAAGGCTTGCTATCAGGAAATGAGGGCAGACCCGACTTTGACGACTTCGCAAACAAATACAAGCATCGCCCAAATGCTCCCTCTAGCATTTTAATCCAGCCCGACGCGCGAGTACGTAATCGATAATGCTCAGGACGTAGGACGTATCGAGATCAAGTCCTCCACAGGCGTCGACCAACGAGACCGCCAGCCCTACCACCGCCTCCAACAGCACCTCCTTTCTCAGCCGCGCAGACAGAGCCATCCGAGCGCGCAAAACATTTCTTGAGCAAGTCATTCCCAGCAAGCGAAAACACCTCGAGATGTCGACCTCGTCCGGATCACCAGAGTCCTGGATCTCTTCCTTCTGCTCTCTTCTGGGACACGAGTACTTTGCCGAAGTGTCAGAGGAATTTATTGAAGATGACTTTAATCTTACTGGCCTCCAAAGCCAGGTGACCATGTACAAGGAGGCACTAGAGGTGCGTGGAATGCCTGGTGTTAGTTTGGCTGTTGTAGCGGTACTAACCGAGCGTGCCCTGCCAGATGATTCTCGACGTTGAACCAGAAGATGACGAGGATGACGAGGACGAGGAGGAGGAAGACGAGGAGGATATATCAGGAGATGGGCGAGATGGTCTTGCCGGCCGTCATGAGCGCCGACACCACAGCCGCATAGCCAGCGACCTCTCCGTCATCGAGTCCTCGGCCGAGATGCTCTACGGCCTCATCCACCAGCGGTATATCTGTTCTAGGGCCGGCATCCAGCAAATGTCGGAAAAGTACGAACTCAGTCACTTCGGAGTCTGCCCCCGGACCAATTGCAACCAGACTAGAACCCTTCCGGTCGGCTTGTCGGACACACCTGGCGAGGACACTGTCAAGTTGTTCTGCCCATCATGTCTCGACGTCTACGTACCCCCTAACAGCCGATTCCAAACTGTTGATGGGGCGTTTTTTGGTCGCACGTTCGGTGCTCTATTTCTCCTCACCTTCCCCGATTACGATTTGACGAAGTCGGGTGGAGAGCAGCTTGCTAATCTTACACGGGCTGACGAGACGGTAAACATCAATGGCATGTGGGCACGGAATATTGCGCCAGGGCTTGGCAAGGGCAGAGTCTACGAGCCAAAGATTTATGGCTTCAGAGTTTCGGAATTGGCACGCTCTGGGCCACGGATGCAATGGCTGCGGAAAAAGCCAGAGGATATCACAGTGCTAGATGAAGCCCGGATCTTTGCCGAGGAGGAGGGCGATTCGGATGATGACGACGAGAGCATGAACATGAGTGGGCGAGCGGTAGGAAGAAGACGTCGGCCGGGAAATGCGAGACTGAAGAGACAAGCGCAAAATGGAAGCCCCATGGCTATCGAGGCTAACGGTGCCGAATCGGAGCTCTAGTTGACATGGCATAAGCATAAACATTTCAGCGAATCTCTGTCTTTTCTCCTTTCGTTGTGAATTCCGGAATGCAGTGCTTGTCGACACAAGTGGCATGGGCCATACACGCACACGGGATCAAAAATATGAAGCCTTTCGTCTTTTCTTCCGGCTCAGCATGGTTGGCGTTGTTGTTCTCGGGTTTGTTTTCCTGCTGTGAGAAGGAGACGGCGTGTGTTGGCAGCTAGCAGAGTGTAGAAAGTGTTGGATGCTGGCGGCTCGGGTTGGCTTGGGACGTAATGGGAGTTATCGGGCAATGATAGACATTCGAAATGCAAGTACTTGTACAAATGGGCATTGTGAAGCGCGCCTTGGCTGTGTCTGGGAAACGTTCAAATTACTATGCTGTGCATTTTTCTTACTCTGTCCCCCCGCCGAGGCATTGTCACACGACGGGAACCGCCCTCCCTGGCAAAAGGAAAATGAGACCGTGGCGTATTTGTAAGAACACAATGATCACTGATTACTTGCATATTTCAGTTTGGCGATTAGACGACCTGTCGATGAGTGATCGATGGGAATTCTTAATAATTGTCCATCATGCAGGTTGTCCCGATCCTCCGCTGACAGCCGACTGACCTGGCGCGAGTGCGTCATTTCAAGGTCACTGTTGGCTGATGTTTATTGACAGTTGGGCAGCAGATGGGATCACCAATACGGAGTACACAAAAGAAAAAAAATAAGAGCATGCTACGCTGACCCCCCTTGGCGTTGACGGGATGAGATGAGCGCAAAGAAGGGGTATTTTTGAGCGGGACCTTCTTTGCTCCTGGCAATGGGAGGAGCCTGGAAGTCATGAACGGACCAACAGCTGCACCAAACACGTGGTTGAGGTTGAAAATTGTACCGCTGAGTCAGCGGAACTTCGGGGTTATGTGGCTTGACCACTCCCTATCTATGGCTCAACTCTCCAAGAACCTAGCATTCATCTGCCGTTCCAGCTGTGGCTTGCTTCTCCATCTCCACTACGGTTCGTGGGATTGTGGGGCCGAGAAGCCAAATCAGATGTCTCCACCGAACCTCATTCTTATCCCAACTTTGTTCCAAGCACTCACTTGATCTGCCGCATTTTACAACAACAGGCAGGGCGCGCCATGGCTGCAACATTGGATACACTGCATACGAATGAGTCACTTGCCGAGTTTGTTGCATCATGGAGAGCTTCCAGAAAGGGCGGAAGCTGAACATCGCATGCCGTCCTGGTCCCCCATCCCACATCGAACCCCAATCGCTGATGATCAAAAGCTCTAGCCAGGTCCGTGGTGGGGTCAGGTCTCCCCAGGTTTCGTTACATTGGCAGGGATGTCGACCAACACGGGATATCCAGCTTCACGCTCACCAATGATATTTCCGGCGCAGAATATTGTAACAACTTGCCACTCCACATGCTCGCTCCCACTTGCCAACATGCCCGTCTATTACCGCGCCCGTACCGGAACCAACACAAGTCTCCCGGACTTATCGGCCTCAAGAAGGAGACAAGAAACAACTCGAGGCCAGCATGCGCGAAAGAGCGGTCGAGCAGACCCTGCCGCCGGCTGCGATTGTTGCTAAGCCGGACTCAAGAAACGTCTCCTCCCCCACCTCCCGACCTCGAGTTGCCTCGTCGCTCGGGATCCTACGTCCCCTCCCCTCTCCATCCAGTGGGTGGGTACTTTTCCTGCAACTCTTCTTGAGCCCCAAAGAACCTTGTCCGTTTCTCGGATAACGAGCCGTCAGTTTTGCAGTTGGAGCCCAGTAGCATTCAATGGTCAAGCTCGATTGGTAATGATGAATGATAGGATGGGTGCCAAGCACTGATTCGTCTCCTTTTTTCTTCTCTCCTTCGGACGGAAATTCTTTTCAGAACCTTTTCTCTAGAACGCCACGGCCACGTGTGGCAGACAGTCCGTCTGTTGCTTAGTATTTCCATCTCTTCTTCTCTTTGGGTTGTGTTTATTTTTGGAACCACATCCAGTTGTGGCTCACATCACCACCCAGAGTTTTCCATATTATTACTGGTTCGCCCCCAGGCCCTGTGTCTGGAGGGATGAGATTGGAGAAGCCCATATCCGCCACAGACCGCTCCATTTTCAAGATGTCGACAAAGGCAGGAGATGGAAAGGCGGACGTCGTGGAGACTATCGTCACGGACAAGGCGCCGTCGTCTCCGTCGTCCGCCTCGTCCAAGACCCAAAATGCAGAGGACCTCATCGAAGAGGCTCGGCGGAACAACCCCAATGGCACCACTCGCGCCATTGGCCGGGTCTCAGTCGAGCAAGCAGAGTCAGACTTTGCTCAGCTTCAACGGGAGCTGTCGCATATGTCACGCGCCAGTCGATCCCGTAGCCACACTGATGCCGAGAAGGGCAACGTCCAAACCGAGACGTCGTCAGAAACCTTTGAGCAATTCGACCTGGAGGCGGCACTGAGGGGTGACTTGGACGCAGAGAGAGAGGCTGGAATCCGTCCCAAGCACATTGGCGTGTACTGGGACGATTTGACGGTGAAGGGTATTGGAGGACAGACCAACTACGTGAAGACTTTTCCCGATGCCTTCACCGACTTTTTCGACATTGTCACCCCAATTAAGAAGCTGCTTGGTTTTGAGAAGAAGGGGGTTGAGGCGACCTTGTTGGACAGCTTCAGGGGTGTTTGCAAGCCGGGAGAGATGGTACTGGTGTTGGGGAAACCTGGGTCGGGATGCACGACCTTCCTCAAGACGATTGCGAACCAGCGTTATGGATACACCTCGATCACCGGCGAAGTTCGTTATGGTCCCTTCACTGTCGAGGAGTTTGGTCCGTATCGTGGAGAAGCTGTTTACAATGAGGAGGACGACGTTCACCACCCAACTTTGACTGTGGAACAGACTCTCGGATTCGCCCTTGATGTCAAGACACCAGGCAAGTTGCCTGCCGGTATCACCAAGCAGCAGTTCAAGGAGAAGGTTGTGACAATGCTCTTGAAGATGTTCAACATTGAGCATACTCGGAAAACAATTGTGGGCAACTCCTTTGTCCGTGGCGTTTCTGGTGGCGAGAGAAAGCGCGTCTCCATCGCCGAAATGCTCACCACCAACGCGTGCATTCTGTCATGGGACAATAGCACCCGCGGCCTCGACGCTTCCACGGCCCTCGACTTCGTCAAGTCCCTTCGCATTCAGACCGATCTTTACAAAACCAGCACCTTTGTCTCGTTATATCAGGCCTCAGAAAACATCTACAGCCTGTTTGACAAGGTCTTGGTTATCGACGAGGGCAAGCAAGTCTACTTCGGTCCCGCAAAGGACGCACGGTCGTACTTTGAAGGGCTCGGCTTCCTCCCCCGTCCCCGTCAGACGACCCCCGACTACGTGACCGGCTGCACCGATGCCTTTGAGCGCGAGTACCAGGACGGCCGCTCCCCCGAAAACGCTCCCTACGACCCTGCGACCCTAGAAGCGGCCTTCAAGTCCTCCAAATACGCCCAGAATCTCGAGCAAGAAATGGCGTCTTACAAGGAAAGCCTCGCTCACGAAGCCCCCAAGCACGAAGACTTCCGCATCGCCGTCCGTGATCAGAAGCGCCGTGGCACATCGAAGCGCTCCGCTTACAGCGTCGGCTTTCACCAGCAAGTATGGGCGCTGATGAAACGACAGTTTCTTCTCAAGCAACAAGACGTCCTTGCGCTTATTCTCTCCTGGCTCCGCAACATCATCATCGGCGTCGTGCTCGGTACGCTCTACCTGAACCTCGGCAAGACTTCCGCCAGCGCTTTCTCGAAGGGTGGCTTGATGTTCATTGCACTGCTCCACAACGCTTTCCAGTCATTCTCCGAATTGGCCGGAACGATGCTGGGGCGGGCGGTGGTAAACAAACATCGGGCGTATGCTTTCCACAGGCCTTCCGCGTTGTGGATCGCGAACATTCTTGTCGATCAGGTCTTTGCCAGCACGCAGGTGTTTGTCTTCTCGGTTATTGTGTACTTCATGACGAATCTCAGTCGGAGTGCAGGCGGGTTCTTTGTATTTTACCTGATGTTGCTGAGCGGAAATATTGCAATGACATTATTTTTCCGCGTGATTGGATGCTTGAGTCCGGATTTTGATTATGCGGTCAAGTTTGCGACGGTGGGGATTACGTTGATGATTACGACAAGCGGTTATTTGATTCAGTGGCAGAGTGGTAAGTCTTTTATGAATGTCGATGGGATGAGATCGAGCGTGACGCTGACACCTTCACAGAGCAAGTTTGGCTGCGATGGATCTACTACATCAACGTCCTCGGTCTGATCTTCAGCTCCATGATGGAGAACGAGTTCTCGCGAATCAACATGACGTGCACGGCCGAGAGCTTGATCCCGTCAGGTCCTGGGTATGATGACATCAACCATCAGGTCTGCACCTTGCCCGGTTCCACGCCTGGCACCCTGGAGTTGTCAGGCTCGGCCTACATCGACCAGGGGTTCTCGTACACGCCGGGTCTGCTGTGGCGCAACTGGGGTATTGTTGTCGTTTTGATCGCCTTTTTCCTCTTTGTCAACATTGTGGCCGGCGAGTACGTCCGCTTCGGCATGGGCGGTAATCAGGCAAAGGTTTTTCAGAAGCCAAATGCGGAGCGGAAGAAGCTGAACCAAGAACTGATGGCAAAGAAGGAGGAGCGGCGCAAGGCTCGTGCGGAGCAGTCGGACTCGGAGCTCAAAATCAACTCGGAAAGTGTTTTGACATGGGAGGGGCTGTGTTATGAGGTGCCAGTGCCTGGCGGCACGAGGCGCCTGCTCGATAATGTGTACGGCTATGTCAAGCCGGGCCAGCTAACGGCTCTTATGGGTGCGTCGGGCGCGGGGAAGACGACGTTGTTGGATGTTCTGGCCGCAAGGAAGAACATCGGTGTTATTTCTGGCGATATTTTGGTTGATGGCGTGAAACCGGGCAAGGAGTTCCAGCGCAGCACGTCGTATGCCGAACAGCTCGATGTCCACGACCCGACCCAGACCGTTCGCGAGGCCCTGCGTTTCTCGGCCGATTTGCGACAGCCTTTCGAGACCCCGCGTGAGGAGAAGTACGCTTATGTAGAAGAGATTATCGCTCTGCTGGAGATGGAGACTTTAGCGGATGCTATTATCGGCTCGCCCGAAGCTGGTCTCACCGTCGAGCAGCGCAAGCGCGTCACCATCGGTGTCGAGCTCGCTGCGAAGCCGGAGCTGCTCCTGTTCCTCGACGAACCGACCTCCGGCCTTGATTCCCAAAGCGCCTTCAATATCGTCCGCTTCCTCCGCAAACTGGCGGCCGCTGGCCAGGCCATCCTGTGCACAATCCACCAACCGAACGCCGCTCTCTTTGAGAATTTCGATCGCCTCCTCCTGTTGAAGAGCGGCGGCCGCTGCGTCTACTTTGGCGACATCGGCAAAGACGCCCATGTCCTGCGCGATTACCTGCGGCACCACGGGGCCGAAGCAAAGCCCACCGACAACGTTGCCGAGTTCATGCTCGAGGCCATCGGTGCTGGCTCTGCACCTCGCATCGGCTCCCGCGACTGGGCCGACATCTGGGCCGATTCCCCGGAGCTCGCCAACGTGAAAGACACCATCTCTCAGCTCAAGGAGTCTCGCATCGCCTCGGCCACTGCTGCCCAGAAGGACCCTTCTCTGGAGCGGGAATACGCCTCCCCACTGTCCCACCAGCTTCGTGTCGTCGTCACGCGCGCCAACCTCGCCCACTGGCGCACACCGAACTACCTTTTCACCCGCGTCTTCAACCACGTCATCATCGCCCTTGTCACCGGCCTCACGTTCCTCTCCCTCACCTCCTCACGCCAATCCCTCCAATACCGCGTCTTTGTCATGTTTCAAATCACCGTCCTCCCTGCGTTGATCATCGGTCAAATCGAAGTAATGTACCATCTCAAGCGCGTCCTCTTCTTCCGCGAGCAATCCTCAAAGATGTACTCGTCTTTCGTCTTCGCCTCCTCCCTCCTCATCGCAGAGATCCCCTACAGCATCCTCTGCGCGGTCCTCTTCTTCCTCCCGTTGTATTACCTCCCGGGATTGCAACCCGAGTCCGCCCGAGCAGGCTACCAATTCTTCATGATCCTCATCACGGAGTTCTTCTCCGTCACCATGGGCCAGGCCCTCTCCGCGCTCACGCCGAGCTTGTTCATATCCTCCCAGTTCGACCCCTTCATCTTTGTCACGTTCGCGCTCTTCTGCGGTGTGACGATCCCGCCGCCGCAGATGCCTGCTGGGTATAGGACTTGGTTGTATGAGCTCAACCCTTTTACCCGGTTGATCGGGGGGACGGTGGTGACGGCTCTTCATGATTTGCCGGTGGTTTGCTTGCCGGAGGAGTTAAACCACTTCACCGCTCCCGTTGGGCAGACGTGCGCAGAGTACATGGAGGCCTTTTTCGGGAATGGCGGGTCGGGGTACTTGGTGGGGGGTGGGAACGACACGAGAGACTGCAGCTACTGCGCTTTTGAAGTGGGCAACGAGTTCTTTGAGCCGTTGGGCTTTTCGTACGGGAACCGGTGGAGGGACTTGGGGATTTTTGTGGGGTTCATTGGGAGTAACATGATTATTCTCTTCCTGGCGGTAAGTCTTTTCTTCCGGGTTGTTAACCTGGCAATTTTTGGGGAGGATAGCATGCTAATGGATAAATTACAGAGCCGATTCCTCAACTTTAACAAGCGATAATGGTATCCCGACGATATATCTTTGACAAAGATGAGTGATGGAAGAAGCCTGGACACGAGTGTAGCGGTATGATGACCCAGCTTAGTGAGCGAGCGAGCGTGTTCTTTTGCACTTTACACAAAGCTGTAGCAGGGGAGGTGATGAGCAGGGTAGGTAGGATTCACTTTTGAGGTAATAATTCTTTTGGGACATTACTTTTTTGGTATGTATATAGATGGGCAGGACAGGATAGACAAACAAACCATGTAGATCAAAACGAAATTGCAAAAGAACTTATCACAATATCCCAAAGATACCTGTTGGGAGTATGTCCCTCTTTATGGGAGAACCCCCGCCCTCCCCTCCACTCCTTCGATATCTACCGTATCCCATATCAGGGGGTGGCGACCTTCCTGGCAGCCAGCCAAAGCCCCTATTAGGTAGGAACTGGGTCGCATCTCGGAGTTTTCTCTCGTTAGTTAGTTAGTCTGAACCCAACGGTCAAAGTTTCCGGGAGTACCTACCTACCTACCTACCTACCTACCTACCTAGCCTACTTTTGGGATGAGAGACAGAGAGGTACCCGTCGGTCCGGCTTCTTCTTCTTCCTTAACTCAGGGGCTTGGTCCGAGATTCCCACCAGTGGCGCCTCACCAGTGGAACTTCAGAACTTCTTCCCGCTCTCTCTGTCAAGGTATAAGACTCCGAATTCCCGGCTGCAAAAGCTGCAAAACTTCTTCCCTCGGCATTTCTCGATAAGCAACAAACTGGATGTGGTTCATCAGATGCATGCATATAGCTGGTTCAAGGAACCCTGGTTCAAGGAAAGTCGTTTCGAAGAGCCAAGATAGTATCCTGCTAGCAAATCCTCCGCCACTCAAGCCAAATCACAGCAACAGACAATCATTGTGTAGGAGAAAATAATATTCATTCCATCATGCCTTGACTAAACTAAACGCAAGGATACGAAAAACAAAAACGCAAACAACAGAAACCACAAAGAAAACCCCTGGGAATCAACGTTTGCAAAAGAGCCGTATCAACAACCCATGAACCGCCAGATCCAGTCTGTCCCGTCGCATAACACTCATCCCTTCATTATCCGCGTAGTAGCAAAAATCTATCTAGTGGATAACCTTCGACTCCCCAGTCCCCGCCGGGGCAGTAGGCTTGGTCTCACTCTCCACCGCCGCCGCATTAGCAGGCGCGCCGCCGGGCACCTCCTCGTTCGGCTTGGCCGCGCCACCAGTAAACCGGCCAAAGACCTTATCCAACCCCGAAGCCGCATACGCGTCGCCGCCGTGCTCCGCCTTCTTCAGGTCCGCCAGCCGTCTCGCCTCGGCATGGATATCCTGCACTTGCTTGGAGCTGGTCGTGTAAAAGTCAACCAGCTTCTTGCCCGTGGGGCTCTGCGTTGCCTTCTCAAAGTAGCTTGTCAACCCCGTGAGCAACGAGTTGGCACGGGCGGTCAGGCCGTAGCTGGCATCGGCTGCCTTGGCCTTGTCGGTGGCATGTGTGCGCTCGTCCAGTTGCTTAACGGTGTTGACGAACTTGTTGGTGACGCCGTGCTTCTCGTCGAGTTGGATGGCTTTCTCGAGGCCAACATCAGCGACGACGTAGCCGTGGGCGAGAATCTCGGCCAGGACGCGAGCGCGAGGCTTCTCTTCTTGGGTCAGGCCGGCGTCGGGGGAGCGGTCGGTGGGGGCGTCGGGGTGGTCCTCGTCATCGGAGGAGCCGCCGGTGACGGAGATTTCGTTGGTGCCGAGCTTGGTGTGGTTGAGGAGGAGGGCGGTGCGGGCGGCGGTTTCCTTCTCGAAGTTGACGGTTGCGGACTTGGTCTCGCCTTCGGAGGTGACGTCGATGGAGTTGATCTTGCCGCTGTGAGGGTTGTTAGAAAGCGAGGCTGGAAGAAGGAAGGAGCGAAAGGGGCTTACCAGAAGCTGAAGAAGTCTTTGATCTCCTTGTCCTCGGTCCCGGGGGCAATGTTCTTGACGTAAACGGTGGTCGCCATTTTGGAAGTGGTTGTTGGGTAGATAGTGTAACGGTGCGGGGTTGTGTTGTCAGGTGTCTGGTGTTTAGAGATCTGTTCGCAGAGGTTGCAGATGTTTTGGTATCAAGTTCTTGAAAGATAGAGAAATGTAAGTTAACGGGTTTGAAGATGGATCGGAGAAAGAGTCTGGGAGGCCAACCTTTTTGTTAAATGCTTGCGGAGGCCGCGTAGTGGTTGCCAAGATGATGCGTTATGAGCTGGAACGAGCTCGAAGCAGAGAAAGGAGGGGCATGTCGTCATCGGCTGATCGAGGGGGTATGGACTGTGGCTGTGTGGCAGGTCGCCAATCAACCGAACACCTGAGTGCACACAATTGCTCCTGAGAGACCCGTTAAGCTGTGTGGTTTGGCTTCTGCTTTCAGGGACGATGACCCCAGGATGTTGATGACGTTTTTAGCATGTGAAGCTTGTCCCTCGCAATCTATCTATACCACCAAACGATTCTAACCGTGATGCTTGTGACTGTCCGACGCTGTGCGTAGACTATCTGGCCAGAAATTCTGCCATTTGAGCGATACTTAGTCTTCATTTATAATCCTATATCGTCGCGAGGAATTGAACCATTCGGTGTGAACATGGTCTCATTACTTCATCGCAGGGATAGACATCATCATCAGTGCACGGGCCACATGTATTTTCACCAAGCATTCGGATGGTCTCTACGGAGAATATTTGTGCTTGTCAAAATTCCCTTCCGTTTCTGGGGAGGTTGAAATGTCATTATGCCAACAGAAAATTCCTAACGCCGCCAGTCCATGTCGCAGGCATGTATCGTACAAAAGAAACCATCAATCCATTACTGTGACTCTCCCATTTTGGTGTTCTTGGCGAACTTCTTGGTGACCTCGTCGTCCATTGGGCCCTTGGGGTTGGATGTCAAGTTCTTCACAAAAGTTAGCGGCTGTTTACTAGGTAGACAGATGATAGCTTCGACATGACCTACCTCGAGACCAGTCTTGTTGGTTTGCTCCTTGTTGGTAGCATCATCGGTACCCTTGCCGCCGGCTGGGGGGTCGTTGAGCTGCTTTCCGGACTGCTCCTCAGGGGGGGGGATTGGGCGGCGCGCTCAGACATGATGGATAGGGTTGGTTGTTATTGCAAGAGTCAAGTCCTGTAAGTTTGATGACTCAAATATTGGCGGTTGTTCAGACGCAGTTGAGAGACAGAAAAGTGATTTGATGAATTGTTTGCTCTTGGGGAAAAGCTGCCTCAAAGACAAGCAGGACTTATATACCAACACTCGCAACTGACATCACTCAAACATCAATTTCCATCTGCTTGAGAGCCATTACATCATACCTCCCCATTCAAATGCAGGCGGCGTAGCGGCTTTCGAGAGCCCCGCTTTTTATGTCGATTGCTTGGCTCGCTTTGAGCTCCCAACGGCCCACTGTCCGCCGCCGTGAGCTTGCCAATCCCTTGCCCCCCAGGTTGGTTACAGCTTGTGGTTCTGAGCGAGAGGGAGGAACGCAAACTTTTTCGTTCAATTCGCAGTGTTGAGGACGTTTTTAGTGTAATCGTAGAGCGGGTGTATTGCTCAGAATGCCACTGGCTAGACGAATGACGACCAATTCCACTTTGAGATGGGCGGTGGCACAAATCCAAACGCAACCACCTACACCGCCCGTCTGCCATCCCGTCCGCGAGAAGCACAGGCCTGATTAGTGGGCACTACAGCACGTGGCGCTGTGTTGTGGTGAGCACCTCAGACGACACCCACGCCTTTCTCCGATTCCGCGAGGCGTGTGCCGGTGATTTAGTGATATCGCCCTATCTGAATTGGCCAACATCGATCCGTGTCTGGTTATCGTATGCTTCGATCAATCGGACCCTGAAACTGAGCTCGGCCACCCAACTTCCGTTAACGTTTGGCCCGGCAGCTGCTTGCGGCTTCCCCAGCTTCCTGGCCGTGCCACAAACGAAACTTCCGATCACGCATCACCCTGCTCAGCGGCACTGCTCTTCAACATTGCGATGCCCGACCTCAACTCTGTCCCGCCCTCTCCCCATTTTCTCTCTCGTCGAACATCGCAGCAGATGCCACCACCGCCTGCTCCCAGTTCACTAGTCCTGCCGTCAAACCAAGCCGCTTTGAACAACCCCAACAGCACAACCACTCCTGTTCTTCCGTCACCGCAATTCCCACCGATGATTAGCCCATTGCCCGGTAGTACCATGGCTGGCGACAACACAGGTGTCGGCTCCGGCCCGGGACCAGTTCGGCACCCGCGCCCTCCAACTGCCGCAGAACTCCATTCCGAACTCGAGAAGGAGCAGGAGGCTCGCGTATGTTACGCCCCGTCTGTCCAAGGTCTTGAAGGGGCTCGTCTAACAAATATTTGTTTTCAGATCAACCGCCTTACTCGCGAACTCGCTACCCTGCGGGCGCTTCACAACGAATCCGTCGTCTCGAATGCATCCTCAACGAGCGCCACGGGCACCGAGCCCGGCGATCCCCGGTCCGCCCGACACATCCGCACGCTCTCCAACACAAGTACGCGAAGCAACATGGGCTCCGTATCGACCACTTCCATGGCGGGAATCTCGTCCCCTGCGCCCATCCGTCCGAGCCCTCACCAGCCGCTAGGCGGCGTGACCCTCTCCCGGCAAGGTAGCTCCGCGTCCCGCCGGACTGGCTCCCCGGCCCCTCTGGGTCTGTACGGCTCCAGCTACTCCAACGAACCCACCCTGGCGAACTACTTTTCCTCTAGGGTTCCCCACGGCAGTAGCAGCACCTCTGTTCTCGCCACCCCTGGCTCAACGAGCGACCTGTCGCCAGGCTTGATCCCGGCCACGGACCGCTACCAGGAGACAGCGTTTTACCGCGAGCAGCTCGAGGCCACTAAGCGCGAGAATGAGGAGCTCAAGAAGAGGGTTCGGGAGCTGGAGAGGATGGTCAGGGACCGAAGAGGAAGCGATGTTAGTGCTGGCGGCGCAACTCCTGGTGCCGGCGCCTCCCGTAGGGTTAGGAGCGACAGTGTCAGTACCACGACGAGCGTTGCGGCTAGTGTGGCTACGAGCGCGACGGGAGCGGGAGGCATTAGTGTGGCCGCCCAGAGAAGTCGGCCTAGGATCACGAGTGCCACCAGCGGGAGCCAAGCTGAGGGTGGTGCGTTGGAGCAAGAAGTCAGAGTGGGGGAGAGCGCTTCGAGCTCCGGTTTGCAAAGAGGGGTGGATTTTCCTGCGAGGTGATGCCATAGGGGGGCGAGACATTAGGCTTTGGATGCGGGTTCACTTCTCTGCTGAGTCTGGCGAGCGTTCTGCACTATTGCGCAACAGCTTCTTTGCGAGGATACACTGTTTATTTGGGATTTGGGAAAGAAAATGGGTTAAAGGGCGTTTCTGGTTTCTCTCCTTCAAGCGACGGTTGATGGGACGTTTGGGTCTATGAGAGCTTGTTAACAGACAGATAGGCAGACATTTCAAGTATCAACGCTCGCATCATTAGCGAGTCGATATTCCAGAACTCTCCTCAGAGGTCAGAAAGGCTGTGTCTACCATCCGTGCTTCTGTGAGGCTTGACAAGGTTCATGGGCCAGGGTGCAAAAAGGTCCAAAAAGAATTTGCATTACTGCTTGAGTGGAGTTGAGAAAGAGTAGAACGACCATGCTGGGACTCGAACCCAGAACCTTTACCAGCTGGAGATTTAACTCCAATGCGAGAGTTGAAACCGGAAAGTAACGCGCTACCATTGCGCTACACGGCCTGTGACAGGTTGGTGGAGTTCAGGCTGGTGGTTGGGTTTGTCATGGTGTTTTGCAGAGTTTTCCAATGATTGAAGCTACCAACACGTTTGTAAGTGCAGAGTCTCAGGATGACAATGACACAAAGTCTATGTTGTTTTTGATACGCACCTTACTGCCACTCCTTCACTTTCTTGCGTCAAATGCCCGGGCCCCAGCCAGATCACCTCTCTCTGGAAAATCGAGATGCTTCAACGCTGATGCATATGTGGGGTTCATTCCCATTGGCTTTCAATTATACGATGTCGTCCATGTCGTACACATTGGCCCCCTCCAGTCGGTGACACTGAGCGAATATCGCTCGACGCTGCCATAGGTAGCCTGTTGTAGTTTAGGTAATCCCCGCCGGTTTCACCCGACTCTCCCCTGAACCCCTGAGCGGCCAAGGGAACTTTCAACATCTCCCGAATCACCACCTGACTGAGAAGAAACTGCATGCAAAGAGAGATAGGGAGCTATCGGAATCAGCTCACCAAATTGTCAGTTTTTGGAACTGATTTGCAGATCCTTTCAGAATCTTTGGACTTCCATCAGCGGTCTGCACTACTGTCAGGTCCCGCCAAGGTAACCTCAATGGACTGACTCAGAGCTGTACATGCACCTATATATATACCCCATCCAAGAACCTCCTTGAGCCTCGTTGCCAACATCTCTCAACAATACACCTCATTTCCACCACCATCGCTACCCTCCCATCACATTATCGTCAAACAGGACCTCAAGTCTTTTTTATTTTATTTTTCAAAATGCCCTACTTCACCTCCCCAACCCCCGGCCCCTCAATCTCAATCTACTACATCGATGAATCCCCCCCTTCATCCTCCACCAGCACCCCCCCATCCCACATCTGCCTCCTCATCCCAGGCATAACCTGCGACCTATCCGACTGGTCCTGGCAAGTCCCCTTCCTCCTCTCCAAGGGCTTCCGCGTCGTGACCCCCGACCCGCGAGGGCAGGGCCGGTCCTCCGCCCCTCTCCCAAGCTCCCACGACGACTTGCTCTACACGCCCCAAAACCTCTCCTCTGACCTAGCCGCCCTGCTGTCACACCTAGAAATTACAAAAAACGTGATTGTGATTGGCCACTCGTTGGGCACCTGCACGGCGGTTCATCTCGCTGCGACGCGCCCGGAGATGGTGGTGGGGATGGTGCTGCTTGACCCGCTGCACTGCATGCCGTCTGCCACCTGCGACGAGCTCTTTTCTGACCCGGGGACGACGATGCAGAACTTGATGATGGAGTTCGCGGCGAGGGGGTTGGTGCCGACTACGAATCCGGGTCCGGAATGGGATTGGCATATGACGTGGATTCAGAGAAGGGGGATGGTGAGTTTTTGCAATTTTTCCCAAACCGAAAAAAAAATGAACAGGATCGTTTTATTAGGGAGATACTGACAGGAGAAAACAGGCCCAAGAACCGGCTATCACAGCGGCTATGACGTATGCCTGCTGGACAAATAAGGAAGGGCTAGGGAGGAAGGAGGTGTCGATGGAGTTGGGGAAGAAGATCCAGGCGAAGAGGTTGACGCTGGGAAATAGTGAGTATTGGGTTCAGACGGATAAGGAGATGGGGGTTGAGACGGGGGTGGTGGGTGGAGTCGGGCATTGGTTTCATCATGTGAAGAGCGGGGAGGTGAATGCGACGCTGGGGAGCTGGTTGGAGAAGCATGGGTTTTGTTGATGATATGATGGTCGAGGATGGGCTCTGATGAAGAAGAGGCCTAGGTGTATGATAGTGTAGAACAGTCGCTGCTCATTACGTGCGAACCATGAAATACCATGAATGATATATTCCTCGCCAGTAACAACAACTGTACTTCGCTATGGCAACACAGCCATGAAAAAATCGGGAGAGTAAGTGTGCTTGTTAGGAAAGGGACTTGAAAGGCGGGTCGAGGGTATATGTACTAAGTCCACGTTGTGCCATTCAACGACTCCTATCAGTACCAATTCTGTCCAAATGGTGCTGGTGCCTTGCGTTAGGAGGTCCCCGTTTAATTGTTCAGAAGTGGCATACGCCTGGAATTGTTAAACCCACTGGTGTTTTCGAAGCTAGATATCCCCTTAGGTAGACTGGGCGGGGGTTCCCAGTGAGCTTTTGCAACTTTCTCATATCTTGAGTTTCTGTTTCAATATCAATCCACAAATCTAGTCCTCTGATAATCGGCCTGGTTTTGCAGGTTGTGAATGTCCTGCGTTGCTCGAGGCCTTGGGTTCTTCCAGAAGCAAATAATTTTCCACCTAGGGAGCAATTGTCGCAAACCTCGCCGTCGATTCACTTTGAGCTTCGGAGCAAGCCATGAGATGATGAAAAACTGCCCCACTAGGGAACCTGATAAAGTTCCCTCTCTTGCTAGAAATTTCACCAGTGGCCCCGGCCTGCTGAAATCTTTCCTCCCTGCGATAGTATCAAACTGCAACCACGGCAACCACCCAGCAACATCGCCGCCCATTTTCAACTGCGAATACCCTTTTCTACAACTCGAACAATTAAGGCCATGTCACCACCCATAAACTTCGAGCCTCAAGACGCCATCATGGCTTGCGATCTCAAACCAATCACGCGCCGTGAAGCGATTATCGCACTCCTGAAAAGGGAAGACAGGGCTCTGTTCGCGAAGCTCCATTCAAAGGGCGTGCTCCGGGTCTCCCTTTCAAAGACCAAAGCCCTCAGTTTCCACATCAGCACATTTCTTGACCAGATACCATTCCCACCGAGTTGGTACGTGATTAATCACCCCGAGCCGTCTCGGATTTCACATCTCAGCGTTCAGAGATCGCAATGACTGACACTGTTGCCCAGCGACTCTTCTCCCAAGTCGTCCCCCAAAACGGTCGCCTTTAATGAGCCTCCTCCCGGTCGCAATCCTCCCAGTGGAGAGCTCAAGAAAGAAAAGAAGAAGATCTACGGAGTCCTTAACCTCCCCACCCTTACCACCCACAAGGAGTACACCTGCCGCGAAGCAACTCAACCTCTCACCATCCCCTGGCCCAAAGCTGGCGACAACCTCACCGAAAGCAACCCACCAACCTGCCAGATGCTTCTGCACGACGACATAACCAGATCGTGCACCGAATACGACGCCTGGGTCCGGCCCGCAGCCAACCTCGACCTCGCCGCCAGCACCCCAAACCCATGCCTCCACACCCGCTGGTACGGCGCCATCACTGCCCTCTCCAACCTCGCCTCGCAGATGCTCTCCCGCACCTTCACCAGACAAAACATCACCACCCTGCACTCCCCCATCCTGAACAAGGCCGAGGTCCGCACCATAGAGCTCAACTGCCTGCCCCGCCTGTGCCTAGCTTACAGCCTCTACACGGCCCGCATTTTCATCACCGGCCGCTACAAGAAGATCGCCATCAGCCTCTGCAAGATCGTCATTCCCAACTTCATCCACGAGGCGCAGTACATCCTCACTGTCTGCGACAAGCCTTGGGACCGGGCCCTTGTTGTCTGGCTTGCGGCGGTGAAGGAAGTCTACAACATGCTGAGGACGATGGAGCTCTGGCTCGAGGAGGCGGTCGAAAAGATGGAGAGGTCAGTCAGGTATCTGGGGTTGGCCGGGTTGAAGAAAGAAAGCTTGGACGGGGAGGTTGTTCCGGAGAAGGATGTCGTTCCGGCGGGGGAGCTGGTGCCGATGTATCAATGTCTTCGGGAGGTGAAGGGGGCGATGCGGAGGTGTGCGATTGAGGGGATACGAGAGGATGAAAAAAAGATCAGGGACGCGGTCGGGCGGTTGATGGATAGGGTGCACCCGTTGACGGGGCTGGGGAATGACAAGGATGCAAAGGAGTTTCTTGAGGGTTTGTGGGCTCTGGAGGAGGAGGAGGATGAGGAGAGTGATGATAATGATGATGATAATGAAGATGAAGAAGAGGAGGAGAAGGGGGATGAGTCCGATGACGAGATGGAGGATGACGAGATGGAAGATGACGAATCTGATGACGAATCTGATGAAGGCGAGGATGAGTTATTTAGCCAAGGTATTGAGGGCTCAATGAACGACGGGGGAGCGAATGGTCTGGCTGGATTGAACGATGATCTGGAGGGCGACTTTGACAGAGAGCTGAGGAAGCAGAAGCCTGTGATCGTAAAGGCAATTTTGACTGCCTCGGCCGACATTCGTGCCGTTTGCGAGCAGTGGAGGAGCCACCTGGCTTTTATTTAGGCTATTGAAAGGGGTCAGATGAATGACACGAGGGGTTGAGGTCTGGTAGCAGTGAGATGAGGACTTTCTTCATTCGTTAGCAGCATAGCCCCCTTAAACAGCAATTGCCTTAATGACGCCATGATAGAGGCTGTCCTTCCCTCCTTATCACCTTCCTTTAAATCCAGAGATACGGCAGAGTGGAGTCTTTGTAATGGCCTGTCATGGGTGGAAGTCACCTGCCCAGCCTGAATGTTGCCACCATGGACGGGAAGGTACGTCTAGATCGTACCTGCCTAGTCGGCCGAAGTAAACAAATCACAGGCACAACCATGCCTGGCCCCCGCCCGATAATCCCAACAAAACCTCAGCTTGATAACCCCGGGCCACTCCTCGACCACCTACTCCTCATGTTTTGCCGATGCCCTCTACGTCTCCCAGTTTGATTTCTTCTCAAACAAGTCGTTGAAGCTCACAGCCTCCACCTGCTCACCATGGCCGAACAAAACCAGCCCGACCAGCAAGAGGTCGCTCCATGCCTTTTGAGCGACTACGACGACGAAATAGAGGCCGAGCGCGAAAGCTTCCAAGCCTTTATGACAAAACAGGCAGAAGAACACTGGGTATCGGTCATTGATTCCATGGATATTGAAGGATCTGTGAATACTATCGTGGCCGTTATTGAGCGTGAAGTCAGCAAGCACACGAGGAGGCTAGAAAAGATTTCCTCAGCTATGGCAATCGAGACCGGCCGTTACCAATCACACCAACTCCTTGGAATGATACCTAGCAGGGAGAACCTGCTTGCTAGGCTTACAGATCTTGCCCTTTCGCGGCTTCTTCCAGCTGAGGCATCTGCCGAACAACCCCTTACCATTGATAACGCCCCTTCGTCAACTCTCGGGTGCCCGAGTGAGAACCAGGTTCCCGGGCGTGAGAGCGAGAACTACTGGGTAGGTTCGAGATCGGTGATTGATCCTCTTGTTGCCCATGTCTGACCATTTTGTCCAGCAAAGAAACGAGAGCCCAGCGAAGAAAAGAAGCGACGGTCCGGTCAAGATCCAACCACCCAGCCCAAGCAAGCGGCGTCGGGTCACTCAATCAGTGGACGAGTCATCTTCTGTGATTGAATGCTCGTCCCCAAGAGGCGAGATCACTCAATCATGTAACCCGTCATCTTCTATGATTGAACGTTCATTCCAGAGAGGCAAGCAACCCGATTTGGCACCCGGGAAACCACCACAGTCTTTTTCATCACAGCCAAGCTTCTCCGCCCAGCATGTCGCGGAGAAATACGGTATTCAAGAAAAGGCCCACGCCACCCGGCGGTCATCGCGCAAGAAGAAGTCAGCCCAGCCTTTGAATCCCGGTCACAAGCTATACTCGAGTCTACATGCAGTCAACTTTTACGATATTCAGGGACGAGAATGGATTTTCCATTTTCAAGGTTCAGGCTCCTGGTACATTCTTCGATGTGGCTTTCCTGAAACCCTTGAGCAAGGTCCAGGCATGTTGAGACGTCTCAGGGTCCATCTCAAGAAAGGAGAGTGGTGTCATGCTGGAAGACCCTTCCCTCCCTCCACCGATGCTCAGCTTGTGGAACGATTCGGGTACAAAGGTATGTCGGGTTGCCTATGATCATTTCTCGAGATTTACTGACCCGTTTCTGCTCTACAGTTACCGGAGGGGTGTTCGATAGAGGCCTCACGCAGGAGATCAGTGCCTGGGTGAACAGTAGCAATGATATTATCCGATTCAGGAACATGAATAGACCAAGGGAGTAGGAGTATACTGTGTTGCTTTGAAAGTAGGGATACCGTTTGGGGATGTCGCTGAATATCTAGACACACAGTCTATTCATACCTGTCGTTATTCGGAAAGGTCAAGGGCTTGTGGTCTTGTAGCATTGGAGAGTTTGGGTTTGATAAAGTCGGAACTATGTATGTACATGTAACACTTTGATATTGTACCTTCCGGTGAATATGCCTTGAAGTACACCAATAATGAAAAGTCTTGTATGCACTCAACTAGCTTGTATTGGATCTTTCCTGGCTTTCTCTCGAGTAGGCCGCGGGGTGCAAAGTAGCAGCAAAACCGCCACTCAACGGACAATCTCATTGTGAACTTCCGGCTCCCTCCTGTCATATCACCCCTTTTATAACCATTAATCAAGAATCATGCTCTAGTAAATGCCATCTCAGTAAGGACCTTAGGACAAGACCTGGGTAGCTTTGGGAGACCGGTGAGTACGAACCCAACCTCTCTACTGCGCCTCGCCGGTTTCTGTTGCTTCCACTGGGTTTTCATCTTCAGTTTCAAGCCAAAATCGACTTACAACGAGCCACAATGGATATCAAAGAGCCCGATTCAGCAGAGGCTACAGTAGATAAATCGTGGAGTTGGAACTGTGATGGGTAAGGAATGCGTCCCCCGCTTGGGTTCGGATACTGGGGTTGTGAAACTTAGATTGTTGGTCAGATTGGCTACACAGATTGGCTACATACACAGATTGGTGCCGAGAAAGGATTATCAGGCCCCATGCTCAAGGTGCATGCGAATTGTAGCGAGAACGAGGCAGAATGCTAGGGAAATATGAATGTCATTGTGTGAGTGAGTGGTGTGAGACCATGCCTGCTGTGGGGCTGGACTGTAGGGGTGTGGGTTTAGATGATGAGGACCAAGGAATACAAATTGTTGTCTAACACCTACAAAGGGATGAAACATCGCTTGTGGTTGTCTGGGGTTAGGGTCCGGACACTGAACTGATGTGAGCCCCTGAACCCCTGAGCGCAGGACCAGATTATTTAGGTCGGCAAACGTGATATGAACAGGTACCTATGTGCTAAATCCCAGCCAGCAAGTTCACGATGGGATCTAATGGGTTTTAGTTATTAATCTACCTATATGGCAAAGTTAGTACCCGATGCTTGTTTTCCTGTGTTGCGCGCCGGCATTAGTCGTTATTGTTTTTGTTGGTGATGGTGCGAGAATGTGGAGGGAAAGCGGGTGTGGTTGGGAGGAGGTCGCTTTTGATTGGGTTGGGAGTTGGGGTCTGCTTGGCAACGGTGATGAGATTAATCAGTTGTGTCTGGTAGATGGTACAACTGGTCGGTGTTAGATGTTGGCAGAAAGTGGAAAAGGGGGGGGAAGGGGCTGGAGGTACCTCTGGGTCTGGCTAAAACCACTCCGAGGAGGTTAGTTTGAAGGGGGGAGGACTCCTCTGAATCATTCATACTGGTAACAGACTCTCGTGCCATTCGTCGTACTTGTGGTGATGCTACTTGTTGTGCTGCTGCTGCTGGTGGTCCAGAGGGCTGTGTTGTCTTTGCAGCAACCGGGGCTTTTGTGAGGGCTGCTTCTGCAGGATTGGGTTTGTCCCGGTTGGCGTCTGCATACTTAGGTACAGGGAATGTCCGCGATCTTGGTGTATTTGGTTCATTGTATGATGATTTCCGATAAACTTGGAGCGATTTGCCTTGATTATTTTCGCATTGTATATTTGTGAGGTCGGCGGCAACTGTGCCTAGTCTTAACTTAGAAGCAAAGTGTTGAGAAAAGTAATGGACTAGTTGGATGTTGAAAACTTTTGTAGAAGAGAACTGGATTTTCTTGCCTCATTTCCTGATAGAATAGATAAAGCATTGTTGTCTTTGTTGTTCTCCTTGTGGACGGCCATTTTGAGCTTCAAGGTATACCTCAAAAGCGATAACGACCATTTTAACCCCATAATAGACCCCAGGCCCCACGATTGATACAGGCAGCTTGAAACCCACTGTCACGCGCACGTAATCCAAGTCCAGCTGTTAGGTAGTCTATGACATAAAATAGATAGCCCGCTCGGTGACACACACAGGTATGCATGTCTCACCATGAGGGGGTTGTTATCGCAGAAACTCACAGCGAACACCAACAAAAATCGATTGTTTGTCCTTACAAATACCACTAGATCAGAGTAGATGCAAGCCACACCGGCCCTGATCTCCAGATTTAGTGCAAGCTGCAGAGTGCATGGACTTGTACGGGATAAGTGTGGAAGGGGGTGCTCATGATTGGAGAGACTATGCAATATGTTGGACTTGGCAGTGATCCACAATACAAGGTAATGCGGTAGAAAGGGGAAGTGGGAAGCGAGCGTAAGGTCCTAGAGAAGTAATTTGATACGAACACTCTCAACTATTGAATGCCCATGTTTTACGGCCTGTGCTGAGGTGGTTGTTGGCTACCTTGTAGGTATCCTACGGCCAGCTAGGGTGAGGGGGCTTGAAAATGTCCATGACCTGCCACAAATGTCGAAGCGACAGTACAGCACATATAAGAGTCCGTTAACCGTAGGTGTCATGTGCCAACCATTGGAGATGTAGCCACACTGAGTTTAACCTGATTAGAAATGATACCCTGGCAACAATGCAGACTAATGCATGAGCCCTCCTGGGTGTTATTATTGGCTTTTGCGTTACGGAAAGCTTTGCCGAGTTTAAGGACAGAGAGAAGTCCTGTCCGAGCGGCAAACAAGATTGAGCTGGAGATCATTCCTTGAAGAACTCGCCGGTTTCCAGAACATGTCAAGTTCATCTTGTGCTTTGGTTTCAAGTATTCAAGGAATAGGAACATAAAAGGGTTGGGAACCAAACGAGGGAGGTCGGGGCTTTGTGGGAGTAATGCGAGTGCAAGGGAATTGATTGGGTCTCGCTCGTCCTATGAGATGTGTTTGGACCACTTGGCGCGTTGTTGCCTGTTTTCCGTGTGACAGGCTTGCATCCTATACAGTGCCTTTACCCTCCGCCACTACAGTGTCTGGAGTGGACGAGTCACTGGCGGAGGCTGATGAAAACACTCTATTCACCCGATTCGAATGAAGAAAAACCCGGGATACAAACGCAATGCTAGGTAAGCAAGTAAATCCAGACACAAGCTGCACAGCCATGCCCCTGTGTGGATGAGGCCTTGAGTAAACTATGGCAAGAACAACCTAAGAGTAAATGGAAGGAGGGCAATAACCGGGAAACTGCCCTGGAACTTCACAGTGTGACTTGGTACAGTACATGCCGGCGGTTCTCTCTGGACTAACCAGGAATAGTCGGAGTTGCATCCGGCATCCCCGATGTTGTCGAGTTCAGAACCCGGGTATGCGGTCGGTGTTTGCTTTCTTTTCTTCTTTCCCGGACTTCCTTGTTGGGAGACAGGACACCCGCTATTCCGGAGCAGCCTCCGTCGCCAGCAGTGCCGCCAGCAGCGCCGCCAGGCACATGGGACCCCGACATTACGTGTGAAGCCTGCATCAAGCACCCGACTTTTTGCAAGTCAATTTCTTCTTGATTCTGGGAACCGATCTATTAAAGTTTCCTTCACCCAGACCCAATTGAAGGCAGCCACCAGACCTTGTTCCCTTCCCACAGCATGGAGGACCCACGTATCAGAGATGAGCAACTCAAACTCCAAGCTCTTCACCGACAGTACCTGGAGCAGCGAACTTCACACGTCGTCAACACTGAGAGCAAAAAAGCTGCCATCTTCATTACTGACTACCTGCGAGAGACGATAGTCAGGTGTTCTGAACAGACCTCTATTATCACCAAGGCTGTGGTAGCAACGACTGGGAACGAGTACCTACACAAGATTGCCCCCGGGCCAAATCAAATTCGGTTAAAATTAGTACGCCATGTCGTGTCCCACCTCCTCGCCCAGTTCAATATACGCCCCCGCCCTCCTGCCGTGCCCAAAGGCACGCATATAATAGACATCACTGGCGACGATGAAGACAACATCGAGCCAGCAGCATCTGCCATCGCATCGCGTTTTGCGGTGACCATTGATGACCACCTGCTGGCTGTCAAGCGGGAGAAGAATGCAGATGACTCCTTGCCACAACAGTCGCAGCCTGGTGACGAGGTCGGACCCGAAGGATTATCTTCTCCTGGTGACCCAGCACGGCGTGATGGACCAGGACGGAGCGATGGAACAGTTGAGGAAAGGCAAGACCGAACTGGCGATTTGGAACAACAGCATTCGCCAATCACCGAACCGGCACCCGAAGCTGAGGTAAGTCTAACACTGTACATCAACACTTGAGGTCATTCGCTTACGTCAGTTGTCTGCACATAAGGAGCGGCCGTTGATGCGCACGATTCCGTGCGCGGAAGTTGTTGGACAGGACTGGATCTTCGAATTTCCAACTATTGGTCCAGGATGGTTTATCCTTCGCTGCGACAAAGAGATTCCAGTGGATGGTTACTGCCATCATTTCCGGACCAATCCAATTGTTGGGAATAGAGCCCTCAAACATTTTACTAACAGGGCAACTGCAACAAAATGTCACTCAACACCAGTACCGGGTGACTGGACGCTTGAAATGATTGTCAGGGAGTATGGATACAAAGGCAAGTCACCTACGGTATCGTTCCACTTCATGCACTGTTTGCTCTCAGGTGTGCAATACATACGCTAACCGTTCTCTTAGTTGATGGCCTTCCTCACCAACTGACCAGCGCCTGGGTTCTGAATAGCAACTACCGAGTTGAACAGGAGCGCAAGAAGATGTGCGCTAAATCGACTCCACAGTTAAAACGGCAAATCAGGAGAAAAGGGGTAGCACCCTTACCGCAACCGCGGGCATCTTTGTCAACATCACTCGGTCCCAGCTCCCAATCCGAAAGTTCCGGCCTGCAACCAGGCAACTTCAATCCCAAGCCCACCCTGCAACCAGAAACAGTCACTTCACTAAGTGGTTACCAATATCCCCGACCACAGTATATGGCTGCTACACGCAACATCCAGCACCAGCTCACTCCTCCCGGGCCATCTGACAATCCGGCAAGCTCGTCTGCAGGATTCAGCACTAGTAGGTCCTGGGCTATTCCGAGCCTTTCAAAGTCCTCGGATACAAGTCACGGGGTGCCCATCGCTGATATGGGCCTCGCTAATACGGGCATCGCCAATGATGAGGCTGAACTTCCTCGAAAGCACTCTGCATTGTGGGGTAACAATGTTGACTCGGCGATGGACATTGATCAAGACGTACGTCCCTCTTCTTGTTGACATCAATCCTCTTAATCACACGTTCGACGTTTGATTACTTTTTATCTACTACACAAGGATCGCCACTTACTCCAAAACACTGTTGTCATCTTCGTCAAATGTCAGCCTTCTCAGACCTAGACACCTTTCACATAGTCTCTTGGCACGTCATTATACTAACCTTATGCTTCGCCTCAAGACTGCATTGGTGACTAGCGATGTCATGAAAGACGGCATGAGCGGTAACTCTCGATCTCTGGGCAACGCCTATCACGGCCTTGTGGGTAACTCCATGTATTGTGGTTTCAACTCTATGGGCCGACCTTGGGGTCTGCAGGGGTAAGTCTTGAACAGCAGGACACCCAACGGATGTCACAACCCTTATTATATATAGAGCAATAGTTTTGGGACCCCCGCCCGCCCACTCTTTTCCCACCTATTTCCCTAACCCTGGCCAAAGTTCAAGTGTGAATTACACTGCAAAACCCGCCTTTGTGACCACCACTTGCAACAACGCAACCTTCACCAAACCACCACCTCTTCAGGGCACCCAGGGCACCCAAGGCGCCCAGGGCTTCCAGGGCAACATAGCGGCAACCAACGGCTACAACCAAGCCCAGCTCGACGCCCAGTTCAACGCCCGCTTCCACATTAACCAGAACACCTAGAGGGCGTGTGAGCAAGCCCAGCGCCAGAGCCCGGCAAGCTATAGAGGGTGGCGTAGCGTGAAAATTATATTCCAAAGACATCGTAATGGCTTCATTTTTAACGATGGCGAGGTTGTTTGACGGCAGTGAGGTGGGCTGTTGCATGACGGTGGAAATGTTGCACTGGACGCAAAGGCGGTAATTTACCTGCTAAAATAGAGTTTTGATGTCGAAGGTGTAATATCGTGGGTCGGGGGATCCCAAAACACACAATAGGGGGTCCCAAAACTATTTCTCTATATATATGGGAGCTCAGGCCCCGATGCAAGATGACAAAATACCCACCAAGATGAATACATAGGATGATCTAGAGCGGAACGAGACTGAAGTTGGCATCAACTATCCATAGCAAACATGTCGCACTCCTCACGCTCCACACGGTGCATTATCTTCACCAAGTCCTCCTCCTGGATTGATGAAAAAGAGAATAAAGCATACTAGGTTTTATAAATCAAGGGCCTGCAAATAACCAAAACTTCCTCTTGTCTTTTAACTTCTACGTTGCCGTGTTCGTTGGACAGCCCTTTTTGCAGGCAGATGGATCATAAGGTAAGCAGTGTATGAAACTGTTGAAGGTTGCAACGTGCCCAACAAGTGTGTTATCGGGGAAACAAGATTCCAGCCTGGCATCTGGTTGTCCCGAGAACGGGTTCTGAAGTTGTGTTGCCTTATGTGATAAGCCAAATGCACACCGCAATCCCCTCCTAAATCATCGGACTGTTCAACGCTCAGGAAGCTGAACTGTTGTCAACTAACCTGCAACGGAGCGAGCAGCAAAAGAAACATGAGGGGTCTCTTCAAACTCGAAGAATCCTATTTGTTTGCGAAGAATTCCAACACACCATCAAGTACTTCCTCAACTCGCTCGCCCTGCGTTTCTCACTTGACCCTACCTCCACCCCCTTTAACATCTCCTATCATTAACAAAACAAACCATGCTCGCTGCGCTGGAGCGCTCCACCCTACCATTTGACACCCTCCTCAGCAACCTAAATATCCCCAGAAGTGGTGACCATCACCCGCTGGTCCAAGTAGCGATTACCTACCGCCTAGGTTATGGCGTTTGGGCTGCTCTCCCCTCAGCTCTGTTATTACAGTCTGCCAGGTCACCAAAATAAATTGCCACCACTTCCTCGTCACCAGCGCAATTATTACACTCGTGGTTTTATTGAAATCCTTCTCCCCTTCACCGCCGGCGTTTCGGCTCTGGCCCCTGTTCGCTCGTGGGAAGCAAGATCGGAGCCCAAATTCTCCTCAAGAGACGGTGCACAAGTCGAGAGACTCGCCTTCAACTCGGGATCAAAATCAGGAAAAGGGGGAAGGTCGAGGGTGAACCGGGCGTGTTTACTGTGGAAGACGACTGTCGGGCCAAGGGCAGTCGAGGGGTTGGTCGAGGGTCTCTGCCATTGACGGCATCGACGGGTGTGGGAATTTGCAAGCAAGGTGATGGACGGGAAACCTGGAGCCAGACGGCCAATATAGCATCTTTGCAGGGAGCTTTACCATAGGTACTGCGCCACCAGCGGTCCATGCGTGCCACCTTTGGACCCAAGCGTCGCTCTCCCGGTTCTGTCTCTTCTGGCAAGAACGGACCGGCGCATTGGTTGGTCTTTGCAGCAGTCGGTCTTTCTGTTTGGAAATCTCTCTGTCGATGCCAAACGCTTGATAATCAAGCCTGGAGCACTAATTCTTTTGATCTTGCTTGCCAGGTTTGCCTCCAAGTTTTCAACCCAGGGTGGGCAGTGAGCCAAGTCCGACTTGACTTGCCAAGTTCACGATACCAAGTCAAGTCGGTGACGGCTTCAAGTAAGCCGGGCCGTTGTTTTTCCAAGCCGAACCAAGTAGGACCCCCGGCTTGACTTAACTTGGCTCACTGCCCACCCTGTTCCAACCTGGCACTGTGACCGATACCGTGCATCGCACAGCACGACCAGAGCAAGAAAGGGAGACGACAAACTGACCGTCACTCACCGCCGGGCGCGACGACCGACTTAAGTTCGACTTCTTTCTTGCTAATCGCTCCGCAGCCTCTTGAACGCTCCATCGTCAGTCTCGTGTTGCCACTTCCACCATCCTGCCCCTTCAGACTAAGTTTTTATGCTTTTATCTCTCGAACCCGGTCGATCAGAGCCACTCCTCGACCCCCCACGACGATCACTGTGCAATCTGATCCTGTCCTCGGCTGTCGCAGACACCGTTCCGTCCAGTTTCTATCCATGTCCCGCCACATTTCAACACGAGGCACGCCGCGCCGTCCACAACCACAGAAGCACCCAGTCAGCTTCTGGGCAGAAACAAGATCTTCAGGAGCCGCGAGCGCCGGCTATTGAAGGCTGTGGAGAGTCCATTCCGTTCCGTTGGAGAAGTCGATGTCGAGGCAATCACAAGAAGCATAGCAAGTCACGTTTCTCTTTCGGCACCCTTTGTAATGTTTAATGTTTGTTTCAACAGGGTATCTCGCTATGAAGAACATCTAAATTTCCAATTCGAGCTATTCCGATCCCTATCCCTTCCCGATATCCCGCTGTCCTGCCCGCCTGCTCGATTTCCAAAAACGTTCTTTCGCCGATTGTCAAGCTCGAGAAGAAAGTCGGTGCTCGTCGCAATGGGCGTAAAGAACTGGAGGGGCAGTGCGTAAGATGGTGACGAAGGTTGAGGGTAAGAATATTGTTGAAGACTGCAAACGATGACAAGGAGGATGGTGGCCTCAAGCGGAA
The DNA here is from genome assembly GCA_030549205.1 of Apiosordaria backusii. Lineage (NCBI taxonomy): Eukaryota > Fungi > Ascomycota > Sordariomycetes > Sordariales > Lasiosphaeriaceae > Apiosordaria > Apiosordaria backusii. The sequence goes on from JAUKTV010000022.1 coordinate 56,387, forward strand.
TGACGACGATGATGACAAGGTTAGGAGTATGTTACAGAGGGACGGCGGAAGGGCCATGTTTAGTGGTTGCTTTGGCCGTGGATCCCTGTCCTGGACAGAACGTCAGTGCCACGTCGGGCCAGGAGACATGGGGCATTACTAACGATACCGAGAGAGAGTAACACTGCTTAATTCTCTCGACTCAGTCCCAGACACATCGAAGCTTGCATTGCTGATGGCGACATGTCCAGTTCCTGTTGGTAAACGACATGTTAGTATCTAATACCATTGAGAAGAAAGGGCCAGTGGTGGTACTGACTTACGCCGGGAGAAAACTGGAAGCCGCTGGAAGCGGGGGTGCTAGAGGCAGTGCGGGCGCTGGGAGAATGGGCGCCGGCGGGACAGCCGCTGGGGGAGGAGATGGTGAAGCTTCCTCCTTCACCGGGTTCTCAGACAACTTTTGTCTCTTAGGTGCTCCTCGTTCCTCATCATTCTGGCTAGAGGAAGAGCTTGAGCTCGAGCTCTTCCTCTTCCCTTTCGCCAACCTCCGTGACCGATTTTCGGGGGAGCCAGCTCGGGAAGATTGGGGGCTCCTGAGTGAGCATCTTGTCTTGCCCTTGACACACCCCGCACAGGCAGCCTTTCCATCGACGTCGTCCAGGGCGATTTGACAGTCGATATTCTTCTTCGAGCAGCGGTCACAGGGGTTGGCCACTCGCTTTGCGTTCGCGGAGATCTTTTGGGCCCTGGCCTCCGCCGCCAGGGTTGTCCGGGCCCGCCCGTTCCGTTCGGAGCTGGAGGCTCCAGCCGGTTGAAGTTGGGCCTGGGGCTGCCCAGCGCCCGCGTGCCCAGCGCCCGCGTGCCCAGGTGCGTTGGCCGATGTGCCGGCCGTGGGCGGGCCTGGGCGATGGCTCGGGAGCGGATGTCTCGGCGGCTTGTTGATGGCCGTCCAAGTGCCGAGCATGTTGATGGCGATGGTTTTAGACTGGATTCTGAGCTTTGAATTATTAAAAGATAATAAGACAAGTCTTTTGTCTCAGCTTGTAAGAACTTTGTAGTGATTGAGATGAAGGAAGGGAAAAGTCAGATCCTTGGACAAGGACGGAAGTTCTCTTTTTGTACCTGGATTTGAGAGTTAGAATGCGGGACCATTCAACTCAGGTTTATTTTCGTATCTGGTGGCGCCAGAAAGAAGGTTGTGGGCCGGGACTCGTCATAGGCTCCCATTTACCACTTGAAGCTTCCACATTCCCATTGTTGGGCATGATAAGCCCGTAGGCACATGATAGCCAACAGTTGTCTGGCTTCAAGTGACAAAATGGACGTGGTTCTTGACGAAAATTGAAGATGGGTTCACAAATTGGTTTACTCGAGTATATATCATCTCTATTTTATCCCGTTTATCAGTTGTTTCAACGATCCTGATACAATATCGATCTGGCCTCGCTCCAGAAACCACACACCACTTTGTGTTAGCGTCAACGCCCTATGATTTCATAAAATGAAGCTCCCCATTTGGCGCCTTGATGACGATCGATACGAGATAGCGGGATTAGCCGGACGCCTCTTCCCCAGTAAAATCAGTAAACTCGGTTCAAGGTAAGGTAGCAAAGTTTCGGACAGAATGAGCTCGAACTAATAAGATGGGCCAACTGCGTGGCAAATGTTCGTGGTGCTGGACGGGAGGACTCAGTAAGACACGCCCCGTGGTTTGCAAAGGTTGATAGAGGCGTGCCAGGTGCCTCACAAGGAAAGGTGCCTGTCAACTGACGGCGGTCCGCTTTCCGCTGCCAACCAGGGTACCGTTTCCCTCGAGAGTCATCACACCTTGTGACCCGAGGGCCTGGCGGGACCGCTTTAGACCGAAAGGCCCACCTTGGAACATCATGTTCAGGCCCTTTTTTATTCAACAAAAGGTACTTCCTGGGCTCTTCGGAACACAGGTAATTTACTGTATTGGCTGGTATTAGTTTCTTGGCAATCAGGCTCTCAACACCACACTCATATATCACGATGCATCATACGTTGCTACGGCAACGACGTCCACATTATGAATTAAACTGGGGACCTTATAAGCATAGGCAATTGATTAAACCATTTTCCATTACTGTTCGAGGGTTACTACGTGTCTACATCCTGCTCAGGTCCATGGAGTTTGTTTGCTGTCGGCGAGTGTCTACGTTTCAACCAGGCCCGAATCAACGACTTTCCACTTTCAAAACATGTCGTTGGATTATGCTATATGTGGGTGTGAATCTGTGGAAAAAGTGGACTTGTGATTACGGAGGAATCTAAAGGGCCAAGGCCAAGAACTGTCATCTTGGAACTTAACAACATACACCCCAATAAACTATTCTGACCCCCTTATATTCTGACCCTGACCGTGACCTTATACTTTTATTAAGAACCTTTAAATCTAACCCTCCCTACCTGACCACTGATTTTTGGAGGTCGTGCCCGGGTATCATGGCAAAGGTCCTGTCCTGATGCCTGATGCTAACCTGTTCAGCGAAGACCTCAGATTATCAACACCATCACTTAACCAACAGTACTCTCATCGGACCTACCTCAGTATTGAGCAAGACTAGTGCTCTTTCTACCTCTTCGACTATCGGACCACTGTCGGGTGACAAGACGTCATTGGCTTCTAACTTTGTTGACAAAATTTATAGTTTGAGAAGGAGGGGCACTGTCCTTCGGCACCGAAGCCTGTGCACCTCTGTATGTGTCGTTGGATTATGCAATATGTCGTTGGATTATGCAATACATGTTTGTTGGGTTACTGCGTATGCAATATATAATATAATCTGCTGCGCAGCACAGTGCAACGCATTCCCAGCCGCTTGCGAGAAATGCAGGGTCCAGGGTTCCAACATAGTGCGAAGCCCCATTCACACTGTGGGTAGACAACCCAATTCCCCGACCTCGGGCATGTCTCACAGCGTCCCCCCATCTTATCACTCACTCTCACCTTCTACATGGAAACAACAACAAGATCATCTCATTTTCACACTTTTTTACCCCTCGTTTCCCCCATCTCATGATTCTCATCTCATCATGGACCGCAGAGCCTCCCTCCCTGTTTCCCTCCCAGTCCCCAACCCGACCACATCCTACTGGCACACTCTCTCCCCTCCCCCGGGCACTCTCCCTCCCGACTTTCGCTCCACCACAGGCTTACCCCGCCATTGCAGCACAGTAATCATCGGCTCGGGAATCTCCGGCGCATCCATAGCTTACAACCTCCTGCTCAATCATGCGGCATCGTCACCCACAGACCCCGAACCACGGGTCCTCCTCCTCGAAGCCCGCACCCTCTGCTCGGGCGCGACAGGGAGAAATGGCGGGCACACCAAAGCCGCGTCGTACCGCTCCTTTCTCGGTCATGTATCCTCCCTTGGCGAAGGGGAAGCAGTCAAGATCGCGAGGTTGGAATACGACAATATCAAAGCTGTTCACAATTTTGCCAAGCAACACGGGATAGAATGTGACTTGGTGGAGGGGGACACGGTGGATGTTGTTTACGATGAGGGGCAATGGGTCGAGGCGCAGGAGGCGGTGGGGAAGATGCGGGGGGTGTTTTCAGTGGATGATCCGGTGGGACGGTACGAGCTGTTGACCAAGGAGGAGTTGGAGAGGGACTATTTCGTGCATGATTATGACTATGGGGGAAAGCGAGAGGAGATCAAGGGGGGGGTGAGGTACGAGGCGGGGAGTTTGTCGGGGTATAAATTTGTCATGGGGGTGTTGAAGAAGGCGGTGGGGATGGGGTTACATGTGCAGGCGGAGACGGCTGTTACTGGGTTGGAGAGGGATGGGCAAAGGGGGGGTGGGTGGTGAAGACGGAGAGGGGGGAGGTGAGAGCGGGGAGGGTGGTGATGGCTACGAATGGGTATACTGCTGCGTTGATGCCGGAGGTTTTTCAGGGGGTGGTGGTGCCGTTGAGAGGGCAGATAACGGCGCATAGGCCGGGGAGTAGACTGCCAAGAGGAGGGTGTTTGGAGATGACGTATAGTTTTATTTATGAGGGGGGTTATGAGTATATGATTACTAGGCCGAAGGGGAGTGAGTTTGAAGGGGATGTGATTATGGGAGGGGGGTTGGTGAGGGGGGAGGAGGAGGAGGGACTGAAAGAGTTTGGGGTGAGTGATGATTCGGGGTTCAATGAAGGGATAAGTGAGTATTTGCGTGAGACGACACCGAGGTATTTTGGGAGGGACTGGGGTGATGATCATCAGGAAGGGAGGATACGGAGGGAATGGACGGGCATTATGGGCTTCAGCCCGGATGGGTTCCCTTTTGTGGGAGAGGTTCCGGGGCAGGAGGGGCTGTGGGTGAGTTCGAGTTTTCAGGGGCATGGGATGGTATTGTGCTGGATGTGTGCGGATGCCGTGGTGAAGATGATGAGGGGGCAAGATCATGAGGAAGAGCTCAAGGGGTGGTTTCCGGACATTTTCAGGATCACGGAGGAGAGGCTGAAGAAGAGATTCCGGGGCAGGCTGAGTTGATTTGTGATCAGATAGTTGCATGATTACAGTGATGTGGCATGAATTCTACGATTAGTAACATGGGTATCTAAGGGGCCAGTCACCGCCATGAGACCGGGTAGGAATGAGGTCTGTAGGCGGCATACGATAAGTTGTTGTGCAAGTTGGTCCTACAGTCAGTAACATCCTTAAATCTATGAAAAGCCAACCCCTGGAAGTGCGATGACGGCACGACGCGGAGACGGAAGAGGTCCGATCTTGACACGGGACGTCAGTCGAGCGAATCAATGACGGGAATGGGCTTTGTGAACTGCGATCAGACCACTGAGGCAACAGTGGACAAACCAAACTCGGCCGCTCCGGGGTCCAAAAGCGGCAGAAAAGAGACGCCGTCGCGGATCATTCTCATTGATCAATTTGGGCTATGAATCGTGCCAGTCATTGTGCTACGCCAGTTCTGAACGAGTAATATGCGTAACAATACGGAAAGAGTGAAGTACAGATGTCGACCCATTACTATCCGTACAGAGTACATGCTGGTAATTTCCAGGGTTAAATGTGCAAACCCACCTGGGTTTGCTTGGCCTGTGCCGCTGGGAGGAAGCTTGGACCAACAGTGCCCAAGGTCGGCAATGCTCCGGAATGAGGACCCACCATTCCGTCCCAGCCATCTGGAACCTTGGAACCTGGAACCTGCGCTTTCCAGAACCGAGACTGCCATGAGCGCCACCATGCACCACTCCAGAGTTTCCGATCAAGAAGTTCGCTTGGTGTTGACATGCCGGGCGAAAGCCTATATGTATGCAATTACACAAACATCAGGTGTTTTTACGTGGAAATAAGCTCGGAAATATGACGATCGCCGGGCTGGTGCGCATTGCTCCCAAGGGAACAGCTTTCATCACCCCCGCTCAAATGACACGCTACTGAACACCAGACATCTTGGCTCTTTCTCCCCTCAAAGTAGGTATCTCGCATGGGGCCATCCTCAAATCTTGTTGACTGAATGGACAGACTTGGTCGGGCGACATGTCTCTTTCTCGACACATGTACCTCATTGCTCCTGCTGTGACCGGGACTGGAAGGCCCAGCAGACACTGCGTCTTTCAGGCCGGACCAAACCCCCTCGGGTTGTGGAGCTGGGATCCATTTTGGGCTGCTGAGCCCCACTCTCTTCAGCGGCACTACCCTTGCCAAGCCCCAAAAGTACTCAACCAAACTGCTGGGACGAATCCTCCGGCTTTCATCTCACCGCTGTCCGTCTTCAGTGGCTGGTTACCATTTCGTCACTTCCAGGTTTGGCAGGCCTTGGGTCCAGCTGACCGGGGCGTCTCCTCCATCCTCTTCACCATCTCCCTCACCGTCCGAATCTCTGGCCACGGATACATGGTCCTTTGTTCCCCAGAAACAACACGGAGGATACCGCACCGTCCATGATTCCCTTGGAAGCACACGGCTCGGGCTGCCAGTTGAAAGGTGTGTGCCCAGCGCCCCAAACCGCCAGTGACCCCCCCTGCGTCCCCAGCTTCGATGGTGCGGCGGTCCACTCGACTGGTTCCAGCGCCCGCTTTTCCACCCCCCGTTTTGGGACCAGCTCATACCCTGACCCCATCACAGCTGCGACATTGCATCAAAGACCTGCCAGAGAGAGAGGAAGGCCCCCGGCCATTCTGTTGGAAGATTTTTTCCCACGCATGCTTTAGGAGGGGAAGCGCCGCACCTTACCACTCTCTCGGGTCCCAGCAGATCATCCATCCCATCTCATTGCGCTCTAGCCTGCCTCGACTGCATGGCCCGACGTGCTATATAATCCACTTGTTCCTCGATTCCCACTGTTCTTGTCCCTCTTTTGCGAGCTCTCACATCCGCCTCACCAATCACCACCTGAACGCACACATCCGCCACCCACCATGACGAGTGCGCCGGCCAAATCCGACGACCCATCACAAAGGACGCCAAAAATGAATACAGAACCATTATCGCCAACACTGTCAAACCGCAGCTCGCCGCCATTCCAACCTCCCATAATATCAAAAATGACAATAGAAACGCTCTTGACACAGGATGAGAACGACTTGTTGGCCACCGTGGGCGCCGATTCAACAACCGGACTGTCTACAGTGGCAGCGGCGACACTAGAAAAAGGGAAAGCAAAAGCGATGCCAGGAGACTCCTCCCCAGCATCCAAAATCAGTCCACGAGGCAGCATCAATAGTGTTGAAGATGAGGGTCCGACCGACTCAGCTACCAACCTGACCATGGATGACTTTGACAGCGTCCATTCTGACAACTATCCGGCCTCCGTGACAAGTTCAGTCAGGGCTCATGTGTTCGAGGGCGGTCTGCGCTATCATGCCTACAAGAGTGGAAAATATGCCTTTCCCAACGATGAAACCGAGCAGAACCGGGACGACATGAAGCACTCCATGGTTTTGCTGCTCATGCAAGGCGAGTTCTTCTATGCGCCCATTGCAGAGAGGCTAGAGGCGGGTGGTGAGGTACTGGATCTAGGTGAGTTTCGTCTGTTTCTGGGTCAGGATCAGCGCATCGGTATATACTACACAGACTACACTTCCCGAGCCTTTGCAAGGCCGGACTGTGGACGGAGGCAGGAGAAATAGGGAAGACTGTGCTCCGGATGGCCAGGGGTCGCCCCACTGCGTGAAAGGGAAATCAGACCACATTCACAGCCAGCCGGCACCCAGTTTTCATGTCATCCGTCTAGGATGCCCGCTGTGGGCAGACAAACAAGAGGCGCCTCTCCCCATTTTGTCCGACGTTTATGACTAGTAATGTTTCACCAAGAAGAGAGTTCAGAGGCTGACCGAGCTGCGTGCTACGACAGGTACCGGAACAGGCATTTGGGCAATAGAACGTAAGTGGCTTGAAGTTTCCTCTCCGTTGGGTCCTTCTGTTGTTTCTCGCAGGCGGAGACCTGCATGAATGGTATTGTGAAGAGGGGGACACAACAGAGAAGACACTCACACAAAGCACGGCTGGTTCAGTCTGGACTTTTCGACGATTTCTCCTCAGTCATGGGTGGAAGTGGCTCAAGGTCACACTTGTGCTACCGTTGCTGTATCTATCCAACGGTTCGGTACTTGTCTGTTTCACACTATCGGATGCCGGTAGTGGGCTGTTTCTCTTTTGGGAAGATATCCCTCACGAGTGTGTGTGGCATCATGTGTCGTCCGACCGGACTAGGAGGGGAGAGCATACGAGAGAGGACGAAGCTAACCGGTTTGCTCCGCAGTCGGTGACAAGTACCCAAACACGACAGTCACCGGCATCGATCTGTCGCCAATTCAGCCAAACTACGTTCCCGAAAATGTCCACTTCTTTGTCGATGATTTTGACGAAGACTGGGTCGACCCTGACAACAAGTACGACTTTATCCATATTCGAAATGTGATGCACTCGGTGAGAGACACAAAAGCACTCCTTGCGCGGGTTATGCGGTGAGTTTTCTCTTTTTCTGCTGTCAATCCAGCATCTGACTCGCTCTCTCAGCCACCTCAAACCAGGCGGGTACATCGAAATCCAGGACATCGACATCAACCCCTTATCAGACGACGAAACCCTCACACCAACCACACCCTACGCACTGCGGGATTACTTGAATTACATGGCCGCAGGACTTCGAGCCTTGGGGTCAGAAATGCGCTCCGTCAAACACCTTCCTGAGCAGTTAGAAGCGGCCGGATTCGACGACATCAAAAGAACGACACACAAAGCCCCGATAGGGCTGTGGCCCAAGGACAAGAGGTTACGTCTTTGCGGCTTCTTCCTGAGGACAGCAATGATGGACGGGCTGAGAGGGCTGAGTCAGCGGCCGATGGGTGCGTTGGGCTGGACGCCGCTTCAGATCGAGATGGTGCTGGTCAATGTGCGTAAGGCGCTGATGGATCCCAAGATTCATGCCTACTTCAATTTTCATGCGGTGTATGCGAGGAAACCGCTTAACTCCGCTGGAGCGAGCGGGTCTTGAGTTCGAAGGACTGGAGAATTGAAAGATGAAAATACCAGTCAGCATAAGAGTTGCCTAAAGCTGTTGTCTTTCCAAAAAAGACAGCGCTACTTGAGGCTGACAGTACACGAGGATAGCTACCAGGCTGTCATATTTACCCCGCCATGATACAGAGAGGAGAGAGGAGAGTTGGTGATTGGCAGAGACAGAGGAGAATGAGGGGGCACAAGCAACATAGGTCCCCGAAAGGTCAGCCTGGACCTCATTCACACGGAGCCGGAATTGACCAGACTCGATGTCAAGGTCAAAGACACACTGTTATGTTGAAGAGAGATTTCCCTTGACGCAGCTGAAGATTATGCCTTAAGGAGCAAATAATGTTGGTTTGCACAATTATCAAATGTCATAGATATATAGGAAACAAAAAAGCAAAAGTCAACCAAACCTCAGCCAGCTCTGCTCCAACCCCTTGAACCCCTGACTCTGTTGCTAGGTACTCCTGACCAAGTCAAATCCACAGCAACCATTCCTATCTATCCGTCAAGTCTCCACACGCTCCAACGGCGGCAATCCACCGCCCCCACGAAATGTAACAACGTTGGAAGGAAAATACATACAAGAAAAAAAGCAAAAGAACACTTGAGAGGGGCGAGATTTCGAACTCGCGCCGCTTTTGAGACTACGGAGTCCTGCTGTTGTCCGGGTGTAGCAGCCAGCCTACCTGGTGGGTATGATTATAACGCTTTAACTTTAACTGTGCTAAGTAGCTAGTTGGGACTGTAACTTTATTGTGTCTCGTGTCTTGAAGAATAGAAGCTTCCAAAACAAAGTTCTTTGACAACGCCATACCCAGCGTTGGTTTTCTTCACAGTTGGTCTGGTGTGGCATTGAACTGGCTGAGGCCGCCATCATTGTCACGTGCTTGTCACATGGCTGAGCCTTCCGCCATCAAGTTCAACGCCAGGGAATGACAGTGTGGCCAAACCTTCCAGACGCCTACTTCACCATCGAAGTGCTCGTGACCGCACCGGGGCTGGAACTTTATTGGTTGTATCTAATCTGCTAACTTCTACGATTTTGCTGAGAATGGTGTGGTGGATCTCATATCGATAACCGATGTCCATAGATGTACGTGTCGAGTTTGTATTGCCAAAAGAAAAAGACTCACTAAAAACCACCCGAAAGAAAACGAACCTCCCTGAAGAGCCTCCGATTCTGGTTCTGGTGCGTTTGGCGAAGAGCAGCTCATGGCCTATTCTCCCAGACCACCTACCCGGCGCCTGTCTCCCAAGCGACCTACCCAGCACCCAAAATTCGACCAAGCTGGAGTCCCCTAAAGGACTTACCTAGTACTAGCTAACTACAGTAAACAAAGCTGTACGTAATAGTGCATTTACGCTTCAACTGATGTCATAGATGCGACTATGAACCGACACCGTGCACCTCTTGGTGATACCAAAGCAGCTCGGATGCTTTTCTCGTTAGATTCCCATGTTAATGCTCAACGTTAAATTGAACCATCACCACTTATGTGTCACTGGAAAAAGTAATGTCGAAAGGGATCTCGCATGAGGTTGCGTTGAAACTTGCAGGCCTTAGGCTGTACACGTCTTTCTGTGACTCAGCAATAAAGGTGAAAGTGCAGATTCCAACTTGTTTGTCGGACAGGCAGCTTGTTTTGGTGCGTATGTTCTATGCGTGCCTGCTCGTCAACTGCTCGTCAACTGCTCGTCAACTTACTTGCGTACCGGCAGCAGTGAATTCTTTTGATAGCTCAAGCTTGTTTACTTTCCTTCGACCCGATCAGTTTTGAGAATTCTGACCTTCAAGCAACGAAATTTTTTCCATTACCGGCTGTTTAATCGACTGTTTCGACACTTTCGACGGATTGCTTTGTTCCCGCCGCCAGCCGTCCGTCTCGCTGCTGCCCGTATACAGGATCCGCCTTCCAACCTCTTGAGTTGCACAGCCTGCCTTCCCATTGCCAACTTTCATTTCCACGACGTCACCAACATTGCAAGAGCCACCCATGCCTTCCCCCTCCAAGCGTCGAAGACTGGCTTATGAACCACATACAACAGCACCACAAAGTGCACCCATGCATGAAGAACCCGTGCTCTCAGCTCTCTCACTCGTTCTGGCTGGAACTGTCGTCTCTATCGAGCCGAGCAACAATGTTGCCGCCAACACCGCCTCCCAAGCTGGTCACAAAGACACGACCTGTCCAGACGACATTGTGGCCCGACATAACGAGTTCAAGACGATGGTTAGCACATACACCGAGGGTGATCTTTTTGATGACAACGACGAAAGGAGGGCCTATTCAAGTTCTCTCCCACATGGATCCACACCCACGGAGAAGCTGTTATGGGGGGCTTTCATTGCTCAAGTCGAGGAAGCCGATGATCAACTGCTCGAGTATATACGCTTCCGCCAAGAGGACCAGCGTAAGATCAGGACGTTGACAGACCAGAAGAAGAATGACGAAGAAGCCATCGAGATCCTGAAACACCAGAGATTTCATGATCAGCAACATATTGCATGTTTGGAGCAACAAATCGCAGACTTGATGGCCCGGTTAGCAACCCCGTCCCTCTCTGTCACCAAGCCGTCTGCCATTTCTTCAGTCTCGATCAAGCCAGATGATGGAAATGTCATTGTGATTTCTCAAACAACGGTTGAGGCACTGCGCGAGGTCCTGGGGGTTAACTCTGGCAAGCCGTGATTGGATGCAGAGCATAGGACATCCCTCTCTGACCCACCGCAGTGGCAGCATTGACAGCAGAGAACGTATCTACGCACCATCGACTATCAAGAGGAGCGGACAAATCAACAACATGCAGCCCCACGTTCGCAAATGGGGAGCAGGAAGAAAAGGGACCTCATCGGGTTAGGTACATACATATCGGATGGGTCTATCTTGGGGATCTGGTAACAAACTTTGGTTACACATGCTGTAATCTGAAAATCTTCCGTCCATGCTCTCCTTCTACTACCAACCTAATCACTGAACTGCAAAGCAATAACATCACAGCCTCCAACCCCACCGAGATATTTTGCAATATATATATACATGTTCTTTGGCTGGACTGTTCTCACCATCTATCTTAACCCATCAAAACTCTCTTTTTCCAGCACAGTCGGTCTTTCTTTAGACACTCCACTCACCTCCAGTACCTGCTTTCAGACCCATATGTCAATCTCATCACCACCAGGAACCGTTCCTGAGAATTTCCCAGCCCTCCCACATCTGTTTGAAAGGGCAATGAAGCCTCGATTTCCACCAAAAGTCGAAAAGCCGATTACAACAAGATGTCTACTCGCGACAACAAGCCGAGCTGAAACCATGAGGTAAAGTCAGTGTTTACACGCCTTTGACTGGAACCACCGGTAAGACCAGTCATCATCTGGCCCCTTTATTTACCCTCTGACGCCACAGGCACAACCATAGAGCCTGCTACCATCAAGGCGATTGAGAAGTACGTACCTTCACCGAGAACTGTGTCCGCTCAATGACCTGCACTACATGTACCTTGAATCATCCACTCCCGTCAAACCACGCGATGGTGAGATAATCGTCGGGAATTTTGACACTCTCACCGACAACCCCCCCCCCCCCCTTTTTTTTTTTTCTTTTATCTGACTTCAGGTAGCAGCCTGTCATAGATCATAGGTCTCAGAAAGGGAAATTCCAATGACGATAAGCTGTCAACTTGATGAAATAATTTGCTGTTCTCTGATAGGTTGTCTGTTCTGCATGAAATACTTCCACTATCATAGCATTATTCGGTAAGCAAAATATGAAACCGAGACAACATCAAGGCAACGATATAGTTAAACAAATTCATTTCCCATCCCACTCCATCATGGTAGCTATATACGGTATATTTCAACGAAGAGAGTGTAAATTTGTCAGTTGGCTAAGGTAAGGTAATAAGGGGAAGGGGGTATCCTTATGAAATCTCATACAAATGAGCTGGTAACAAAAGACAAGAAAATGAGTGTAAACAACCACTAACTGGCTTTACACTCAGTCAAGCTAGACACCCCGACCCTTAACCCAACCTGTCACATCTCCAACCCCAGTCCTCCATCTCCAACCCCGGACCATCTCCAGCCCAAACCAATATCCATCCCCAGTCCTAATCTCAAGCCATCACCAATCCCCCACCGCAGCCCATCCTGAGCATCAGATCCAGCCAAAACCCTACCCTAACCTAACTCGACAAATAACGAGAGAAGATCCAGCTTACGTGATTCAGATGATAACCATATAGAAGTTTTATTCCAAAAGGCATCGCCCTCACCTCCCTCTTTTACCCATCCTCCCCATCTTCTCCTCCGCCTCGACTTCTTTAACGAGCTCATCCAAAGTAGAAAGGCTCCCCCTCTCTTCTCGATCCCCATCTCCCTCCTCCTCGTCCCTCCCCTCTCCCTCCCTCCCTCAAAATCTCCACCAAGGAAAGCAAGCCCGCCTCCTAAGCAGGTCTCATGCTAATCCCCTTTCCCCCCTCCCTAACCTCAAAGACACCTGTCCCACCCTCACTATCCCCAATAAACAGGAACCCCCCGTCGGCAGAGAAACACATCTCTGTGACCTTGCTCAAGTTGGCCAACTGGCTGAACCCAGCCATCATATCCACATCCGCCGCGGTGGCGTCCGGATCGGGCCAGCACCACAGCTGCTTCCCCGTCATGGCGTCCAAGACAGCCAAGCATCCTCTCGCACCCGAGTCGACTCCCCTAGAGTCGCAGTAGGCGATAAACCTGCAATCCGGGCTGACGCATGACATGGCGTTGGGGATGCGGAAGGTCTTGGTTGATGAGGCTGAGAAGTCCCAGACAAGGACATACCGGAAGGGGACTGAGACCGGTGCGAGGTTAAAGCCGACGCCTCCTCTCGCAACGGGAACAGGGATGGCGCGGTAGGAAGCGGGGATCCAGATGGAGACCGCGACCGAACCATACGTGGCAAGGCCGGATGGGAGGGCGGTGTCAAGCTCGGCATGTTGCCAGGGTGCTACGACCTTGTAGGGGGTTGTCATTTCGGCGCCGTTGTGGATTTCCCATGCGATGAGGAGGGTCTCCCTCTCAGGCGGGGGGTGGCCGAGTCGGGGTGGACGAGGTCCAGAGGCGGTGATGAGGAGAGGCCCGGTAGCGGAGAAGGCGAGTTCGGGATACTTTGGAAGGACGGGGAGACCGGCTTTGGCGAGCTCAATCACCCGCGACTTTTTGAAAGGCTTCTTCGAGTATGTCGCTTCCCACAGCTCGATGGTGTCATTGTCTCCCCTGTATGTGACAAGAGGGCACCAGCCAGCTTCCATGACATTGGAGCGGACGGCGGCCCATCGGTCGGCCTTGTCCATGGACTGGATTTTCTTCTTCTTGCCCCAGTCCCAAATCTCAAGGGAGTCGCCAAATCCGGCGGCGATGGCCATCATGTTGGAGGGTTCGGAAAGGATTGCATGGCTCCGGACAAAATACTCGCGTGATCGGGGCTGAGCGGTGGTGTAGCACGAGATCTTGATCTGGCTCTGGACCTCACCCGAGCCGACAGACCAAATCTTGATGATGTTATTGCCATGCTTGCTAGCGAGGGTGGCAGAAGTCGTAGAGATGTCAAAAAAGTAGACTGATGGGTCCTTGGGGGCCTTTTCCTGGTGAGTCAGGGATTTCCAAGGAACGACTGTCACCGATGAAGCAGTTCGTGACGGGGCTGATTGCGAGGCTTGATGTTGCCGATACTCTTCTGGGACGGAAGGAATGGTCACAAAGTGGGCGTTGCTAGCCGGAGACGTTGGTGTGCCGTTCGTAGGCACACGCTCAAGGCCAGAGGTACCCCGTGTAGAATCTGAGTATCTCGAAGTCTCCCCTGATGCAATTGAGCTATTGTCAAAGGAGCATTGCGATGAGATGCGCCGTGTAGATTTGGTGGTCAAGGGAAGTGCCGGCAGTGGTTTGGGTGGTGGTGGCCGGGCTGCGGGGTATAAGCTGAAACCGGCACTCGAGCCTCGAGAGGGTCTTCGCTCCGATGTATGCGAGTCTTTTCGGAATAGTGATGATTTGCTCCTTGATACCGGGCGTTGCAGCGGCAAGGCAGCAGCGGACCGCTGGCCAAGCTCATAATTTGGCACACGAAAAACCTCATCTGTCGGGCTCCATTGCGACTCGGGGGTGGGTGGCAGCTGGTAACCACCCGAAGGAGGTCTCAATCGGGGATCGTAGGCATCATAGGACCGCCCGTCGAGCAGCGGGATAGAATCACCATGGCGTGACTCTGCAGTGCTCAAGCGGTTCAGCTTCTCTCTATCAGGGACCGTTAGCAAATTTGGGGTGGAGGGGGAATTTCAACAATGTAGGGTAGGCATGTGACTTACGCCATCTCGTTCAGCTCTTCAGCAGGGTATGCGTATGGCTCCATGTTGATCAATCCAAATTCTTTTGCGGCGGCTGTCGAAATGGAAATGGCTCGTTGAAGGCTGCTGCGAGACGCAGGGTGGTAGATCAGAGCCTCGGGTTGCCGATTCCAGCTACCAGGTCGGTGGGTTCTATGTGGAAAATGAGCGGCCGAGACAGAGCATTGGGTGTGAGGAAAGGCCGAGGTGAAACAGAGAAAAAGGATGGCAGAGTCGTATCACATGGGGACGCTCTTTGGATAAGAGCTGGAGCTGGAGCTGGGGGAGGGTCATCTTGTATCATGGGGAAATGGAGTACCTCCATGACCTGCAGGATGGATAACCCCTGAAGAAGAGCTCCCGGCTGCTTCCTCCCCTCATTCCCCCGAGCCAATGATTTTGATGATGGATCACTCCTCCACACCAACTCCAATTGCCAAAAAGACATGGGCAGGCCATCCCAGTTGCCAACAGCCAGTGTCATCTCACCGGCGTGTGGGGTAGTGGGCCCAGAATGTCGATAGCGTGCTTCTCCACTGTTCAAAGCTTTGTTTTTTTTGGTCTGACTTTCGCACTCGTTTCTCAGCGCGGGACCTTTGTCAGCCCCTTCCACTTCCCGTCGTGACATACCGGGCTACCACGTTTTCTTTGATGCCATCTTGTCTGTCCGTACCTGGTTCCTTTTTTTTGTCTCAAAGGACATCAAGTTGGTCTGCCGTCCTGGTATCACCTCCCTGCTCTTGGCACGAACACCGAAACAAGGAGGAATGAAACGTCAGTTTTCGAGCTGCATGTCAGCGTCGCCGCTGGACCGCATTGTCTGTCTTCCGCGAAATGGGCAATCAATCACTACCCCGCTCGCCATTGAGGCCGGTCCAGCCAAACTAAACTGGATAAAATGTCCCAGAGTTTTGGTTGATCGACTTCACGCTGGAGCCTCCACGTTTTGAGCTCAGAATGGGTTCAAGATCCTGGGGTAGCGCTAGAGGATGGTAGCAGTGTGGCTAGAAACGGCCCGAAGGCCTCGAGCTTACATATTTTAGAACAGGCTTCTACACCTACTCGGATGATTCCATTCCCTAATTGGACTGGACCTTGCAGTGATGAATGTCACACATGAACAACATTTTCAACCAAGAACAGCCAAGCAGGGCACCTTCTTTTATGCGTCGACACACCCTCCCCGGAGGCAACTCCGGTATCATGTCGGCGCAGTCGGCGTGGCGTTTTCTTGGATTTATGTCAAGTTTGGATACAGATACAGATCTGGGGGATCGTCGCTTTTTCGAGAACAAACTGAGAAATCCAAACGCCATAAACACGAAGCGAGGCTATCCACCCTCCACTGGCTTATCAAGCTTGGGTGGATGCAGCGATGTGAAGCTAAACAAGCGCCCTCCACCTCAAAATTCTTTGGGACTTTTAGTTGCATTGCACTATTCGGCTCAAGACTCCTACTGCGTACACATCTTGGCCGTGCTTTTCGGGCCCCGCGTCGGTTCTTCGGCGACTCGAGTCTGGCCACTTTTCATGGAACATGCGCACAGATGATAATTCGGCCGTTTTCCCTATTCAGGATGACTTCTTCAGCTGGTCAAAAAGAAGCCATCGACATCAAGCAACATCCTGTCATCATGTGGGAAAAGGGGGAAAGCGGCAAATTGTCTGCATGTTGTGTGTCCGACGTTGGACAAGCCTCTTCCGCGGTATCTAGATCCGGAAGGAGAGACAGGGTGGCGCCAAAGAAAAAGAAACGAAAAAACTCCAGCGCCTTCAATCAACCCAGTCAGCGGTCCGTGCGGTGGTGTTTCTGTCTCAAACACCCTGCACCAGCCAAGAATTCAAGATCAAGATGTCTTGGTTGAAGGGACCCTATTTTGCATCTTGACTCTTGAGACATATCTATCAAATATCGGATTGCCCCCACGGGCGCAATGCAGAGTGTGCAGCAAGGCAGCATTGCGTGCCGTGTGCCACGCCAATGATGCCATGCTATCTTGACAGGTGCCGTTCTCGCCAAGTTCGGATATGTGAGCTCTCATGCACGACGATCCGGCTGGGCGCGAGGGCGGACCGTGGTCATGGTGTCTGGTCACTTTGCGCTTCCCGTTGTAGCCGAGCAGATCACATTGCTTCTTTTTGTTCCTCCACTCAGATGCGCGGAGATATAAATACCGTGTAAAATGTCTCTTCGCCTTCGACGCGCGGAAATAAATTTCGAGAGCTAACATTAAATTGCAATGATGTGCGATGCATCCTAATCTTGATTTGCATTAATCTGTGTATGAGAATGTGTTGTTGAAACGGGGCTCTCAAACTCGCGTGGGTTTGGCGTGACACAGGTATATCTTGATGACATGATCTCTATTTCCAAACAGATCTGCCATACGAGGTAGCTCATGTAAGACGATCAGACGATGTGGCAGAACTTTATTTTTAGAAACTGGTTCACCAACCTTTGAGCTTATTCTAACCTAAACACTACGGTCATCTTATACACTTAGAAACGGTATCCAGCACCCACCAATCCAGGCAGAAGTTCAGAGACACCACAGGCACCGCAATCCTGGCGATTTGTTGAACATCGGCCTATAAATACCCTATCAAATCAAACCCCTCGCAACTCCCCATCTAGGTAAAGATCATGAGAGACGATCAGGAGTGGGCAAGCCGAGCAAGTGACTGCCTCAACCAGACAAGATATCACACCCCCAGTGTCAGACAACCGATTCATGTCACCACTAAGGACGTTGCGATTACGAACAGTAAAGACGGCATGGCAAAATTTTCCACCATGAAGATGAAAAGCAACGCAAACCAACACAAGAGCGCCCTCTAAAACGAGAATTTAACGTGGCATAACTCCAACGGCGGCTGAGGTGCTGCATTCATAATGTCTCATTACTACAGGAACTGTGCGATGCCCTTATTGTTCGGATATCTGTATCTCCCATAACAGGACAGAGGGCTCAAAAGCAGGCGGGAGGCCGGAGCAGACGAGGATCAAGCACATGCTTGTCAATACATTAAGCTTACAGACCGCATTAACTGGAACTATTACGTGAATTCATTCCATGATGTCAGGGAAAAGGTTATGCTCAGCGTATGTTTGTAAATAATCCTCATTCGTCATTTTCTTCCTAGTACATGGCCCTCAACGCCGATATATCTAAGATAGGTACTTTCGGCTCCTCAGAAATCAAGAGGGGGTTGAGGTAATGGGAACAGACGGCAGAACAGAGCAAGTTTAAGAGGTTTGTGTGATAAGAGAAATAGACGGTATGGAGAGCAGCTCTGAGGGAGTTAGCTGCAGGACTGATTGCTAGACGCCTAGGCCTGTTCAAGGAAACACTGATGTTCCGGTTAACTAGCGGAGTGACCGACTAAAAGAATGATTACTTCTGCTCTTCCCTCATCAGACCCTAGGTACCTTAATTATTACCACTACCTCCAGCTTAATGCTAAGACAAAACAACTGGATATTTGGCAGATAGTGGGCCAAATTTAGGTGTCTTAATTAAGGAGAAGATACTTGAATACCTACCTAACTAGGTACCGCAGATATCACCGCTAAGAATTACTTTTTTACTCATGACTAAACTTCGCGCTCGTGTGAGAAAGACACGGACAGAGAGATGTTCTTGTATCATCACAATCCTTGCACTCCTTCTGACCACATTGGGGTTTAGAGCAGTGGCGGGAATGGAAACGGAGGCGTGCCAGGTCATAAAAACTGCTGCAGCACTCCCAGAGAATGGCGTAGACCCGGGGCATCTTGGATCGGGTGAGGGTTGTTAAGTAGGTTAGGAAGTTGTTTGATTTGTGAGGTTGGTGGGATGAAGAGTTGGTGAATGCTGGCATTGCGGGTGTAAGACTAGGAACTTGGATAAAGAATCTTCTTTACCTTACATAGACATCAAAGTGCGGTAATGCTGTTGTGAACAATGGGCTTGTTTTTGGGTTATGGGTACCTCTTTGTCCAACCACCTGGATTAGTATAACAGCATAGGTAGGTAGACCTGTTTAGGGCACGCTGAGTGTCAAGACTTTTATGGTTACCTACCTACCTTATTACATGCGATGAAATCTAAACAACGTCAAGTGTAGGTATCTTGTATGCCAATAGCACCAAGCATTTCTTTGATTGTTAGGTAAGTGGAAAGTTGGCAATAAGCTAGGACACGCCCAAAGCATTCCTTTGATGCATAGGGATTTTCAAATTTGTTGTAGAGTTTGGATGCAAGTGAAAGACTCAGCGGCCTATGTGGCTTCCAGCTGCGCTCTCTATCGGCATAAATAAATATAATTCAACACTCAAGTAGGTATTCAATAAAGCTAGCAAGCATGCCATCTCTCTTTGCCGAAAAACAAACATCACTTTGTTTCATCACCTTACCTTATCAAGCACCGCATACTACCTTAGAGGTACATACGTATCCAAAGTATCTCTACATATCATGATGAGAGAATGCGAATTTGTGAGAAATCTGCCCGTTGAATTCAACAATAAGAAGACGCAAATAGAAGGGTAGGCTTGCCCTCATTTGTCAGCCACTCCTTCTCAGCGGATGACAGTTGGCTCGTCATGGAACCTAGTACGAAGACAATGAACAGTTTTCCTGTCTTTCCTGTTATTCTTCAATCGTTGTCATTTTTCTCTCCCAATACTAGAAATTTTCACACGTTATCCTACCTACATCATGTCCGAGACTCTCCTTGTTTCCAGACCAGATCTAGCCTAGGTAGACAGGTCGGATAGACGACGGGAGTAGCGTCGCACTCCAACATTGATCCCTTGGTGTCAGACGCCCTTCACAGTGCAACATAAAGCCGTCTTTGCAGGCCACCTGACGAGATACTCCTGCAAATAATGAAAGAGCTTGATCCTATCGGCTTACACTACAAAGATTCGAAGAACACCAACCGTTGATTCCGTCACCTTTTCTATCGCCGGCATCTCGATAGGTATTTATAATCGAACAAAAGACTGAGCCATAGAGACTGAAGCCCCGGTATGGCATTCCGCAAGGGCGTGGCGAGCAATTTTCGGTGCCGGTGACACCAGACTTCAAAGCACCCTTCTTAGGTAGGTACATGTATCTACCACTCATATGCTGCACGTTACTACAGCAACTATTTAGGGGCGAAAAGGGGCCAAATATTCTCTCAGACATACATTTTCCGCTTCCACAACTAGTGCAATATTAAAGATCACATATCTTTCAAAACAGAGGGCCAAGGCAGGGAATCCTTCCCATGAGCAAGTGAGGTGTCCCAAAGTCAGGCGGACGATAGCCCCAACCACGAGTGAAACTCTCGACAGGCTACCTAGGTAGGTACCCACCATCACACCCCAGCCAGCGGTAACACTCACCCACCCCACATTCCACCCATTACCTACACTCTTTCAATCCCCTCATGTTTACCTACCTATTATCATACTAATACTCCCCCAGTTTCTCCCATCTTTATGCGGCGGCGGCGGCGTATCAGGGATCATCCAACCCCGTTGAATGAGATCCACAACCTTGAGACTGTTCCTCTTCTTCATCTAGTCCTCATTTTTTCATTAAGTTTTCCTTCACATTTGAAAGAGAATCTAGGACTGCTAGTTTTGCTGCCGCAACAGATGATAAAAGCATACCTATATATCTGCGTGTGTAAGTGGGTACCTAAGGTATCTCAAAGTCTGCCATGTTCATCCCAGCCCCCATCTACCAGGTGGTTTGTTCCCGTGCGCTCGATTGCCTGCCTCATCCGAACCTAGTTTTTGAAATCAATGAGAGCAAAGGTCGGACTTTGTCAGCCGTTTGCGCGCCCGGCGTTGAACAAACAAGGCACGGGACGGTCTTGGTTGTGAAAGGTGAACTTGTTAAATTTCTTTGAGCCTGCTGATGCTGTTACGGGTGTAGCTAAGGTAGGTAGGTACCTACCTAGTGAGGGCATCAAGAAGCCGTCGCTCCACGCCGCCTCGTTGGATTAATCATGGATCGCAGCGGTGACAGACAGCGGAACTCCCAAAATTTGATGATGACGGCCCTCCTCCTCAAGATCTCGCGCGAGATCATATCGGCTGCGGTTTGGTAAGGGGGGTGGTTAATAGGTACGTTGGGAGAGAGAGAGGCGCCTTGCATGTTGACGTTTGTGTCAGCTGGTGCTTGTTCTCGACTGGATGCTTCCATGGCCCGGGGAGAGTGACACGCGGTGGTGCATGACGAGCGTGAATGTCAATAAAAAAAATGCCAATGATAACCTGAGAATATGCACTTCCAACAGGAAAAATAAGGTGCTTGGGGATAGGGTAATGGTACTCTCAGTGGTGATAGGAACGAGGCCTGGTGGAGCGACTCTTGAAACTCAAGTTTGTACGTCACAGAAAGAACGATGATGATCAAAAAGATGGGAAGCAGGTTTACAGTTTCCTTAACATACCTATTAGTCTGAAAGGTGCGGGTTTTGTCACTGCAGGGGAAGGGGGCTCAGATTTCCCAATACTCAAAAGCCAACACATGTCTACAGGGGTAACTTTTCATGCAATCAGTTCAAGACCTCAGTCTTATCAGACCAACACTACCTACCTACCTAGATCAGGCCAATCACCATCTTGGTACTTCAATGTTTCTCCCTAAATACCCAAGCGTCATATTCAAGACCAAACAAGCGTGAGAAAATCAAGTACATCGTTGACCCCCTTTTCACCCCTGAAACGTTGCCCTAGGTAACCGGAGCTGTCCGTCTTGTCGGACGCAGCGTCGCTTTTTCTGTCTACATCAAGCAGCCGGAAGCTCATGGCTGGGTTAGTATAACTGCGTCGGATGACTGGTCTAACCTCGTTACTAGTAGTGGGATTGAGTTTTACATGTGTTGATGGGCCAGCTCCAATATCATAAGCTTTGGCTCTGATATCAGTGAATGTGTAGGACTCACGTCGATGAATTGTATTCGAGCTTTGCTTTGGTATTTGTGCCGGTCTTGTCATGAGTTATCCAGTGTGGACATATTGATAGATGATTGATGCTTCATTTAGAGAGGTATTCAATGCCGAAGTTTTCAACTACCGATGTAAAACTTGCTCTTTCGCTCATAGGGATGGAAAGAGATATGCAGGTCGACAAAGCGACAAGAAATCAAGTTTTTTCTAATCTTCCGCGCTGGTAGTCTTCGCCGTCTAAGGTATGCACTGAGAAGGTTTCCAAGAATGTGACAATACAAACAACATTATAGGCGATGGAGGGGTGGCACGCGAGTGATTGCCGAGTCAGGGATGGCAGGTGTACATTGCAGGTGACTTTTGAGAACGGTGGCAAGTCTTTCCAGTAGCCCCCCAGGGTAAAGAAAGAGGCGCAAGCTAGAAATGGCTCAGGGTTTTGTACATGTCCAAGTTGCTTGAATCTGTGTATCTTGCTCGCGATCTGATATGCTCACTGCCGAAGGTTGGGCTCAGGGGGGGCTGTTGCACATTGTTGTCGCATAGAAAGCAAGAATCACGTCCCTTGACCTCGTATAACTCCAACAAATCATCCGAGATGTCAACGTCACACAGAAAATTCATCAATAGTAAAGAGAAGCTTTTTCAGATATTACCTCTATGCAACGATCGGCGAATCTCGGATGGGCATCCCACCTCGCGCAGCTTACACACACGCCCCCACCCTCTCGCCCTGAACCGGCCCGGTACGCTCCCGCTCCAATGTGGCTGGTGGAATCGCGAGCAAGAAGGAGATCGTTTCTCAAAGAGGTCAATGCCCGTTTGAAGAGCAGAATATCACGGAGAAGACAGGTCCGAGGGCCGGCACTTGACGATCTCGTAGAGAATGGAGACTTGGGAGGAGCCTGATCGGAACAGGGAGAAAATAGTGTAATTCTGGTCCCGGCGGGCGGATAGAGACGGAGATCTCGGTGAGATCTGGTGGTCAGGGGCTCTCCGGACCAGTCCGCATTCTGCTCCGCTGGAGGGCGTTGATACGTCAGGCAACTTTCCTAGGGCTATCTCTTGGCACTTTGACTGTGCCTGGGCGATGCTATGTGGGCCACGGCCATGCGGGAGGCAAGATGCCAATTTTGGGCGAGCCTGGCCGTCCTCCAACAAGTGGGAGATGCTCCCGCGGTGCTTCATGGTGGATAGAGCGGGCTCTCCCGTCTGGGCACTTCTACCGAGAAAGTCCAATATCTGACCTTCAATTTAGATATATTGCTCACCGTCCTCGAGATTCATGACGAGTTCGCAGACGCACGTCGGCTGTGACACCGATTCTTGACCTTTGAAAATGCTCGTGGAAGGCCGTGGGCGCGTGGAATCGTTCTGCGCACTACTCATTGGGGTCCGAGATAGCCGGCCTAGCGTCCGACATTGATTATGCTAAATCGGCAGGGTATCAGCATGAAAAGCACAACAGCGGGTTGATATTGGAGGCTTCGAAGATAAGGAAAAAACGTCAACTTGTTGATGGCTTTGCAATCTGCGAATGGTTGCATTCGGCCAGCATCGGATGAGGTTTCCCGTGGTGATGTTTCGTAGTGTACGGCGGTGCCAAGAAGTCCCGAGTCGGCGGATGTCGGGGGATCGGCAGGTGGTGGTTGAAGAAATGGCCGGCACCCGGGGCCGAAAATGATTGCCGGGGGAGGGGAGGGCCATGGGTAAAACCGGGACAGGTTCTAGAACGTGCAGATGGTGATGCAGGGGTTCTTCCCGCTGGGCCAGGATCAAACCCCCATTGGTTCCCGCGATGGGCTCTTGGCGGCGTGCGTCGACCTTCTGAAATTCTGGTTCAGCCGCTCAGCACCGCACAACATTGGCGATGGGCTTGGCCTGCATCGCCAGGACAGCTTGGCGAGCTTTGGGTCCAGTCCGCCAGTCATGATAAGTGTCAAGAGCTGTCATGGCTGACGAATTTTTGCCATGCTGCTGCACCATCGTGTGTTGTTGGCTGTCACGGCTGTGTGCTGCGCTGCGTTGTGTGACTGTGTGCGGTGGTTTAGGTAATTCCCCCGAAGATGTCATGTCGGTCGGCTATCAAATGGAATAAATTCTACACCGAATTTCTCAGGGATCTTTACCGCTCCTTTTTTTTTTTTTTTTTCGTCCTCGTGACTTGTGCTTCGTCTTCAGAAGCTGTGCTGTTGTTAGTCCTCTTTCCTTTTTCAGCAGAGGGGTGCGGCCAATGGCACAATACGGATTTGATGGAATCACATGCAGACTCCAACTCGAAATTTTGAGCCAGGCCAGGTCACGTTGGTGGAAAGTTACGTAAGACCCCAGCTCTTTACCCCAGAAAAACTACTGGAAGTCACGCCTAGCGGTCAACCCCTGGACAACCTGGATTTTGCTGCTCCGGGATGACGGGGGTGTCCAGGTTGAGTTTTTCGTTTCCCCATCACGAAGCTGAGACGAGACGAAAAATCAAACTGCCCTATCTCGTAGATGTACATTGGAACGGCCAGTCACCCGAGCTGATGCGAAAACGCTCCCGAACGTGTTCGTCGCAAGAAAATGCGGTCGGGCAAAGTCGGAACAGGAACAACTTGAGTTGTGATTTGCGGACAGCCCGGCCCAATGCCCGCCGGCACGATGACGGAATATGGTCGGCAAACCAGAATGGCATTTTGTGTCATAGCGGGTCATCCGTTGTGGATTCGAGGCATCATATGCGTTCACTGGAAATGCGGGAGCAGTTCATCTGGGTTTTGTTTTGGCAATTGCCCACCGTTGCCCGACCCCTTTGACAGTTGCACATACACTACCAGGTACTGATCATCAAGGCGCCGGGCCAGCGGATACAGAGGGCCAACCGCTATGTTTGTCCGCCCTGAGAGCGCATACCGCCCTTCACCCTTTTTCATATTCAACGGCGTCATGAGAAGAGCCCTGTAAAGTCTCTGACGATCTCGTGGTGTTCCCCGGCGCCAATTGGCGGGGCACCGCATTTTGGACTTTTGTCCCAGGCCTTGGCAATCATCAAAGCCCGTGTCACCCACCGGGGAGAGTTTTTCACTGTGCGGGCTTGTGTCCCCAGAGGGACGAACCGTGGGGTAAGGGTTGACGGCCTTGACTGTTCGAGAACAGGTTGAGCCCGGGAGAATCAGGTTGCCAAGGGCTCGGCATTCGCATGCCCCAGACTTTGGTGCTTTTTCAGATGTTCAAAGCCGTCGACTGCTGCCGTCCAATGGCTGCGGGGCCGGTTGAGCCCCTTTCAGCCCTGTCTGAAGTGGACGGACGATGCACACCGTTTGTTGCGGCAAGACTCCTGACTCGAAGATGCAACCTGACGCTAGACTCCAAAATAGCAAAACAAACAACCGTATTCAATGACGCCGTGCCGTATTACACTAGTCGGAGCGGTCATCTGCGGATGAGCGTCATGTGCCAGGCTCCACGGGGTTTTGTTTCGTTTCTGAGGGCTCACCATGTCTATACTAGAATACGGTAAGTACCAAGGCTGGCCAGACCTTGAAACGAATCCCTTCCTACTTTTCCCGAGGATACCATGCATTGCTGATGCAGGGTCAGCATTTTAACGATTGCAAGGCAGCACAAGACTTGAGACAGAGACAGGTCGGAGAGGAATTGCGGTTCGTCGCTGCTGGAAAGGGGCGCAACGGAGGCAGATGGTCCAAGACGGTTGCACAAGTAGCGGCAGCAAATCAAATTGTCTGCAGGATTAAACAGCAGAGGCGCCTTGAGGCTTCCGGATTGGGATTGCTGTAATTCTGACCACCAATGTAACTGTACTGTTTGTACCCCTTTCTTTCCACCACGGAAGGGATCTCTATGTCACACCAACGAAACCAATACAATCAGTACGTACTCAACGGCGGAACGGCCCCAGGATCGATGCATCGCCGTCCCCTCGTCCCGAAAGGCGACACAGCGACAGGGGGTTCCTGAAGTGTCTCCGGAAACAATTCGTGGCCCAGCGGCCCAATCATTGTGAGCCCGAAGCAGCACCCACTTGCACCCGGTTCAGTCCCGGCCTTGGAGCCGTGAATCGCCAAGTTCTACAAAGTTGGAATGCTGTCGTCACGCCTCATTGGATCTGCCCTGTTTATGGGCCCCACGTCTTTATATATTCTCACTCCTCTGCCTCGGGTCTGTCTTATCAAGACCTCCCGGTCAACACCTGCCGCATACCCCATACACTCCATCCGTGCTTCTTGTCAACCCTGCAGAGAGTGGATTTCCCACAAGCCCACATTGTCAAGCTCGTCCCAACTCCCGCGTTCCCTGTCGACGCTCAGCCCAAACCCAGACGCCCACGACCACCGCAAAAAGCACTTAAGAACCATGAACGACCCCGTTGCTAGAACCGCTTCTCCCTACACTGATCCATCCGTCAAAGGCCCTCGCAGCCAGCTTCTCTCTTCCCAACGTCCCTCCACCAAACAATCCAACAGTCAGTACTCTCCTATGATCAAATCACATTAACCTTTGTGGCTGACCATGGCTTCGGCACACAGTGCTCGTCAACTCAGTGAACAAGACCGGTCTCCATCCCGGTGGTGTCGTTCCTCACCAAGAACACACCGAGCTTGAGGAGGAGCTCCACGAGAAGGCTCACATCGACTATGACCGCGTTGCCATCATCGCCAACCCATCAGTCGCCGCCCTCTACGAGGATGCTTTGGTCTACGAGACTGGTACTGCCATCACATCCAGCGGTGCTCTCACCGCCTACTCCGGCAAGAAGACCGGCCGTTCTCCATCAGACAAGCGTATCGTCAAGGAACCAGCGTCTGAGAACGATATCTGGTATGTTTACTTTCTGAGACATTGCCTCTTCTGTCAGCAGCATCTGAACACAGCCCGCTAACGCATCCGATAGGTGGGGCCCTGTCAACAAGCCCATGACTCCCGAGGTGAGACTTGCTGCATTCCCCAAACTTTCTTTTCTCGTTTTTCTTTGCTTGTTTTCAGCCGATTGCACCCGGACCCTGGAGGCGGCGGCGCCAAACATGCAACATCAACCTGTGGCGGGCATCACGCGAGCAACCAACGTGATGTCTGCTGCGCGCCTCGGCTGCCCGCAAAAGCAAAGTTTGTTGCCAATTGGCAGTGGACGTCATTGTCCTTGGCGATGAGCGCATCAGCGATGCTTTTCGGGCACGCGGAAGACGACGATGGTCTGCTTCGGCATTGGTCGGCGGCAGCGTCATTGTTGAGTCGTGCAGCCTCTCCAAGCCCCGGTCGTTTTCGTCATACCCTGGCAATCTGCCCCTCGTCCCAAGCAATGCACCCCGCTCCCGAGGGCCGATCGCTTGTCACAAGCGCGGCCGCGGCCCGCTCCACTTTTTCCTTTTTTCTTTCTGGAATCACGTGAACCCCACGACGTGACCATTTCGCGATGCTAACCAACATGCGTGGCAACAGGTCTGGAAGATCAACCGTGAGCGTGCCATCGACTACCTCAACACCAGAAATCGCATCTATGTCGTTGACGGCTATGCCGGCTGGGATGAGAAGTACCGCATCAAGGTCCGCGTTGTCTGCGCGCGCGCCTACCATGCCCTCTTCATGCGCAACATGCTCATCCGGCCCTCGCGCGAGGAGCTCGAGCACTTCCACCCCGACTACACCATCTACAACGCCGGCACTTTCCCCGCCAACCGCTACACTGAGGGTATGACCTCCGGCACCTCGGTCGCCATCAACTTCGCCGAGAAGGAGATGGTCATCCTCGGTACCGAGTACGCCGGCGAGATGAAGAAGGGTGTCTTCACCGTCATGTTCTACGAGGGCCCCGTCAAGCACAACATCCTGACTCTCCACTCCTCCGCCAACGAGGGCAAGGACGGCGATGTCACTCTCTTCTTCGGTCTCTCCGGCACAGGCAAGACCACCCTCTCTGCCGACCCCAACCGCGCCTTGATCGGTGACGACGAGCACGTCTGGTCCGACACCGGTGTCTTCAACATCGAGGGCGGCTGCTACGCCAAGACCGTCGGCCTCTCAGCCGAGAAGGAGCCAGATATCTACAACGCCATCCGGTACGGCTCCGTCCTCGAGAACGTCATCTTCGACCCCGAGACCAGAGTCGTCGACTACGACGACGTCACCCTCACCGAGAACACCCGCTGCGCCTACCCCATCGAGTACATCAACAACGCCAAGATCCCCTGCCTGAGCAACAACCACCCCAAGAACATCATCCTCCTCACCTGCGACGCCAGGGGCGTGCTCCCGCCCATCTCCAAGCTCAACTCGGCGCAGACCATGTTCCACTTCATCTCGGGGTACACCTCCAAGATGGCCGGCACCGAAGACGGCATCCTCGAGCCCCAGGCCACCTTCTCCTCGTGCTTCGCCCAGCCCTTCCTCGCGCTCCACCCGATGCGCTACGCCAAGATGCTCGCGGAAAAGATCGAGCAGCACGGCGCCAACGCCTGGCTCCTCAACACGGGCTGGGTCGGCGCCGGCTTCTCCCAGGGCGGCAAGCGCTGCCCCCTCAAGTACACGCGCGCCATCCTCGACGCGATCCACTCGGGCGAGCTGGCCAAGGTCGAGTACGAAAACTATGGCGTGTTCAACCTCCAGGTCCCCAAGACGTGCCCCGGCGTGCCTGACGAGCTGCTCAACCCTGCGAACGCGTGGACCGCGGGCGCGGACAGCTTCAAGGCCGAGGTCGCCAAGCTTGGCGGCTTGTTCTTGGAGAACTTTAAGAAGTATGAGGACGAGGCTACGGATGATGTCAAGGCTGCTGCGCCTGTTATTTAAGAAGCCTGCATTTGTTTCTGTGAGAGAGAGAGTGTGTGTGTGTGAAAGGGGGGGAGCATCAAGCATCAGATGGCGTTTTTTTATTTTTCGAGACCTTTTGAGCTTTCTTGCATATAAGCATGGATTTTTCTTTTTCTTTTTTCTTTTACTGTGTAGTACGGCACACGACACCCACACACACACCCACACACATCCCTTTTTGTCGCGTAGTACGTGGCAAAATGACAGAGGAGGAGGAAATATGTTGATATGAACATTTCTTTTTTTGGTTTTCTCTGGTTTGGAAAAAAATGGTTTAGATGTTGAGAGAAGAAGAAGAGACGGAGGTCGGGGTCAGTCACTACTGTGAGACCATGATGGATGGGCCTGATTGGCTATTTTCTTTTTTTTACAAGTATATTGAGAGAGAAGCAATGAAATCAGTCCCGAATACTTTTGCTACTACTACTCGTGACCATGTATTTTTGATAGGTGTCTTCATTACCCGGCAGCTCTTGTGCAAGTTCATGATGCTATGAACAGAATAACATTTTCATCGTAAGTGAAATACTAATTAGTCGCTACTACTCTATCCTTTTTCGCAAAAGCAATCACCTTCCCCCAACAACATAAATCTCTCTCAGTTCAATCCCCCCCCATCAACACCCCCCCCCCCCCCCCCCATCAACCGCCCCTCTCCTCCTCACAAAAACAGGCAACCCCCCCCCATCGGCAACGTCAAACTACTCCCACTCCTCCTCTCCCCCTTTCCCCACCCCCTCTCAAAATCAAACAAATACGCCACCGCAGGAATAACCTGCACCGCAATCCCCTCCGCCATCCTCCTCCCAAGACACGTCCTCGCCCCCCCATAAAAAACAGGAAACTCCGCCGCGCTCTTATGTGCCAGTCTCCCAGTTTCACTATCAAGGAACCTCCCCGGGTTGAACTCGTCCGCGTCCTTGCCCCAGGTGAGCTTCGACCTCTGCATCGCCCACAAACACCACACCAGCACCGAGTCTTTTGGGAGATGTGTCCCGTCTGGCAGGGTGCACTCTGCTTGGGTTTGGCGGATTTCAAAGGGGATTGGGGGGTAGAGTCGTAGGGCTTCGTAAAAGACTGCGAGGGAGTAGGGCATTGTGACTGGGGTGAAGAGGGTAGGTGGGAAGGGCAGCAGCCCGGCCGGGGGGGAAGGTCCTCAGACGAGAGGGGTTGTTGTTGTTGGGATAAGACCGAATCGACCTCGGAGCGGATCTTGGATAGGACTTCTGGGTGGGAGAGCAAAAGGTAGAATGTCCAGGTTAGGGCTTGGCCGGTGGTGTCGCGGCCGGCGGAGAGGTAGGTTAGGGCGGCGTCGGCGACGGTGGAGGGGGAGTCGGGAATGGCGGAGAGGAGGGACTGGATTAGGGAGCCGGAGATTTGGTCGAGTTTGTCAGAGGCGGATGACGAGGAGGAGAAAGATGTTGTTTTGGAGCCATCTTCGTCTTGGAAGGCTTTTTGATCCTCCATGGCGCGGGAGACGATTTCGAGGCCGAATTTCTTGACTATTGAGACGCTCTTTCGGAATTTGCGCCCAAAGAAGAGCTCGGTCAGGGGGTAAAGGGGGTTCTGAAAACGTTGGGCTGTGCAGCCTGATGCGTGGTCGAAGGAGGAAGAGAAGGGGGAGGAGAAGTGCATTTCCATCTTTTTTTGATGTCAGTAAATGCGGTATAAACTCAAAAATGAAAAAGGGGGGAGACTTGCGTTGTAAGCCATCTTTCCCATGAGTTTGGTGGTGATTTCATGAAAGATATCTTGTAGGTCGACTACTTGATTAGGTTTGGTAGACTGAAGTTCCTTGACACTTTCGGATAGGTATTGCGGGAGGGCAACATCGGTCAGGACACGGAGGTTGGCTGTGTTGAGGAAGCTCAGGCCGGCTTTGCGTTGAAGCTTCCAAAAGTCACCGTCTGCGTTGATGATGCCGTTGCCGAAGAGGTCCCAGGACCGGGTTTTGACAAAGTTTCCTTTGGTGAAGAGGCCTTCGTGCTTGAAGACGTAGTCTAGGTTTTGAGGGTCGTGGATGAGGACGCCTGGGGGGAGGGTTGGGACTGTGAGAGCGAGAGTTTCGTAGCCGAATTGACGTTGGCATCTGTCGAACCAGCTGAGGAGGTTCCATCTTGGTTGAAGGAATTGTATCCCGTTGCCGACCAGTGGTAGGGTGTTTGGTGGGTTTCTATGAGAGTGTGAGTCCAGGGGACTAAGGTTGTGTAACAGGGTGAGTTGTTTACCTTAGGGGTTCCCCATTGCGCCTGATGGCCTTCTTTCCTGTGACTGCGCGAACCAAGAGCGCAAACACCACTGCTGCAAGGAGGTAATGCGCTGAGCCCAGAAGGAGCCCCATTGTGAGTGTTTTCTACTTGACCAGCATAGGATGGCGAATGTGTATGTTGAAGCAACTCTAGGGGCGGTGTTTAGGTGATCACGATGTCTCAGCAAGACTCAAGAGGTGACGTTGCTGCCAACAATCTTGCCCTTGTTTGCGCTCTCGACTTATAAGACAAGGTCCATGCAAGGTAACTTAGGTGAGCCAATTGCAGTGGCGGTCATCGATCTTGATAAAGATTGGACCCGGTACCACAAAACCGATCTGAATTGACCAATTGATCTCGGGTATCGTCTGAAGTTGAGGCTCGACTTTGGATGATTTCATGTGAAGGCGGGATCTTAACTGCTGTTGGTATCAGGGCTTGGCAGTTCCAAGAACCCCTGCCCGCTTTGTGTCACGACTGCAATCGCCGGCAGGAGATTTGCACGGATTGGGAGAAGACAGGGGGCTTATGTCGTGCCCTGGTTCTCGGCGGGATGCGCTCACTGCAGAAAGCTTGGAGCTGTCGCTCCTTTTCCACCACTTCAATAACGTCATACAAGGGAGCTAGGGCCAAGCTAGAGCTCTCGACTTCACACCATTGAATCCCGACCACATTTTGTCGAACCATTCAAACAAAACCAGCGATTGGTCTTCGGCAGCAATTTCATTCCCGTTGTGATACCATTCCCGATCCCAAGGAAACGGCATTCTCAACGTCCAACCAGCCCACCATGGCGCCTCTCCTCCCCCGGATGCAAGTCTTTGAGATAGCAGACCAAGAATGGTAAATCACCCCATCTTTTATCCAGAATTCCCATCCTCACTCTCTTCCTCAGGTTCCCCCAATTCCTCCGCGGCTACATGCAAGCCGCCCTCACAGCCGCCTGGACAACCTACATCCCCCTCCTCCAATCCTCCTCCCCCGCCCGCATCGTAGCCCACCTCCTCTCCCGCCAACTAGGCCCAACCATCCACAACTACACCTTCATCGACTTCTGCGCCGGCGGAGGCGGCCCTACCCCCTCAATAGAAAAACATCTCAACGCCGCTATCACATCCTCCCTCCCCTCTCCCGCCTCCTCCAGCGCCAACTACGCCGCAGCAGCAACCGCCCCTCCCCCGGTGCAGTTCGTGCTCACCGACCTCCACCCCCACGTCGAGCTCTGGTCCTCAGCCGCCGCCGCGTCCCCAAACCTGACCTATGTGAAAGAATCCGTCGACGCGAGCAACGTGTCTCCCGATTTGATCAACGATCACAAAAAGAAGGGAAAAAAGGTGTTTAGGTTGTTTAATCTGGCATTTCACCACTTTGACGATGTCCTTGCAAAGAGAATCCTCAAAAACACACTAGAAACAAGCGATGGGTTTGGAATTTTTGAGTTGCAGGACCGGAGCCTGGCGGGCTTCCTCGCGTGCTGTTTGTTTGGTCTCGGGGCGATGGTCATGGCGCCTTATTATGCTTTTGTCTGGGGGGCGCCCATGGCGCTGGTGTGGACGTATCTGATCCCAGCGCTGCCGGCGGTGCTGGTTTTTGATGGGTGGATGTCTTGTTTGAGGACGAGAACTCCGGAAGAGATCAAGGAGTTGCTGAGAAACTGTGGGGTGGCGCAGGAGGAGGTGAGGAAGTGGGAAATGAAGAGCGGGAGGGAGAGGTTTATCCCCGGTGTTGGGTATGTTAATTGGGTGATTGTGACGAAGAAGGCGAGCCAGGAGTAAGGGTATCGATAGCTCGGGGGGAATTGAAGGGGTTAATAAGGGGGGTGGTGTAGGATAGTGTGGACTGTACATATTTGAGGTGGCATCAACAGAGCATAGAATCGTAAATAAGCGACAGTGTAGGGAAAGCCCTGGATTGGCAATCGCGTAATTCAGTTTGGGTATCAACATACATACGTACAGGCATCTTTTGCAGACCCCAGCTAAAAAGTGAATATAAAAAACCAAAAACAGACAAAACATCATCACTTTTTGGACATCATCAACCTCAAAAACTCATCTTCATCCACACCTCCCTTCCCACTCGCATCGAATTCCTCCACCATAGCAATGATATCCGCGTCTGGTATGTTATTCCCCACTTGCTTGCTGACCCTTCTCAAATCGTCCTGCGTGATCATGCCCTTCCCATCGACGTCAAATAACCTAAAGGCCCTCCTCAGCTCTTCCCTGGGGTCTCGTTGCCGTATCAACGTTCCCGCGATGGCTTGGACGATGGGCAGGCTGAAAAGGCGGTAGATGGGCGGGCAGTCCTGGTCGTGGGTCCAGGAGGGGGGTTTCTGGCCGTGGCGGATGAGGAGGTCAAAGGTCTGGGCTTTGGGGAGCTCGAAGCCGAGGGCGCGGAGGACGAAGCGGAATTCTTCGTAGGAGAGGAAGCCGTCTTTGTTGGAGTCGAAGAGGTCGAACTGTGTATACCCCGTCAGTGGTAATTATGACGTGTGAGAGGGACAGGGGAGGCGTACGGCCTCGCTAACGCGTGTTTTTTGCTCGTCAGACAACTTGTTGTAGTCTTCTCGTGATGGGGCGGCGTATTGGATTGCGCCGCGGCCGCCGGAGGACGACGCCATTGCTGCCATGTTTATAATGGGTCTCTGCGACGGGGCGCCGGCGGGAGGAATGCGCAGGAAGGTTTGTGGCTACCGGGTAGGCTTGATGCGCTGGAGGATTAACAAACCAAACAATGCAGAGACGACGGTAAAAAACAAAGAGCTGTATGCGATGTTGGAAAGGCAGAGAGGGTGGAGGAGAAGAATGGCTTGTTTTGGCTGGTTGCGGCTTGTCCCGTCTTTTTTCTTGTTCAGTGCAATACGTGGGAATGGTGGATAGCGAACAAAGAATGGAACGAAACGTCAGGTTGTTGGGCGCGTTTCTTGCTGTCCACTTTACGCGTCCTGACAGACGCACATCCCCTGTCGGCGTCGATGCCAAGCCTGAGAGCCCCGCTAAAATTTGCTTAAGCAGAGGGCTTCAATCCGTTTTTGCGACGATGCATCAAGAAGCTTCGCAGCTTGAGCAGCCACCACGTCGTCAATTGCGCCAAACACCAGAATTCCTAGGAAAAATCAGAGAAAATGGTCAAACGAAAGCGCGGTGACGAGGAATCCTCGCTTAATGTCTCTGCCGTCTTTTTCAGGCACCGCGACGAGGTCTTCCGCGCCATCAAAAACGCCAAAGGCCGCGAGCGCCAGCGACAGAGCAAGCGGTTAAAGGATGCCAAATCGACTCCCGACAAGAAGGCGAGGATAGAGAAGGAGATTGTTGTTCTCAATGTATGCATGTATTCACAGCATCTTTCTCGGCCTTACTATGCTAATCATGTCACAGTCCCTCGACCTCCACCAAACAGCCCACGCCCACCTCTGCTCCTCCCTCCTGCGCTTCAAGAGCATCGCCGAACACGAAAGATTGCCCACCGAAATCAAGGGCGGCGTTCCAAAACCAGAGCTAACTGAGGAAGAAAAAACAGCGCTGCATAATGTCACCAGCGCGCTGTACAGTTACGCTGGTGTGAAAGAGGTGGTGACCAAGGCTTTGGGGATATCTGCAAAGCACTGGGTGTGCCGGTGCCGGAAAAAAAGGGCAAAGGGAAGAAGGAGAAGACCGATAGCAAGGAGGAGGTAACCCCAGCCGAAGAGTTAAAGAAGGCGGCCAAAGAAAAGGAGGACATGAAGGGTAAGAAGGCGGCTAAAGAGAATGACGAGAAGAAGGACAAGAAAGAGAAGGAGGTGAAGCAAAAGAAGCCTAAGGAGGTCCCAGTACAAGACGGCGACGAGGGTGAGGAGGACGAGGGTATCAACTATGGAGATGACGTTGACGAAAAGGTGGTCTCCCGCATGGCAGATCTTCTCGGGTCAAGTTCTGAAGACGAAGACGAATACGAGGCGGAGAAACTAGCGCTGGCAAAACGCCAGTCCAAAACCAAGACATCACCACCCAAAGATCTCGACCCAATGGAAATCACATCCGACGAAGAAGGCGGTGACGAGGCAGATTCCGATGACGGCAGCGATCTCGATCCAATGGAAATAACCGACGACGAAGCAGGCGAGCAAAACGACGATGAAGGAAGCGACGAATTCGCCGGCTTCAGTGATTCCAATCAAATTTCAGCGAGCGACGACGACAGTGACGGAGAAGACGGAAACCAACAAAGTGATTCTTCCTCATCATCCTCGACCGATACCCCACCACCCAAAAAGACCAAAAAGGCCCCCAAAGTCGAAGTCAACGGCTCAACCTTCCTTCCCTCCCTAATGGGAGGCTACATATCCGGCTCTGAATCAGCCTCCGATGTCGACATCGCCCCAACCCGCAAAAACCGCCGCGGCCAGCGAGCTCGGCAGGCCATCTGGGAAAAGAAATTCAAGGAACAAGCCAAGCATCTCAAGGAGCAGCAGAACAAGCGGGATGCGGGCTGGGATCTGAAGAGGGGTGCCGTAGATGGGGACAACAAACCCTGGAAAAAGGGCATCAAGAACCCTTTCAAGGCTACCGGGGCAAACGATCTTGTTGTCAAGAAGGAAGAGCCGCCGAAGAAGGACAGGGCGAGAGATGATCTTGGCACATTGCATCCCAGTTGGGAGGCTAGGAGGCTGGCCAAGGAGAAGGAGAAGCTTACTGCTCCGTTCCAGGGCAAGAAGATTACTTTTGACTAGTTTAGCAGTATTTAATGCCACGATCACGAATGCAAAGGCAAGAGTATATAAATCAACGCGATTTTATTCTTAGCCATGCTGGGAGATGCTACGAGTTGCCCTCAGCAACAATCCTGCGCTGCACCCAATGCCCTAGCAAATGTCAAATACGCCCCCCAACAAACAGAAATAGGCCTCGTCATGACAAAGTTAGGCGTTGAAAAGAAAAGATTAGGCCTCATAGATTCCATCAAATGCCTAAATAGATCACCGCAACGCCTTCTCACAACCCATGCTATGCCTCCTTTCTCCCTTTGCCACGCCTCACTTTTGCTGCTTATATGCCTCGAGAAACGCAACGCACCCCCAATGAACAAAAGGTCAACGCATATAACAATAATTTGCACGCCTATTACCTTTTTCCCCAACGCCTCGTTTTGCATTTTTGGCCCCCGTTTCAACTCTGCTTGACGCCCCTTTAATCGGAACGAGCACGCTTGATAGCGCGACCGTCAGACAGGAAGGTCGCGGGTGTTCCAGATAGCCTCGCCGGGCTGTTGTATCCGCTCACAAACAGTGAGCTGGTGGTGGACCTTCTTGGTCCGGCCGTCGAAGGGGGCGGCATGCTGCCCCCCCTGATGGCAGAGTCGGCAGGGGGCAATTTCTCCATCAACGCCCTCAGCTCCTCTGCCTCGGCCGCCTCAGTCGCTTGACGAGCAACATTGTCGAAGTCACTAGGCCTTTCGTCGAGCATGACCACGTCATCGTCATCATCCGTGTCGCCTACAAAAAGCGGCGAACTGTCCCTGGAACCAAACAGCGAGGGCCTTGACGAGAGAACGGAGGCGCTTGACGCAATAACCGAGGTTATCGGCGAAAGAATCGAGGCTCTCGAAGGCCGGGTTGATGATGTATGAGTTGATAAAGTTGAATGCGTGACGCTCCTTGAGCGCGGCCTCTTCACTTGTCCCCTACCCCTCCACTTACCCCTTCCACGCGCTCTGTAATCCCTCCCATGCCCTCTCAAAGATCCAGACTCGCTATCGGCATCCGAGCCCCCATCTCCCATCCTGCTACCCCTCCTATTACTCCCCAAAGCAAAGCTCGCAACGTCCACATCATACTCCCTACCACCCCCCTCTCTCATCTCATCGTACGAACACCGCCCATTGCGAGGTTCATAACACTCCTTGACGACCTCCCAGTCCTCCACCGTCGGCTTCCATCTCCCCTGGTTATCATCATCACCACCACCACCATCATCATCCTCATCGCCATCTCGTGCACCACCAACAAGAGGCCTCAACTTCTCCAACCGACTCCCCTCCTCCCTCACAGGCACCTTCGGCATAGTAACAACGCCCTCAATATCCCTCTCAAAGCTCCAATCCTCCACCTCCACTCTCATCCCATCAAGGGCATGGAGCGTCTTGTGCAAATCATACCACCTAACCCACTCCATCCCACGCAGCTGATAAATGTAATCCACCCCCTGAACTGTCCTCAAAGCCCGATTCATCCGCATATTCGGCTGGCCCTTGGTCTTGTTCCCCAACAGCCTCTTCATAGCCGGGTGTTCCGTCCCCCTCCTCATGTAGCACGCCTCCGACTCATTAATATACACCACCATGGTCTTGAGCCGCTTCATGTCCACCAGCCAGCTCAACGCGTACGTCCGGCGCGAGTACGGCACCCTTTTCCCCTTCCCCCCCTCCTCACCAATGGCGGCGGCGACATCGGCGATGTCACCTCCCCTGCCGCCGCGTGGCAGCGTGTACAGCGGAGCAGTGAGGTACTGGTTGCCAGTAAGCACCAGCTCAATGTGCTGAATCCTTTCAATGCGAGCCACCCCGCTGCCCTGACAGAAGCGATGAAACTCCCCCAGAGAGGAGAAGGCGAACGTGTTCAACCCGTAAAAGATGTGAGCGCCCAGCCACAAGAAGCGTTTCGAGACCCGCAGCAGGGCCAGGACCTCACCTGGATTATGGCCGTCCGTATTCACGACGCAGTCCTTCCCCGGGCCCCAGAAGAAGAAATTCCGCAAGCCGGAGCGACGGGGGTCTTCCACCGCAGGAAAATTGGCCGGGGGTTTGAACGCGTCGAGCCGAGACACGCAGTGTACGAGCCTCCCATCCTTGAAGAGAACCAACTTGAGAATATCAAGCTGCACAAACTCCGGCAGCTTCTCAAACGGAAACGGCTTATCCCCTCTATCAAACTCCTTCGCCTCCGGGGTAGCAGCAGTCCCAACCTCGACCCGTCTCAACGCTCCACCGACCGCATCCAAAACCGTCACGGTGGTGCCCTCCTCACTGTCGTCCTCACTACCCCCCTCCTCATCACTATCCTCCTCCTCCCCATCACTACCCTCCTCCCCCCCCTCACCCTTCCCCCCATTATTCACCCCCGCCCGTTCAACAACCGCCGGACCAAGCACAAACCTAATATCCGGATGCCTCAGCGAAATCTTCGTACTCATATTCTCCTCCTTCGCGCTCTGCTTGAATATATCCGGGTAGCTCCTCCCCCTAAACTCTTCCTCCAACTCCTCCAACTCCTCCTCACTCACCGGCAACCCCAAATGAAGCCTTAACATGGTCGACCACTTCCGCTTCGTGTGCAGACCTCCCGGAGCCAACCTCTTCCTCAACCTCTCATTCTCCTTCATCAGCACCAAAATCCGGTTGTCCATCTCCTTCTTCTGCTCCACAATCTCCTTCTCCTTGCCCCTGAGTTGCTCTCTAACCCGGCGAAGCTCCGCTTGCATATTCGCCTGCCGAAGATTGCAGTTGGGGAAAATGCAGTCTTGCTGCTGCTGCTGCTGCTGGCCGCCTTCGGGGAAAGCATCCAAGTTGGAGGGGCCTTCGCCTCCGTTGCTGCTGCTGAGGCCGGCATCGCCGCTGGCATCATAATCACTAGTATTATCCATGATTGGATAGATGTGAATATGAGATCAAACGTATGACTGAGAAGCTCAGATGTTTTCTAAAAAAAAAAATCAGATGAAATGTGTAAGACTAGGTGTGTTAGATAGGTAGATACTAATGTCTTCGATCGAAGAAATTGTAGAGATGAAGCAGTAAGTTGAAAGGCCCAGGTAGGTAGGTAGGTAGGTAGGTAGGTAGGTAGGTAGGTAGGTAGGTAGGTAGGTAGGTAGGTAAGGTAGTTGAGAGTAAATGAATGTAACTGAGAGAGAGAGGTCCTCTCAAACGATTCGGATCAATGCCCCGAGGTACCTCGCTGTGTGAAGAGGCGTGTGGTTGGATATGGGGAGAAAAGGTGGAGGTGGGTAAAAGGAAGAAAGAAAGAAAGGGAGGGAGGGGATAAATAGTTGGAAGAGAGAGATTCAGGAGAGCTGACGCTCGGTCCAGATGAATGATAGGGAATGGTCTTTATGGAAGGTACGGAGAGAGCCCCCTGATATTGCGTTCTTGCCCCTGGTTACTCTGGGCGATAGGCTGCGTTATTTGTTGAGGTTTGTTATCTGTTGAGTGAAAATTCA
The DNA here is from genome assembly GCA_030549205.1 of Apiosordaria backusii. NCBI lineage: Eukaryota > Fungi > Ascomycota > Sordariomycetes > Sordariales > Lasiosphaeriaceae > Apiosordaria > Apiosordaria backusii. The sequence continues at coordinate 95,385 of JAUKTV010000022.1, forward strand.
AATGGAAGGAGCTGGGTTGGATATGAAAGAAATGACGAGAAGAGAATGAAAATAGGTATCTGGTTGGGGCGAAGAAGCGGTAGTCGCTGGCTGTTTGGGGGAGTACGTGAGATGAGCGTGTGATGACAATGACCTGAAGATGAGCTGTGAGAAGAGCCTCTGAAAGGCGCTTGAATGATCAATCAGATTCGAAGCTAGATGATTCTCATGTCGTGAGAGCCTCCGATGGCGTCTTGATCGATTCGCGCGACTCCCAGCCCGCGTGAAGGTGTCTACTAGTAGCCGCCGATTGTATGGTGAAGGAGGAAACGCTCAGATCCCAGGAAGCGAGAGGAGGTATTTGAAGGTGGAAGAGGACGAGGTATTTGGAGGCAGAAGAAGAGTATGTAGGTAGGTAGCTGTTGCTGAAAAGGATGTAGATATTTGTGGGCAAAGAGAAATAAAGGCAGGTCTGAATAGGAAGAAGCACCACAGACAGAAGAGAAGTAAGTATTTGTAGGCGGAGAGAACGTCGATACTTGCAGGCGAGGCAAGAACTGCGCACTGGTGGACAGATGGGAAAATGCCTCGAGGGAGCTATTTGTCCTCGACCTGTGACTCGAATTTGTTGGGGATTGCTTATCCTGGCAGGAACGATTTTCCTGCAGGAATCCTGCAGCTAGGGGGGGAATCTGTCTGCTTTTGCGTTGTGTATGAGACTCCGGTTTGGAAAGAGCTTGAAGAGAGGTTGAAAAGGGCCAGTAGGTACCGTAGCTACGTTAGGAATGGGTTCAGTGAGAGTAGAGAAGTGAGATGTAAAGATTGCTGACGAGATTCCTCAGACCGGATGAGTAGAGTGAGGTTGGAAAGAATATTAGATATCGCGGTCTATGGGTTGAAGAGAAGGGCTTCACACGTAGGGTAGAATCTCTTTAGTCAGGTAGATTTCGGATTGGCAGCTAGAATGAGGGGCCTTGTAAATGTAGAATGTTAAACGGCTGAGAGGGATTTGTGTGGATAGAAATGATTTAGAGATTAGGAGATGAAAGGCATTCCGATTGTCATGGATGTGGATGGCACTGATGTTCACAGATCTTAGTATTTTCTAGGATGTATACCGGATATTATACTCTAAGAATTCTCATGTAAGCATTAATTAAAAGAAAACTTTTTGTAGATATTAGAAACTTATATTTTATCAACTCAATATCCCGGAATCAGACTAAACAACTAACATTAATTAGGATATTTAAAAGAGAACGGAAGATATCTATCATACCTAAGTATATCCTCCTATCAGAAAAACTATACAGTTTCTTACCACATTTATCTTTTTATTCCCAAAGTCTAGAGAAAGACAATGATAATCAACTCATATCTAAATAAAAAAGATAGTCAATAAGTGAGGCTTTGAAAAGTTAGTAACAACTAAAAAGAAAAGTGAACGTTATCATTCATGAATCAAGACATTCAAGTGCCCACAGCCAGAATCGAACTGACGACCTCATCATTACTAGTGATGCGCTCTACCACTGAGCCATGCGGGCTTATTGGTTGTTATTGTCCCACCTATCTCCACAGCTTATCACGGTAACAACCCCTCCCGCCCCTTCTTCTCTTGATTTCACCCCTTGCCCCCCCTCCTACAACCCCCCTGCCCCATTCCCTACATACATGCATACATCTTCACCATCTTCACCACAAACCATCAACCAACATCATCATCAAAACTCAACTTATACATTCCCCCCCCCCCTCATCATCCCCCTCCTACCAAAAATAACTACCAAAACCTCATAATGGCAATTCACAAAATATCAACACAAATCCCCACGGCCCTCCCGCCAAAAGAAACCCTTCTAATACGCCGCATTCCTATAATAATCACCCGGCGCACTCGGCCCATCATCCACGCCACCAACCTGCTGCTGTGGCTGCGCACCAGGCGGAACATAAGCCTTATACTGCGGCTGCTGTCCTCCTCCTCCCCCTCCACCACCACCCTCCGCTCCCGTAATCCGACTAGGCAACGACTGTCTCGAATCATAAGCTGCACCACTAGGCTGCAGCGGCGGAGGTGACATCGCACCCATCACCGGCGGTCTAGAGGAGGTGTATGGGCTATCCGGCGGCGCATTATTACCACCGTCATATCCTGCCCCAGAGTACGGCGCCGACGGACCCCCGCCACCGGCCGCAGCCGCATAGTAAGGATTCTGGCTTGCACCCGCTCCGGGGATGGAGGGAGGGGGGACGGTAGGTGCGCTCGGGCCTGCTGCCGCGTAAGGGTCGTCATTGTTGGCACTGTAAAACGAGGCGTAAGATCCTGACGGGTTGTGGTGTGCCGCAATGGGGGAGTCGTAGACCGAGGTTGACAACTCCTGCGGACCGCCACTGCCGTAGCTTTGCGGGCGAGGGTTACCGCCCGGTGCCCCTGTCTGCGGGGATTGGTAGGCAGTGTACTGATTCTGAGGGGGAGGGGAGACAGATGTCTGGATTGGGGTGGGCTGCTTCCCGTTGGAGGGGACTCTCTGCTCTTGAGGGCGTTGAGGGTACCCTTGCTGTTGTTGCGGCGGTTGCTGCTGCTGCGGTTGTGACGATGGCTGCTGCTGTTGCTGAGGCGCCTGTGGTGGTGCTTGGTTGGGCTGCGATGGGATTTCCGCACCAGCAAAATAAACCGGGGCAGGAGTGCCCGCCTGAGGGGGACGCTGGAAGTTAGGGGAAGGTGAGGATGGTGGGTATTGAGATGATTCTACACGTATATACAAATCAGCTAATGCTCAGTCTTGTTTTGCAATCCCTTCTAAGTGCCAAACTCGGCCAATGCCGTACCTTGTTGAGCAGGAGCCGGAGTGTAGAACCGCTGAGGGTCCTGAGGTCCAGATGGCCCAGGAGCGTAACCCTGGCCGGCGGGAGGATACCCTCCAGGAATCTGAGGGCGCATGGCATATTGATGATACGTGGGTCCTGGGGGGTGCGACATGGAAGACTCGAGCAGAGCCTCATAGTCTCTCCTGGCCTTGATAAACTTTTCGTTCAGCTGCGTAAAATCATCTGCACATTTGTTAGCCCAGCCCCTTTCGACTGCTCGCCCAAGAGCCCATACCTTTCTTCTGTGAGTACTTTTCAATCAGCTTGATAAGCTTAGGACGAATCGCCAGCGTTTGGTGGTAGAGTTTCTGCACCCAAATCAGTCAGCCTCCTGCCTCCTCTCTTCCTCAACCTCATACCCAAACATACCGAGATCTCCTCATTATCCTCCTCCCTTGGCGCAGTGTTACTCGCACTCAACAGCGTCAACAGCTTCTCCACATTCTTGATCTCCGCAAACACCTCCGCCTCCATCTGCGCCTCCCTTTGCAGCTCATCCGGCGTCGGATCCGTCAGCTTCTCCACATAATTCAACGGGAAAATGCCCGTCTTTCCCTTCAACGAACCCCTCCACCAGTCTTTGTAAACGCTCTCTAGCACCGCAATCACATCCCCCTTCTTAAACTCCAACTCCCCTGGCTCCGACGGCAAGAAGTCATACAGAGCCCTCACTCTCGACACCGTCGCCGCCGTAGTCCCAGAAGCAACCGGCTGGATAGGCGCCGCCGCTGCCTCTTGCTGCTGTTTCTGTTGACTAGACCCGCTTGGCCCCGCTGCTGCGGCAGAAGTTGATGCCGGGGCAGCAGTCTTCGCCTTCTTCCTCTCCTCCTCCTGCAAGCTCAATTTGAGCGCCATCTGCAACTCCTCCTCCTCCTTCTGCCTATCCACTTCCGTCAAGCTGTTCTTCTGCGGCGCGCTGGGCGGCTGCAACGTGGGGTTGCTCTGCTTCAGCCGGAAATACGCATCGTACATGATCCCCAGGCCCGGATCCGACTTGAACATGTCACTCCATTCCTTCATTCTCTCCAGGATCTTCGCCTTGACTTGGGTGTGCGTGTTGCGGTCGTTGGCCAATTTGAGCAGGGCGTCGGTGAAGGCACGGGAGGAGAGCTCGCGGTGCATGTTCTTGCCGCAATTTTGGGAGAGGGCGTTTGCGACCTGTGAAGGAGGGGTTGTCAGTTAAGGGGGATAATAGAAGAAAGAGTGATATGGGTGGACAAACCTCAAGAGTGTAGAGCTGAACATTGGCATTCCGGTGAGCCAGCCTCTTAATCATGCTCTGCACCGCGTCCTTGGATCCATTGGCATCGCTCGCTACTCGGTCGCAGACTTCCATGATGGCACCCCAGTCCTCAGAGGTGAGGTTCTCGTCGGTGGCCTTGTCTGTTTGATACCCCTCGTCAGCATTCTCCATATCCTCGTCGCCGTAGAGTACAACATACTAATGGCCTCATCATACGGCCCGGCCGCAGCCGCTCGGAACATGCTGGGCGATTTCGGTTGTTTGCTGTCACTGGCGAAAAAAACCGATGCGCGTCGATGAAGATTCGGATGTATTGCCCTTTTCACTCGTAGGCAGATAAAATGCGCAGGTTTGCGTTAGGTAAGAAACGAAGTAAGGTAGGTTGCGGTTTCGGCGGTTGGTGGTGTAGGTTTCCGGAAAGGAAGCTCTGACGTCGGCGCTCGATTGCTTGCTCAGTTCAGGAACGGGGATGGATAAGCTCCCCCGCTTCCGCTTCCAAGTCTTGTAAGTCGTTGCTGGTTCTATTGTATGGTCCTCTCGAAAGGTCACAAAAGCCAGATAGGTAGGTCCGTCTTTGCTATAGCGCAGAGACTGTCAAGCAGTTGGAACCTTCTCTAGGTGTGTTGATTGGAAAAGGTAGTTGATGATGGCAGCAGGACAGCCATGGCAGAAGGTCAAGGTCAAGTGGGCAGTGCCATGTGCCGCGTGGTTGGTCAGGCCTCCCACCCAGGCTTGTACGAGTATGTAAATACCGCCCCGCACCCCGCCTCCAATTGCATCAGATCTGGTAAGATACGGTATCAATCTAACTCCAGACGCCTCTTGAACTTGCCGCCCCCCATTGCGTATGCAGCTTGCGCAGCCACGAAAATAGCTCCAGCTTAGCCGGCATATCTTGGACATCTCAAGCTAGCACATGGCAGATTTTGGGCTGATGGCATATTCTGTTCTTCTCTATCAACCATAAACCTTTGAAGTAGTGTCTGGGAATCATGGTGAGTCTAGGGATGATAAAGAGCGGCTTAGAAATATGTCAACCACAACATCAGATGAACGGAACTGTGCAAAACGTAAAGTTGGGAGCTATAGCCACGCCCCCTATCATATACAAAACTATAATAAAAGATGGTGTATACAAATGCCATTTGTAGATGAGCATACACCTCATGCTGATGCTTCCCACATCCATCTCTATCCTTCACTTCCGGCCCCCCTCTTCGTCTTGTTTTTCACTCAGTATGCGGTGCTCTGCTGGGCGATTTCTACAATCTCTTAGCCACTGCCCAACTATATCCATCCATCCGATCCTAGCTTCAAGAAAATCCGCCCCGCTGCTCCATGCCTGTCCATCCCTATCTCATTCTTTCTGCATGAAGAAACGACCAAAAAAGAAAAGAAAATCCCATGTTATAAATCATTCGCTCGCTGTTCCTTTCCAGGTCCCGAACCCCTTGTTCGCCCTGGTTACACACAATATACACTTTGCAACGCCAGAGAAAACCAACCCGAAGATGAGATGACCAGTCCACACCAGAAAAGAGACCCTAGAAAAATCATGACCATCCCTTCCTCAAAACTCCCCGCGGCCCTGGTTCCCGCTCATTATTATTTCCGTCCTCCAGACTTCTCCTGCCGGGTCCCAGTTCGCTCATGTCAAATAGCAACGGCTCCCCATCTGTCGGTCCATCCACGCTGGTTCCAAACCTGGCGGATGAAAATGAGCTCGGCCGATTCGCCCGGACTGGATACCGAACCCCCCGGCTGCTGAAAGGACTGGCAATAGCCGCCGGCGGCTCGCCTTCTAGACTCTCACTTCCATCCTTGTTTCCAGCACTGGCCCCCTCTGCTGCTGTGGACGTCTCTCCACCAGTGCCGCCAGGTTGATAACCAAGCAAAGTGCTGAGTGTTGGCACATCCTTATCAGCAGACACCCCAGCTTCGACACTGGCTTCGACACTGGCACTGCGCTGACCAGGATACGAGTTTACATCGGCTGCCAGTGAGCGGTGTTGTTGCACCACCGAGCTGGACCGCCGATTCGGGTTCCCAACGTGGTATAATCTAGGGGAAAGTGGGATATCAATCGCCCCGGTTCCACGTCCACCCTCTTGGGCAACGGGCGTCTCCAAATCTTCCGCTTCGTCTTCCTCCGCAACGGTGACGCCGGAGGTCCTACCCGCACGACGGGTTACCTGTCCTTGAGTCTGATAATCTATAATTGAGTTTTCACTCAACCTAGACGGAATCGCCGGCGTGTGAGGGGTATGTGGTGAGAGCGGCTTGCCGGGAGAGGTAGAGGTCGACATAGAAGCAGGGTTTACCATGCTTGGCACGTTACCAAGCTGGCGGCTTGACGTGCTTGAGGACCGCTGCAGATGCATTGACGACGCCATGGAATCTGTCAGGGCATTGTTCGTCTCCCTCATCATCTGATACTTGGAGAGCTGGTTAGCTGTTCTCTTGGAGGCCGAAGACTCGCCCTTGCTATTAACCTCGAAGCTTTTGAGTGTCTTGTGACTGTCAAGGGCCTTGAGAAATTCCGAGATATTATCATCGTCGGTCACAAAAGAACCTGAGCTAGCAATGCCGCCAGCTTCGGTAAGAAGCCCGGATCCTGGCTGAGCAGACGATGACAAGCTTTGCTTCCCGCTGCTAGCTTGGTCATCATCGCCTCTGCTCTGCCCACCAAAAGAAAGTCGCCCTCGCCGGTGGGTAAAACTGCTGCTGTACCGGTTACCGGGCTTGGGAGACCCAGTCACTACAGGTACATCCTGTGGAGGTACAGAGGGTCCTCGCAATGACGCGGCCATTCCGGCAGTCAACGATGATCGGTTGCCGGACCGACTAAATTGGCTCAATCCTGATGGACGGGATAGCGATTGTGGGGATGGTGGCACGTCTGCATCCGCAAGCCTTGGAGAACCTGAAACGGAACCAGCTTTGAACGGCTGGAAAGAAACAGATGGCCTGCGAGAACCTTCTTCTCCAGTCCGTAAAGGAGGTCGGGTCATTGCGCCACGGATAGGCAATGAATGTGGCGCACTAGGCCGCTCCACACTCGCTGAGGTTGATTCTGATGGGGAGCTTGTATCAGACCCAATGGGGCGGACCTGCCTCAGTGCAGTGATGGGGCTAGTTCCCAGCGCCCCCTCGCCATGGAATGTCGACAGACTGCCATATGTCTGCTGCGGACCAGGCGAATCACGGCCAAGTCTATGGGCCGGGAGCGAGCCAGGCTCAGCATAGGAGTCAGACCTGCCATGCCTGTGTAATCGCTGTGGATGCTGCTGAATCGTTGGTTTGAAAAAGTTCTCCTCCACCATGAAGCGCGAGCTCAGCAATGATTCCGAAGCGTCTACTCGAAAGTTGCAGTCGTTTCGGTAGGTTACCGAAGCAGAAAACCGGCCCACGGGAATCTCGAGATTTCCAAAATCGTATGTGGTCACCGCATCCCTTCCATCTCCATCGTAAAGTGGTTGCCGCAATGGGTCATATGTGGTGAGATACTCCGGTTCTGCGATCGATACCCGGCACTTGACCTCCAATGCTGGATGAACCCCCTTGGATAGCGCTTGTTGCGAGTACTTCCAGCAGGGCATGATGCGTGTTGTCACAAATAGTGACCGGAAGAAAATGATAGCCCTCTTGTATAGAGTCGGTAATATTGGGGCAAAATCCCCTAGGCTGTTGGTTGATAGGCTCTTGAGCTCGATCCTCCACCGCTCCAGAACGACCTCGGTATTCCGGGCTCGGGGCCGTCGAGTCCCGAATCCATCGTCGCTTGTTTCTGAAGGGTTCAGGGCTTCCAGTACATCCCACCTCTTCCCGTTGTCGTCGATAATCACCAGGGTCTGGCTGCTATTTAAGCTGGAGGCATCAACATACGTCTCGATAACCATGGGCGGTGGCGGGCTCTCGAATGAGCCAGATGTCTTGTATACTCGAAGCTCGTGCCGGAAGTCGTCGGTGTCTTCGGTGTCTATTGAGAACTAAACCACTGTTAGTGGATGCTGTCAGAAATACTAGGCTGCGCAACTCAGTCTTGACTCGCCCATTTATTCACCACCTTTGTCCCATCAGCGTTCCTGCGAGAAGCAGGCCCAAGGTTCACGCGAGATCCTAGGATAAGCACAGCGGCTTTGAGGTAGAAGTTCTGCCATGCCGTTAGCTCTGTCCATTCCTTCCTTTGTCCTCAATCACACACCTGAATGATCTGGTCCAGCTTCTTGATGGTCTCTCGAGGCGTATCGGTACCATCTGACCCGGGAAGGCCATCCTGGGCTGCGGCGTCCGAGCCGGCGCGGATACGATCCCTCGGGTTGTTCGTCCGTGTGGGGTTTGTCTGAGGAGAGGATGCGGGGGAGGACACCCGGGGCGGGTGACGGGATTGTTGATGCATTGCTGCGGCTAAGAATGGAAGTTGGGGTCGGGACAACGGCGGTTTACATCGGTACGGGGATATTTTGCAGGTTGCTGATGGAGTTTTGTTGTAGGATAACTATCGAGGAACCGGGTTGTCAAAGACCAAGAGATCGGGGGCCGAGTGTTGTTTGTGGAAGAGAAGCGCACAGATGAAGAGGTGGGTGGAGGTGGTTCGGATCGGGAGGTAGGGGTCGGCGGGTGTGATGTTTAGGTGGGAGGGTTCCAGCGGATGTATGCATCCATCGTTTGAGGCGGCGACAGTCAAGATATGAAGTATTAAAAAAAAGAGGGGATGGAAAGTGTGCGGCCCAAGGCAGATCTCAGGGGAGAAGGGGTGCTGGTTGGCGGTGACGGTGACGGTGACGGCGGTGGTGGTGAGTGGTCCTCCCAAGGCAGACGAGCAACCTGGGGCAACGCAACGGGTTTGGGGGAAGAGGAGGCTCTAGCTTGCAGCAGGCTCCCCCAATGTGGTGGCGGCTCGGCTGGCTCCAATGGACAACGACACAAGGCAGAGGACGGGAGCGTGCAGCTGCAGGTTTGAAGCACTGGATGAAGCACGTCTGTCTGTATTGTATTGTGTCGTGTATATGTAGAATGCCGTGCGCCTTTCTCCCGATAACGACAGGCGGCGATGTCGGAAGAGAGCCACAGTTGATGGGCCAGCGATCGAGATAAGGATTGACTCCCTCACTTTTGTTCCTGGCTGGCCGTCTCCTAACGTAAGCAAGCACCTCGTGGTCAAGGAACAAGGGTTCTTTGGCAGGAAGCTTAGCCCAAAACGGGGGGTTGGCAATCACCTGTCAAGTGCTGGCATTACGGATACAGCTGGCAATGCATTCTGACTACTTCACTTCATCAGTCCATCAAGTCCATCACCTCACAGACTTTCTCAACCATTTGGAATTTATATAAAAGATCGAAAAGAGACAAGTGCTCCCCGTTACCGTTGAAACTACAACAACTCCCGTGTGTGGGTAGCCTCTCTTTCGTCATCGCATCACGCAAACCGCCAAGCACAACCAAGACGAGCGATGATGCAATGTGACTTGGTTGATTCCTTATCTCGTATCATCAGTCGGGGGTTTCGTCCACACTGAAGCGGCAGGCAATGCACCTGCCAACCTCCCGTTCAACACCTGCCTAGAGTTCATTCTCTATTCTCTGCACTTTCAAACTCAAAAATATTAGATGCCTGGATCCTTTGCATATCCTATGCAGTCCTGAGCTGTTCCCCTCACACAAATAATTAATATCAAATGGCTGGGTAACGACTTATCGCACCCACCACGCACAGTTCACCCTTACCATCACAACATTTCCAAGAAATCTCACAGTCACCTTTCGCTGGTTTCCCACACCGCAAAATACCCACCAGTCCCGGCCCCGTTCCCAGCCCAACAGCCTGGAACCCGGGTTTTTAGTCTCGGGTATTAATCTTCAACGGTTTCAAAAGTCCTACAGTCCCTCCGCTTGTCTTGGTAGGTTGCCTAGTAAATAGTAACTACCTACTCAAGGTACCTAGCTTGTCGCCTTCTAGGTATCATTCCGAACTCACCAATCGCCAGACAAGAACTTGAGCCTCTCAATCCAGGCAACCTCTACTCTCCCCTCTTCCCCTCTCGTAGTCAAGACCTGTTTCTAGGCACACAACAACCCACGACAAGCTCCAGTTCGAAACACCAAGATTTTCCCCACCAGATTACCCCTTTTCGCCCCGTGTATGTGTCAGTCTCTGGATCAACCATCCACAAGCTTGTCATGGTTGCACTGCATCAGACAGGATCACATCTGCCTACCAACCCCAAGCAGTGATCAATAAAGTAATTAAATCACAGCTTTTCCACACCACCACACAAAGTTAAGTGGTGTCCTGTCATACAGAACAGATAACAACCATCAGACCCCTTTTCCGTTACCATCGACGATAATATCACATGCACACTCATCAACATCCATCACTTTCCCAACTGATCTATTCCTTCCTTTACCCAATCAATAAGAACCTGAAGGTGGGGGGCTTAATCCGATCCGATCCGATCCGGTCTACCCGACATCCCTTTTGGCTACCTACCACCTTCCAAACAAAATAAATGTACTGCTATTCAGAGTCTACACATAATAACCATCTAACCTATACCTGTTGCAATAATAGATATGCCTATAGTACCGCTTTCAAGCCCTATCAGCCACCGTTAAAGGCCTACTGACTATCAAGCTAGGTATATTCACATGTTTAAGAGCATACGTAATTCACATGGTTATCCTGTGTTAGTAACTTGCAGTGCCAGCTTTTTTCACAGCTTGCCTCCTGTAACTGACCACTCCCATCTCGAATGGTTCAACAAGCAACCCCTCGCCTCACTCAGGGTTGTGTCCTTGCATAAGCTACCTAGTATCTTGCCCACACAGCAGCAACCAGAGCACATGTACCTACCTATGCAAGCTCGGCATCACATGTCCATATACCTGCAAAATGCAATGCACCACAACGTGGAATTGTCCAAACCCCCTGAGTTGGCAATCCAAATTGGCATTGGCCAACGATAGGCCTCAATCGATGACATGACAACTCATCATTACACACAGCAAGGAACCGAAACTGAAACCAATCAATCTATTCAACCTTTCCACACAAAGCAAGGCCGCCCTACTTAACCCATACCAGCGGTTCAACAACAACACGGCGATGCATCACTACCACTGAAGATCTCTCTGTCAGACATACAGGGTAAGTACCTAGGTACTTTCCATCTCCCAAAATCCGACTTGCTGTTGCATATTCTGCACATGACATCTCTTGATATATGTATGTGTTCTTTATACACGCAAAATATGTACGTACGTATGATGTGGCCACCCAACAATCTGCCACATATCTCCCCAAGTCTCAAACTCGTTTTCCTTCATCTTTCCCAAAAAAGGATCCCATACCAGAAATATGTACCCATATATATGTATATTTACAACGAAATCCAATAGAGCAGAGTTATTAAACCATATATGTGTAACCGTTCTTGCCACAAACCATTCCGGTTTCACCCCCTTCCCAAAAAAAAAAGCTCCGTCATCCGTGTTCATACACATGCTTATCCTTGTGCATGGCCAACCCAATCCGTGGCACAACATCAACCAAAACCCATCAGCTTCCTCCGCTGACAGCCATCGCCGGAACTGTCGTGGTTGTGTTCGAGTGCTCTCTCCTACCTCCGCCTCTGCCCCGTCCTCTCCCACTTGACTGGTGGCCACCCCCTCTTCCCAGATTGTTTACTGCACTCTGTCTCCCCGGACCGCCACCCCCTCCCCCTTTGCCAGAACCCTGACCCTGACCCTGACTCTGGCCCTGGTTTTCCCGACTGCCACCTCCCCCTCCCTGCCCACCTCTCTGACCCTGTCCCTGACCTCTCTTCCTCCCCGCTCCCCGCTCATTATTCGCCTTGGCTTTCTCTCCCTTCTCTTGAACATTAGTACTAGTAGCATCGCCGCTACTGCCACTACCACCACCCCCAACCCCCCTCTCCCCTTTCCTCCCCTCCCCCGCCTATTCCCCTCCCGTTTATTCGCCCTGTCAACCGCAGCGACCTCCCTAGCTAACCTCCTCTCCTCTTCTTCTTGCATCCTCCTACTCTCGGCATCCCACCACTCCTGGAATTCCTGCTCCTGTTGAATCTCCTGTAGACTCCTCTTCGCCATCGCCTCCTTCACACTCTCCTTGTCTCTGATCTCCTGTCTGATGATATCCTCCATGCTAAAACCTGACAAGTCACGCGCGAGCTTGTGGGCGGGGGTGATGTAGTTTTTGGAGTGGGGGACTAGCGGCTCTGCAGGCTTGCTGACCGGGGCAGGAGCAGGAGGGGCAGGTTTTGGAGCGCTGGATGACGAGGAGGTGCGTTGACCCGAGAAGCGGGTATCTGGGGAGGCGTTGCGGATCTGTTGGGGTTTGGGGTCGGGAGAGAGGAGGTCTTTTGCTGGTTGAGTAGGGGGTGGAGCAGCTTTGGAGTTGGAAGTGGATGGTCCCCGGCCTTTGATAGTTGCCAGTTTCCAGGGTGCTCTGTTTGTTTCGGTTTTGGACTTCTCCCAGGCATTGTTAGGCTGGTCAGCCTTCGAGGCGAGCAGAGCTAATTGGGCATCCTGAGATGCTTGCTGCTGCCTCTTCTTCTCCTTTTGGGACATTTTAGGCTGGGCAAGTCTAGGAAGTGCGTCTTTGGCCTTCTGAGCCTCTAGTCCTGCTGATAGGGCAGACTGTGGGCTTTCCGACTGGATGATATCACGGAGGTCGAGCTTGGAGGTCGAGAGAGCAGCAGCGCCTCCCCAGGGAGTTGCTGTCTTGACGGGGTTGCCGAAATCTGGGGTACGGCTTGTCAAAGTAGGCTTGGCTGGGGCTGGCACGGAAGACGGATTAACAGGGGGTGGCTGATCTAGGCTCATCCACACTTTCTTGCCTTTGCCTTTGATCGAACTTCCAAGGGGCGGGATCTTGTCAAGTTCTGCAGCTCCTTCGGCAGACTTCCGTGGTCTCAAGGAAGGACTGTCGAGAGGCGGGGACTCATCATCCTCCATATCGAACATCATGTCTCCCTGTGACGCGCGAGTGTGAAGATCGGGGGTGAAGGGCTCGTTGCGACCAATCTTTGACACCTTCCTGGCTCTATCAGGCGTAAGCGTGAGCGGAGTGGCCTCATCAAGACTACCAAATTTGGTCCTGATCGGAACTGACAACTTCCTGCTCTCTTCTTCCCTTTGCACCTTGTAAGCCATCTCCTTGACCCTGATTTGTCTCTCATCAAGGATATCTTCGGCCAACGAGGAATCATCCAGCTGAGAGCTCAATTGACCTCGGTAACTGGCAAGATATGGGAAGTGGGCAAGCTGATTGTCACGGACCACCGCGTCCAGCTCCAAAAGAATATCTTCATCCAGCTCATCCAGCAGGTGGTTTTCAAGCATCGTTTCCAATTGGAGGCAGATATACTCCAAGCCAGCATCCTTGAACTCGGTAACCGAGCAAGGACCTATGGCATTGAGGAAATGCGCAATGTTGCGAATATTGACGAACTTGCCCATGACTTTTTGGCAAATCTGGGAAAGGCGGTCCAGCATCAAGTAATTCGCAATCGACATGACATCCATGACGAGATCCAGGAAATCATCAAAAGAATCGCAAACTGCCGGGTCAAAGAGCTCATCGCCGGTGTCTCCGTATAGGTAATGTAGAACATACCCAAACGCTGTAGAGTCCATGTGCTTCATGTCAAGCCTAATCCTGTCTTGTTCTGCTTTGCGACCAGCAAGCCACGCGCCAGCTGAACGCCCATAGAACAGGCCCTCGAACCATGGGCATCGTTGACAGAGAAACTTGCTGTGAACAGGAATCTCGGAGTTGTCAAGCTCAAGCAGGGCATCACCGTCCTCAAAAAAGCGGCGGCGATCCTTGAGAGCAGATCGAAAGTCCTCGTCCATACATTTCTTGGGTTCCACCTGAAGCCTCGCTGCCGCTTCGAGACTGTGCATTTCAAGGCGCGTGGCTAGTCTCATGACCTCTAAACGGACTTGGCGGTACCTGTACGCCAATGCAGGGGCATGCCGGGTGAAGTTCCAGACTGGAATCACCCGATCTCGGTACGCAAAAAGCACCAAGTTCAAAAGTACGAGAAGATCCATGCCCTCGAGGCAGATGATTGTTTTGCTGTCATCGTTGTGAATGGTGAACAGTTCATGCGTGTAATCCCCTGTCTTGCGGAACTCTGACAATGCTCGTCGGAGTACCGAGCTGCGAGCAGAAAGGAGCCAACTGTGTACCGGAATCCTGATTTCGGGAGATGATGACACGCAGATGAATGCATCCAACGGCTCATTCTGGTATGACCAGGTCGTCAGGTGCTGAGCCAAATCTCTCTCGAGATCCGGTGACTTGAGCACTTCATAGGCAATATTTCCAAGTCGTCCTTTCAAATCAGGGTTTTCCCAGAACCTCTGGTTTTCAGCAGTCAAGTCACGATCCACAGAAGCCTCAAAGGCCTCGAGGCAGTTCAATGGCGCCACGTCGTCCCATAGGGTCTGGTCGTCCACCCTTAGTTGCTTCTTCATAACCTCCGAATCCTCCCGGATGGCAGCAAAGGCACCATAAGCAGAGGCCCGAACAGTGGCAACCTTGGTGATGTAAGGAACACGTTGAAACTTGAAGTCCTTCCTCTTCGATTCCGAAGTGTTGTTGGAGGCGTCTTTGGCCTTGACCCGCTTGATTCTTCGCCACACAGCTCCAGACTTGGTGCTGAGTATTACGGAGCCATTTTCTCCTACACCAACCGAGCAAACTCCATCTTTGCTGGCATTCCAAATCCGCTGGGGTTGTGTGACAGCACCCTTGAGCTTCGAAGGGTTTGTTGTTGACGTAGCAGGAGGGTTCGTTTCAATCTTGTGGTCAAGGTTCATGGTGAATAAGTCACCACGCTTTGTTAATGCGGCAATAGTCTCTCCACCCGATGTGATGTAGTTGACCTGATTCCAACCTACTTCATGACGGTTTGACAGTCTCAGGTTGCCGATGTAGTCAAAGCTTGCGAATGGAAATTTGACGATGTGATATCCGTAACCTGTGAAGACACACACGGTGTGGTTCTGCAGCAAAATGGTCGTCGCCTTGTCAATGGCGCTGACCATGACAATGGGTGACGA
Source organism: Apiosordaria backusii (assembly GCA_030549205.1). NCBI lineage: Eukaryota > Fungi > Ascomycota > Sordariomycetes > Sordariales > Lasiosphaeriaceae > Apiosordaria > Apiosordaria backusii. The sequence continues at coordinate 110,572 of JAUKTV010000022.1, forward strand.
GAAAAGGGATGCGGCGACCTTTCTAGGGGTTTGTTGGTATTCGAGGGACCTGGAATCAGCATCCATCAATGCTAGTTGACCTAGGTTCTTGCCCCAGCAGTACAAAGATGCTCCGGTATGAGCAACCGAATGTATAGACGACGCGGCAACCCCAAGGATCACCTCCTTCTTCAAGGAACCGAATACCTGACGAGGAATTGTGCTGATTGGCTCTTCGTCCTTTCTTGCCGGGATAGGGAGCGCGTACCCCAGCTGCGACTGAGCATTGCTGCCCCAAGTCCATAGGGCACCCGTATCATCAACGGCCATGGTGTGGTTCTGCCCTAGGGCCACCTGAACAACCTTGCGGTCGACAAAGGGTCCCTGCACAGGAACATACGTAAAGCGTGTGTTCTCGTCACCGAGACCAAGTCGTCCACCGCGACCAACACCGCAGATGTAAAGGTTAGAGACTGGGTCTGTCGTTAAAACTGCACTGTGGAGCTTCGAGAGGACGATGTCTTGAATCATCAATGGCCGGTTTAAAACCAAGGCAGGAATCATGGCCAGATCCTGTGATGCAGGTCGTTGCGCACCAATCTCTTCGAGATATTCATTGTAAAATCGTTGCAGGAGGTGGTCTGGGCGCTTGAGAAAGACTCTTTCGGGAAACTGACGGTCGTCCTCATCGCGAAATCCCAGAGAGAGATTTCGGTTGCTTCCAAACGCATACAAATCCTCTCCGACGGCGTTTCGATGCCCCGTACCTCTGAACCACTACGTATCAGACTCTTGCCCACAGAGAGACAGTCTCGCGGGTGAACGGATAACACGGCTTAAGTCACTTACCCGGCGCTTTCAACAACCTGGTCGGGGTCATCACTATCTGACCCATCATCAGTCACCTCAGCAGTGTCCCAGTCCTTCAAATTGCGCTCGCCGATTGTCGAGTTGTACAAGTCGAACGGACTATTGCCTTCGTGGTCTTTCGTCTTGATAAGTTGTCCCACTCGGTTCACTGATACCACGTGCCCTGTCAAGTCGGCGCGTTCCTTCTCAAGAAGCATTCTGGCAATTGATATGTTACCCGCATATAAAGCCCTGTGAAGCGCATTCCAGCCACTTTCAGGGTCCTGGGCATAAATGTCAATGGCAGGGTGCTCAAGCAGAGCGTCGACGAACGACACGGCATTTTCGGCGGTCGAGGAGGCGGCGCGCAGTAAAATCGTCAGACCGGCGTGGTCACGGCTATTGACTTCGCTTCGACCCAGTGATCCATTTCCATGCCCCTGAGTCTTCCGCGACTTTGGTGTTGACCTTGGTGGTGTACCATATGCAGGGCTCCCTGCAGCCCCTATGTTCGAGTTCCGCGTGGCATTCTGGGCGCCGTGCCCGGCGGGCGAGAGGAGGCGTCGAAACTTGTCGACATCGTCTTCCCAGTAAGATTTCCACAAGAGATGAGTCATTAGCAGAATGGCTGTGGCCGGCCGCGAGAGTCCTCCGGGCGCTTCGGTTTGTGCACCTCGCTGTGGTCTCGATGGATCACGGCTTTTTTAAAGGTGCTGTGTGAAGCGCAAGAAAGACTTCCCCCGGAAACGTTTGTTGATATCTCGTTCAATGGCCCTCGTCAAAACACAATGGTAGTGAGAATTTGCTGCAAGTGGCAACTTTGGCGCAATGACGCGGATACTTCGGGGAGCTCGGTGGGCGACGCGCGCGGAATAGCCAACGATAAAGGTCGGGTCTGCTGGAATCTTGCAATATCTCAAGTTTGACGAGTGTTCGAGGACGAATCAGTGTCGGGGATGCGAGGGCTGCGAAGTGTCTGAGGAAAAGGAGATGACAAGAGGGCAAATTGGTGGAAATAATGTCTTCGTGAATCGTGTGCGCAACCATCATCTTGATAACCCCGCGCCACTGCCAGGTAACCCTGGTCCGGGAATGTCCCGCTATCCAGCCAATCGGGTGCCACGCTCCAGGGTCATGTTCCAAGCTCTCGCCGTCAGCAGCCTGCAACTTGGCTTATTGACCCAACGTCCCAAACTTTGTCTCTGGACCTGTCGCTCTGTAGCACCGGAAACGTGCGCCTAGTTCAGTAGCTTGTCGGTTCTTGTCCATGCATGTCAAGATCTAGCTCTGCGGGGCTGTCTTGATGGCGCTTCGCGACGGGGGAAGCTCTGATCAATGAGGTCTGTGCTTAATCAACAACCTGGCCCTGTGGTGTCACTCGATGCAGAATGCAGGCGAACCGCGGCTTCAAGTCTCCGATGCATTCAGCCGCCTATCTACTTCGACTATTCTTCTATAAACGCTGCGGTATGTAGCTACTAGATGTTTAGAGTAGAGAACGACAATTAGAAACCGTTGAAGATTATGTAACGGCACCCAAACCCCACCCCTGTCACGATGTGAGGCCGGGATGGGCCTCCGATGTCGTTCCCCCGCATGGGGTTGACACTGAAAATGTGGGGTGGCAGCCGCCGCATCCAAAACCCAACTTCGGCGTTGCGTGCAGCACCCTCCGGTCGGTTCCTGAGTTCGGGTTGTAGGTTAACGACACCTTTTTTTTCGCTTCACATTTTTCGAGATACCCTTTTTTTACGGTCGCATTCCCCCCTTCTGCAACTTGCGCCGCTCCTGTACCGCCGTCCACCCTCACATCCCCACAATGGCGTCCGAAAAAGCCCCCCTGCCGTTTGTCTACACCTTCATGGCCGGTGAGTTCCAATCCGGCCCATCCGCCAGAAAACAACTCAGCCAAGTCTTGGAGATACTGACCATGACTGCCCACAACAGGCGCCATTGCCGGCGTGTCGGAGGCAAGTTTGTTTGGTGATGAATATGCTAGTCAATTGGCCTGCTAACATGCAAGCCCGCATAGATTTTGGTCATGTAAGTCGCTCCCAAACCTGCTCGCGTGCCCCACGTTACTAACCGCCCAACTCTCAGGTACCCCCTTGACGTTGTCAAGACCAGAGTGTAAGAACGAAAACACACGAACCGATCCAGGTATGCGCAAAACGACTGACAGAAGGAGCCAGACAACTCCAAACCGGCAAGGCCGTCGCCGGCGCCGACACCTACAATGGCATGTTCGACTGCTTCTCCAAGATCATCCGTAACGAGGGGTATGCGCCAAGTTCTCTCGCAAGTGGACATATCAAGACAAACCCATATTGACACCTTCCCCAGCTTCTCTCGCCTCTACCGCGGCATCACCGCCCCTATCCTCATGGAGGCGCCCAAGCGTGCCACCAAGTTCGCCGCCAACGACAAGTGGGGCAAGTTCTACCGCGACCTCTTCGGCCAGACTCAAATGACCCAGAGTCTTTCCGTCCTTACCGGTGCCTCGGCTGGTGCTACCGAGTCCTTCGTCGTCGTCCCCTTCGAGCTCGTCAAGATCCGTCTCCAAGACAAGGCCTCTGCCGGAAAGTACAACGGCATGATCGACGTCGTCATGAAGACCGTCCGCAACGAGGGCATCCTCGCCATGTACAACGGTCTCGAGTCCACCCTCTGGCGCCACATCCTCTGGAACGCCGGTTACTTCGGCTGCATCTTCCAGGTCCGCCAGCTGATTCCCCAGGCCGAGACCAAGCAGGGCCAGATGACCAACGACATCATCGCCGGTTCCGTTGGCGGCACCGTCGGCACCATTCTCAACACCCCCATGGACGTCGTCAAGTCCAGAATCCAAAACACCATCAAGGTCCCCGGTCAGACGCCCAAGTACAACTGGGCCTGGCCCGGCGTTGCCACCATCGCCAAGGAGGAAGGCTTCGGTGCTCTCTACAAGGGTTTCGTCCCCAAGGTTCTCCGTCTCGGACCTGGCGGTGGTATCCTCCTCGTTGTCTACACCGGAGTGATGGATTTCTTCCGCAACATGAGGGAGGCCAAGGGTCTTTAAATGCTCTTCTTTTTTTTGTTGGCGTGGAGCACGTGCGCGTGTGAGTTCAGAAATGGAGAATGAAAAGGGATGATAGATACCCCAGGGCGACGGTGACGGCGATTTGCGATGGCAGGCGCAAGAATTTGCTTTTTTGACAAATTGCCATATCTCGATACACTTTCCTGTACTTACACAATAGATCTAGAGATACAGATCGCAGAAGAGCTAGAGAAGCATGCAAAAAGGGGGGGGTGGAATTTTGACAGGTTTTGGGTAGACAAAATGTTCATTTTTACCAAAACACACCGCCACGATACACAAACATCTTTATGATTCATGTGTTAATTATACCTAACCAAGAAGCCATCATTGCGGCAAGCTCATTTTGGTATTGCCAACTATGGCCACCGCCGCCACCAAAATAACACACAATCTCCCACAACATCTCACCAACTTGGCATAGTTGATCCGTGAGAAAATTGTTCTCTCTTGTTTGCCACCTCTGGAGCTAAAAGCCTGGCAAGGTACAATAGGACACATACGAGATTCCGGGCTGTTGTTTTTAGATGAACAAAGTTCCATAGCCTCATGTGCCCGTCGTAAAGCATTGGGAGTGGTCCCTCACATAATCCCCCAAAAAGGAAAAAAAAAAAGATTTGGTGATAAAACGCCAAAGACTGAAGTGACGATTAAAGAGGAGGCAGCGAAGTAGTGGGCAAAGACATACATACATACCTAAGGTACCTAAGTACCGTATTGCTATGTAAAGCCAAACAAGAAAAAGGCAGAATCAGTGGTTCTGGCTTCAGCTGTTCTTTTCCCAGTTGAGGTACACATAGTGGACAAGCACCCGCGCCCAATTCCCACACACGGCTTCCCCAAAGTTGCACTTGGCTCTCCCCCCAATCCTTTCCATCGCGTCAAAAATGGCAGCCAGTACTGCGTCGTTCCGCGTCAAAGCCCTATGATGATTCATGATATCAAATAGAAAAAAAAACCAAAAAAAAAAAAAAAAACCAAATCTTAACCTCACTCATCTACAATGATAAAACAAGGTGATGCCCACAGCCAGAATCGAACTGACGACCTCATCATTACTAGTGATGCGCTCTACCACTGAGCCATGCGGGCATTGCAGGGTTTGATGCGATTGTATCGCGGTTTCCGAGCCCATTATTGGGTTCCTGAAAATGTTTCTTGTTCGAGAGAGGTATCATAATAGCAAGAAAAAGGGTGAGTCCTAGTATTGTAGTCAGTTATCGTCGGTCAGGGAGTGTGTGTGATTGGCTGCGTAAAAGTGTGGGGTCCGGGGAATCACAGCAAACAAAGCAGCCAAAACAAAAACGTTGGTGGATGAAAGGTGGTGAGAGAAGTTGCATGATAGAAATGGAAAAGGGGCAAGAAAAAAGGGGGTTTGAAATGATGTCAGGGTCTAGAAAAGGGGGGTCTCAATGGTCGACCGGTCAAAAGTGGGCGGTATTCACCACGGCAAATATTTACGCAAATGAAATATAGGTACCTCAGGTAGCCATGTTCGTTGAATCGTCTCTTCGAGATATTTCACAGATCCAAATATTGAGATTTATGGTATATAGCTCTGTAGGTACCTAGGCAGATATCTGTGTGCAAATTGTATGCACTCACAATCCGCATGTGCCCGTCGGCCACCTCAACTTATCACCCATGCCTCAGAGGAGATGGCTGTGTGATCGACGCCTTGCCGGAGCTCTCTTGTCTTACTCTTCTCACTGCAGTGGGCCTTCATGCTTTTCCTCTCCTACTGTCTTTCTATTGCCTCTGCTTCCGTGGTATCAGCACCAACCCAGCCAGTCTGCTTCGCACGGATGATGCTTTCGGCGATGGTATTATCAAGCTCTCCATTCGCAGTGTAAACTGCCTGGCAGCTGTAGGAAAACAGTCCCGCGTATTCGGCGGTAGCACCTGTCGTGCTCACCCGTCTCGTTACAGTCCAGCCTGGTGACATTCAAGGATTTCTTAACTTCCAAACTGTTGCTTAATGTCGCGGCGGTCGGTAATCGATGAACTTTCGGGCTCGGCTCGGCTTCGCTTCCTTCGACAGACGTAGTGCTGACCAGTTAATCACCCTATGCCGATACAAAGACGGCATCCTTCCAGCAATCACTCATCCACCTATGCCATCACCTCTCACCCCAATCCCTGACCCCCAACAAACTTGCCCAATGGCGTCCTATCCCTCGGCTTCTCAATCAAATCCCCATACCCTTCCAGCCCCGCCGCCATAATCCTCAAAATCTCAAAGATATGTGGCCCCTTGAACGTTTCCGCCCACAACCTCACAACCGCACAGGCAAGCTGTCGTAACTTGGTACTATCCGTAGCAGCGGAGGCGGCCATATCAATTGACCTAGACTGGTGATGACCCCCGCCGTGATGATTGGCCGACGACGACGCACCACCATTTCCGCCACCCAACGAGGGATCAATCGGCACGGCGAATTCTGTCTCGTCCAGCATTCGGCAGACCATATCTAGCAGGTGCCTTTCCTCGGCTGAGAGAGGGTGGTCGGCTGGGCCGATAGCTGACAGGGTCAACAGCCATTTTGAAAGGAGGATGGCGCATTCGAGGTTGCATACTATACCAGACAACATCAGTAACGTTTCATATGGACGGCAAGAAATAATAGAAGACTTACAAGAGTGCTGCATACTCCACTCCAAACTCTTCGTCCTCGCCACATAATTCACTCCCACCTTCACCAGATGCGCCAGAGCATGCACAGCCGGCACCACCGCCCCATACAGCCTCTTACTTCTTACCACCAATGGCGCATCATTAAAAGCCGACGCTATCAGAACATGATCCCTCGTCTCCAGGCTCCGGCTCGGACTCAAGTCGGTGTACAACCTTATATACGCCAGCCTCAACAACGCGGCCGAGTTGAATGCTACCGGTCCCCCAGAAAAGTTGTCTGCTGATGCCGGTCCTCCTGATTCGTTGGCTCTCATCTGGCGGTGGTGCTCTACTCCGGCTTGCCACGCCCGCAAAGCATGGGCTACCTCTTCGACGTCATCTGATTTCATCCCTCGGTGAAAGTCGTATGGCGAGAGGCTTGTGAAAGACGTTTGCTTGAGGAGGAAGATGTGCTGAATCAGGGCGTGGATGAGAACATAGTTGCCGAGCGATGTGAGGGGTGGAGGTGGGACTTGGGAAGATCGGTTGAGAAGTCTCATGAATGCGTCTTGCAAGGTGATGTCGACGAACTGACAGGTTTGACGGGCTTCTTGCCACTGCCAGTTTGTCTCGGCCCTCCATAGTCGTGAAGGACTCGGCAGGAAGAGGTGAACATCTGAAGTCAAGAGCATGGGTGGCGTGTTGTAGGCGATGCTGCAGAGATTGAAGAAACAGAATGCGACAAGCTTGGTGCGTGTGGCAGCTTCGTGCCGAATCCAGATCTCGTGGTCAACGGTTTGCTGATTTGACTCACCAACGAGGCCCTCCTCGCGGACTAGCACGGCCAGTTGACTCTGCAAGCCGAGGGCTTCGTGGAGAATTGCTTTCGGACCCCAGAGTCCAACTGCAAAGAGGAGTAGCATGGCTTGGATAGTTTCCAGACGGGCATGGGGTGTATTTGGAGAGCTAGATGACAGTTAGTAGAGACCAATTGGAAGATACAGGGGGTCCTTACTATGGCTCTCGGTGAGTCTCTTGGGTCATAGGACGGTCCTGGTGCACTGATGGGAATGAGTGCCTGAACCCAGAGCTTGGAGATGGTCGAGTTGAATGCGGACTGTAGGCTGCCGGTGTTGGAAGAAGCCCGTGTACTTCGTGACTATGTCTCCGACGGATCTGTTCCAAGGCTACCGCCTTTGCGGCATACCACAGTGCGTGGCCTCGGTTCGTTTCAAAGCGATATTGTGCGCCCACGGCAAGGATGGCTAGCAAGAGCTCGGGCGACAAGTCGATGGGCGCCAGAGTCGGTAGGTGAAGGAAGGGGAGATGTTCGTGAAACCCGCTAATATATCCCTCGAGGAACCTATTAAGAGTATGTCGAGATGGAAACACAAAATCGTTGGGAAGAACCGAAGAAAACTCGTCCAGCCTGTTTTTGATGGCAATATGGTTTGCCCCTGCGATCCTCCAATTGGTGGCTTGTATCCCATCTTCATGCAGCCTTGAGCCATCGGACGGATCTCGAGCATCGGGCTGCAGCGAGGGAAATCGAGACGGAAAGGCCGAGGCGGGTTTCGACGGCCCACGCATATCGCCCCCAAGTCGAGACCAAGATCCGAAACCCTGATCCATCTCAAGCCCCGGAGGCAGGAAATGTTGTGTCCCGTAGTCGTCCAGGAAAAGATTGTAGTCCTCAAAAGGCTGGGGTTGGGTAGGATATACACCGGACATAACGCCCGGGTCCTGCTCCCGAACACGATCCCCATAAGGATTACTTTCGTGGTACGTCTTTACCGGGGCAAGGGGTGGCGGAGGTGGCTGGTGATCAGAGATGCCAGGCATCATGGATGGCTGCATGTTGTTCACCTCGCCCGCCGAGGCAAGATGCGTAGCTGCGTCAGATAGCAAGTCAAGATTGCATGCTGGGGCTCGCGCCGACATACGCGGGTCAGGGGCAATCGGCGAGACAACTGAAGGCTGCAAGACTTCTTGTCGATACATTTGATGCGGTGGTTGTTGCGGTTGCTGCTGCTGCTGTTGTGGCTGCATGCCGAGCATCTTTACATCGCCGTGGTCATCGACAGGCCCAACGACCACGCCCGCCGTAGAGGGCTTTCGCGGTCTGTGGCCACCGCCATCTTTGTTGCTGGCCGCCTCGTTGGAATGAACAAGCTTATGGTGACGGGAGAGCAAATCCCTGATGTCCATGTCAGTATACTTTTTCGAAGACGGGAGGCAAGTCGGTGTGACGACGCCGACGAGGCATCAATGAGGGGTGGATAATCTAGGACAGATACGATGTAGAGGTGTTGAAACAGAAAAATTGACCTGAAAGGCATGGAACACGGGGGGTACTGAGGGGGTAAAGGAGGTGTTGGAGTTTGGTAGGTAGTGCGGTGTGAACCCACGTCCCACGCGCGTCAAACGCATGCAGTTGCAGCAACAGAGCACACGAACAAGGTCACCAGGGCAGCGACCCGGCAGCAGCTACTGGTAGGCTGAGGGGTCCTGAAGAATGAGCAACTTACCGTCGTCCAAAGTGTTTTCCACACCTGGGCCACTCGCAAGAAAAGGGCTTTTCCTTGGTATGAGTCCTTTCGTGCCTCTGAACATGTTCCACGCGCCTAATTCAGAAGGTAATGTAAGTCAATATGCGACATTCCTAGGTCGTGGGTGGAAAGGTACCAACCTGAAGCATTTACTACAGTACTTGCACGGCAGCGTCTTGGGCTTCTGCTGCCGGGTTTCCCCATTCTCTTCGGCAGTGGCAGGGGCGGGAGCCTCGATGGATTGTAGGGGGCGCATGGCGTAAGGGAAGGTTTCCTGGCGTAATTGGGGTATCAGAAGGACGTGGGTGGTGAGGTACAGAGAGCTTGTACCGCACAGCAGGCCCAGTGGAGAGAGAGGAGAAAGCCACAAAGGCTGGAGTGTGGGGGAAGGGGGAAGAAGGGGGGCAAATGGGAAGGGGGAGCTGGGGCCAAATAGACGACGACGAGGCCAAGCAATGCTTTTAGATTTGCGGGGTGCCGTGTCTGTGTCGGCGTGAGGGGACAGGAATGGGTGGCCGGATCTGGATCGGGATCAAGCAGCACAAGACATGCTTGGTTGCTTGGGTTCTGTTGCTTGTGTGGTCTCGGTATGATATCAACCAGGCGTTTTCCCCTGAATCCTGACTGGTTGCCTGTTGGCTGCCGCCCTTTGGTCCCTGATAACAACCACTCTCAATCCCAAAGACAGTCGGGCAAGCTCGTTGTTTTCGCTGATGAGCTTTTGGAGCAGCCCGACGTCAGATGACGACAAAGACACAAGCCCAGCTGGGAATTGTTCCGCAGTATTGCGGGGGTGGGTGAGAGTCGAATTGTGATGGAAGCGGTAGACTGACTCGTTTGTTGACTAAATCCTCGCTGGTGCGGTCCAAGATCGGATAAATGTGAATTGTCAATATTGCTGCGGGCGTCGAAGCGCCGTGCGGGCAGCAATTGTTGGAATTTCGCAAGGCAGATGGATGGGTAAGGTAGAGAGAAATGGCGACTTGGTTGGAGAGACGTGGAGAGAGACACTGAAGCGGAGAAAAGAGACACAAACAACGATGGGGAAGATCAGGCCCAGGAACAAGCAAGCGAAGCAGGGGCCGGAGAGGTGCGTTTTCCAGCGCCAACAAAAAACGCGGAGGCGGGGAAAAAGAGGGACTCGGTAGTCGGAAGAAACGGAGTGTGGGGAGCTGCAAAGAGGAGAAAAAAGAGGAGCAAGACGCGACCAGCTTCCATTTTCTGGCTCCTCTTTCAGCGACTCGAGTGACATAAGCAAGGCTTGTGAATGTCAAGTGGTACATGTCAAAGCAGCATCTATTTTGACAATACATGGCATGACATAAATATGTCAGCTAGGTAAGCTATAGCTACAGCTACAGGTGCTACAGGCATCACCAGACTTCAGACTTGTCAAGCATCTGGTACCTAGCTCAGGATGACGGCATCTTTCAGCCCAGAACGGCTGGAAGTTGTTTTGCGGGACAACAAATCCAGGCTCCAAATCATGCGGGCACTGAAATAATAATCTGGGGAAATGTGGGTGTTTGGTGCGCGTGATGGCCTGTGCCCTCTTTCATCTCCGCATGGAGCATTGACCACGAGATGAGGTGTGGGGTGGACCTTGCACAGCTGCCAAGATTCTTGACCCACTGTACCACAGTAGCCCCGCGACGCCATCTCAACTCATCATCCACCCAATCTTTCTGGAATATCTCCATTGGTGACAGAACAAGCCTTCCGTTTCTCTCTCGCCATCGTTTTTGGTTCCGATGCCCAGACACGCCCATTTTGTCGTGAGCAGCCACAAGCGACAGACCTCCTTCTTTCCAGCGGATCTTGCAATCTCAGACTGAGGGTTGCTCTGCATATAATGCCTACACTACGTCAATCTTTCCCAACAAACCCTTTGCTTGGTCATCATGCAGCGAGCCACCGGCAACAGACCGCATGAACGCTTTGCTCTGTACGCCAATACATCATGACAGTCCCATTGACGGTACCATCGACGGGGAAAAGAGCCGAGCTTTGTCTGTGTTACACTAGAAAGCGGGGTGCAGCTCAACCACAAACACCTGAAAATCACGGAACCGAGGAACCGTTTTCCAACCTGCTGGTCAATGTTCGGAACCCAAAGTTCACGAGTCTTGCCCGGGAATGGGTTGAGATATGTCCGAACAAAGCAGCTTATTTCCAGAGATATCCGCCAGCCAAAACCAGTACGGCATGACACACAATGTCGGCGAAAGCATCATCAGCTTCAACTTTCACATGATAATCTTCGGACCACCTCTCCCCCATGATCACCAGCGTTCACGGACGCGGAGTAGCCTCGACGTAAGGAGGTGTTGGAGGTGTGGAGGCGGGCGCCACTTTGGGGAAACGCTTGGAGAATTACACCCCTGTCAGCCCCCAGGCGGGGGGGAGTTTTATTAGTGCGGGGCCCCGCGAAATCGGTTCGCAAAATGCGGAGAACGGGAGGGAGACTTGGATGTGTCTGGCCTGGTGGGTGGGATGGCGTTGGACGGGATGAAGTCTTCATCAACTTCACCGCCTTTCACGTCTGATTATGGTACGGAGCATGAAATACCGTCGCTCTTCCCGTCTCTGGTTTATCTTGCAGCATTAGACGCCCTGGAACGGTCCCTGTCTTTAATTTCTGCGCCAGTCACGGTTAACGACGAGAAACTTTCTTCCTTCCGACCACCTGAGAGTTCCATGGCCAAGAAACCGACTCGCAATGAAAAGACGCAAGGGAAAAAAGATATTGCCGGTTGTCCGCCCGGCCTTGGCTATGTCGGCTTAGTTGAAGGAGGCCGGTGTTGATTCGACACGTTCAGATCAGCAAGACGCACATAAATACTTGGACAGACTACTGCACGACTCTTGATGACGGCAACAAGAGGGCACCCGGGTGTGTGGGGGTTGAAGTCCGGGGAAGCTGCACCGATATTGACATCTCGACATCTCGCCTACACCCGACGTTTTCCTCAGGTATTGAGCCTACTACCACATCCAATATGTCGCCTGCGTATCTGCAAATAGGCAAAATACACAGGGTCTGGGGCGGCCCAAAGCCTACCTGCCTGCCGCCGCCGGGCGTGTCCCGATTGTCGTCAGATTTGTGAGAGTTTCCCGACCTCACTGGTGGTGGTGTATTCATGATGTGACGGGTCCTTTCTCAGGGCTTGTGACACTCTTCAGAACACAGACCTCTTCTTCCCCCACAGGTTGCTCGGCATCCAGAGCCCGAGGGCCTGAGGGGCTACTTGTTCACCATAGATTGATGCCCAAGCTCCTGTGTTTCTTGAGAGGGGAAAATACGCTAACTACCGACTTACAAAATGGAGTCACCATCACGCACAACACCATCTCTGGCGGCCTGATCACATTCCCCTCACGATATAGATGACAGGATGCATCCCTTTCGGTGTTTACTTTCATCACGCGACAAGCCTGATATTGGGACGCGAATGGCCGTGGGGTTATCCGAAATCGGATTCAAGTGTGTGTAGTCGAATGGATCTTCAACAGCCCTAACATGGTGATTTCGGGGACCCGTCGGCCTCTGGGGCTCTCTGAATTTTGTTTACGTTGTGGACGCATATACAAAAGCTCAGTTTAAGAGACACTGCGCTTGCATCAGCACTGGCGCCTTCGAAATGTCACTAGCACCAGACAGCTGGGCAGCGCCTTAGATGGAGGAGCGGGCATATTAGGGTTTCGGCGGATGACCTAATCGAGAATCAGTACTCGTCTTCACAAGCAAGCCATGTGGAAATATGTCTCGCACCATCTCCGATCGAAACGTAAGCCTCTGTCTGCCAGATCCACCATCGATAGTCCACACGAGTCGGGGATGACAAAGCCACTGGGAGTATTCCGGCCGCGAATCTGAAATATCATGTCTCAGGAGACCCGCGAGGTCACTCGAGCAGTTTAACAACTGCTCAGTAGGAATTTGATGCAGAAAAGCTGGCAGGCAGTGATCAGTTGGTGTAACACTCCCAAGTAACTTTACCTACTAATTGTGCTACCTTACTGACTGGGCAAGCTACCTTGGACAGGTCAGACGTAACCAAAAACACACTCTTAGCTCCTTGAAAAAGGGCCTTTGATCGACTTCTCACAGGTCTGTTATGGGTCACCCGGGGCGTTCTGGCTGGTAGTATCCGGCCTTATTTCTTGCATTCACGTTCGTCTCTAGTTGGGAAGTTCGGCCGGCCGAGCGAATCAGATGCTGCGACCCACTCCAGGAGGCAGTATTCGACCCCTTCATCTAGTTGAATCTCTCCCGTCATGCCCTTTCTTTAACCCCAGACCATTCGCTTCTTTCCGCATTTTCGCCGCGCCTGCCTTGGGAGGTCCGGAGCATATTATGCTTGGGCCGAGACAGATCCACATCACAGGATGCCATGACCTCGCTCACCTGCTATCATTCCCACCACCTCGAGCTGCGAGAGGCGCCATACTCGAGTGAGCTGTCGCTTTTTATTTCTGTTCACTGACACGCACACTTGGTAATAAACTCTATTGTCAAGCATAACTTGTTCACGCGGCAGTTGCGACGATTTATGTGCCCCGGTATGGCGGACGGGGCGGACGATGCCGAGCCGGATCATGACCAGGAATTCTATCCAATTGTCCGACCCCATTCTCACTCCTTGGACAGGTGCCAGTATCAAAGTTCCCCAGACATCATCGAAAAAATATCACCGAGTACTACTCCGGGGTTAATGCTTGTTTCTGGCATATAGGCCGTGATATGCCCGGCGTCCGCTTGCCTGTTCACTCGGGATCGGATCGTGGTAGTAACCTCACATTGCACCTGATGGCAGGACTGAATCTTGGCTTGCTGTGAAGGTGATCGTTACATGACACAGTCGCCAAGTAGGGTTGGGAATAAACTTCACCAAGAAATACAGACACATGTTGCTTCTCCGCCATTCCGTGTGCCCACCCCTAGCGTCGTTGCTTTGGTCTTGGTGTTGGAACACAACATCGTCACTCTTCGTCTTTCCCACCACCTTGGAAGCATGCACGTGTACGTAGTGTTTTGTTTCATGGGCCAGCCAGACCAGGTTGGTTGTGTGTCTTGCCCCGACTCCCCGGAATGTTGAAGGTATAAGTATCCCTGGAACAGACCAGTCGGGGAATGACGAGAAACAAGGTTTCACTTTTCCCAACCACGGCACCCAGCCTCTGTGGACACATACAAAAGTCAAACGGAAGCAAGGGAAAAGGCTCTGAGCCGGTTCCGTAACCTTCTTTTCACTTTTCGACCACGCATCGGTGGACGATAGGTGTTGCTTGTCATGCGTTTCAGCTCGTTGTTGGTGGCCGTGGCCACCGCTGCCTCGACAGCACAGGCTTACTGGCTTGCGGATATGCCTCGTGAGCACTTTTTATCTTGATGGCTGAGGGTGGCTGCTGACATGTGAGGTAGATCGAGGGATTGCGCCCTTCGCTCAGGCCAACTATCCAGTCTTTCGCAATGTGAGGGACTACGGCGCTAGAGGTAAGACTTTCCGGAGTTACCACAGGAGATAGAGCGAGAGTTAATTGATGCCAATGGGCTACAGGTGACGGAAGAACCGATGATACCGCTGCTATCAATGCCGCTATCAATGCTGGGAATCCTTGCAACAGGGGATGTGTAAGTCCACCTGGGCCGGGACAATGGCTTTGAGGGCATAACGCTGACACACGAAAGACATCGACGACCACCACACCTGGAATCGTTTACTTTCCGGCCGGTACCTACCTCATCTCGTCCTCGATTCTTCCAGCCTATTTCACACACCTTGTCGGCGATGCTTCCTCTCCACCAACGCTCAAGGCCACGGCCAACTTTCAAGGGTTCGGACTGATTGATGGCAACCCGTATTACACCGATGTGCTTAACTGGAAGGCTGTCAATGTCTTCTTCCGCCAGGTCCGCAACTTTGTGATTGATACCACTGCTATTCCCCCAGGAACGGCAGCGACGGGCATGCACTGGCCCACATCTCAGGCGACCAGTCTGCAGAACATTGTCTTCAATATGCCAACCACACCGGACGTTGTCCACGTTGGTCTGTTTATTGAGGAGGGCAGTGGAGGCATGATTGCCGACTTGACGTTCAACGGTGGTGCCGCCGGCGCCAGCATGGGCAATCAGCAGTACACCATGCGGAACTTGAGGTTCAACAACTGCAAAACTGCCATCATCCAAATCTGGAACTGGGGCTGGACCTACCATGGATTGTCCATCAACAACTGTGGTGTTGGAATTGACCTCTCAGCTGGTGGTTCCAACAACATTGCAGTCGGCTCAGTCACCCTCTTTGACAGCACCTTCACCAACACTCCCATCGCCATCAAGACAGCCTGGACTCCCTCCGCCAACCCTCCCACCGCCGGTAGTCTCGTCATCGAAAACATCGAGCTCAACAACGTAGGTGTCGCCGTTCAGGGCCCAAGCGGGACCATGCTAGGGGGTACCTCCGGCTCAAGCACTATTCAAGCCTGGGCCCTCGGCCACCTTCTTGACCGTGGCACCAACGTCCCCCGTTTCTCCGGCCCCATCAACCCCAACCCCCGCCCAGCCTCGCTGCTGGGCTCCAACGGCCGGTACTACGTCCGCACCAAGCCCCAGTACGAATCCACACCCGCCTCCTCCTTCCTCTCGGTCCGCACATTCGGCGCCAGAGGCGACGCATCCTCAGACGACACCGCGGCCCTCCAAAACGCAATCAACACCGCCGTCGCCCAGAACAAGATCCTCTTCCTCGACCACGGGATGTACCGTGTCACCTCCACAATTGTCATCCCGCCCTCCGCTCGCATTGTCGGAGAGGCCTACCCCGTTATTTTGTCATCTGGGCAGTATTTCAACGATATGGACAACCCCCGGCCGGTTGTGCAGGTTGGGACGTCGTCTGGCCAGGCTGGGTACGTCGAGCTGAGCGATTTCATCGTCGCCACGCAGAATGCCCAGGCGGGTGCGATCTGTATCGAGTACAACCTTGCCACGACGGGCGGTCAGCCGAGCGGCATGTGGGATGTTCACGTGAGGATTGGCGGGTTCACGGGGACGCAGCAGCAGATTGGGCAGTGCTTGAAGAGGCCGGGGAGCGCGGCGGTGGATAGGAACTGCATTGTGGCTTTTATGGCGATGCATGTTACCAAGGGGGCGAGGGGGTTGTATATGGAGAATGTTTGGTTGTGGTGAGTACCTACCTAACTAACTACCTACCTACCTCACCTACCCCTTTTCGTGTGATGTTGGGGGGGTGAAAGTTTGGTGGTTTGGTTTGCTGACGAGAAAAAACGTGCGACAGGACGGCCGACCATGACATTGACGAGCATCTCAACACCCAAATCACAATTTACACCGGCCGTGGTCTCTGTATGTTTCCCCCCCCCCCCTGTCTCCTTGTAACAATATACTGACAAGTCGTCACCAAAAAGTAATCGAATCCACCGAAGGCCCCCTCTGGCTCTGGGGCACCGGCTCCGAGCACCACGTCCTCTACCAGTACCAGCTCACCTCGACCCAAAACGTCTTCATGGGGCAGATCCAGACCGAGTCCCCCTACTTTGCTCCCTTGCCCAACTCTCTCGTGCCCTTCCCGCCCCTGGCCAAGTACTCCGACCCGGATTACCGCGCCCAGTGTGTTGGCATCCCGGGCAACTGCGCGGCCGCCTGGGGTCTCAGGGTGCAGAACAGCAAGAATGTGTTGGTGTACGGGGCGGGGTTGTATTCCTTCTTTGATAACTACTCTACTGCTTGCAGCACGTTTGATGCCGGGCAGACGTGCCAGCAGAGGATCACGAGCGTGGAGGGGTCGGGGGAGAATGTGGCGGTGTATAATTTGAACACGATCGGGACGAGGGAGATGGTGACGAGGAATGGGAATATGGTGGCGGGGAGCGGGTTCAGTGAGAATAGGAACACTTTTGCGAGCAATGTTGGTGTTTATAGGGCTTGAAACATGGCGAAACTTGGTGGAAATGTTGGAGTTTGAAAGGGGGGGGGGGGGGGGGGTTAGGGGTTGAGGAGCACGGGGTGGACAAAAAAGCCGGTACTGGAAGCAGAGCAACATGTGGGGACGGCAACATACAGACGTTGTATTTGCGTTTGAATAACCCGTTAAATCACCCTTCAAGGCGAGTCGACCATCTCTGGATACCTATCAACGATTCATCTGAGGCCTGTTTACGCTAAGCGACCTATCCAATATATCAGGAGACCCGTTCAACACTTGCAGTGTTACCCTTTTTTGTCCACAGCGTGAGGAGTTCGAGGACGAGATCTTTTGAAGTGGGCAGTTGAACTTTGATATCAATATTGCTATATATAAACTCGGATATACCACCCCCCCTTTGACCGCTTTTCTCATCACCCCCATTCCTACCCAATCCCCCCCCCTTCTTCACCCCACCAAAGAAAACCCCACCCCCCCCTCCCCCACCCTCCTCCCCATCTCAACCAGCCTCTCCCTCATCCCCTCCGCCACCTCCCTCTCCCTCCCCTCCAAACACCCAAAATCCGCCCTTTCCACCCACTCCCCAACCCCATGCTGCAGCACATTCCTCGCCCTCTTCTTCACCTCCCCCCCACCCCCCACCGGCGCTCTCCCAACCGACCCATGAAGCGTAACCCTCTCTTTTTCTCCCCCATACACCCCACAATGCAAAATATTATTATCATAAAACACCAAATCCCCCTCATTCAAATCCACCACCACCTGGCCCGGGAGATTGGCTTCATACGGATCCGCCTCCCGCTCAAAGTCTGTCCTCGGACGCAAATGCGACCCGGGGACGAGCACCAAACTGCTGTCTTGATACAAAGGTAAATTCCACTGCGTGTGGGAGTACACCTCCCCGATTCTGTGGAGTTTTTCGGCTTCTTCTGATGCGGTGGCGGAGGGGGGTATGTCGTCTCTGTGCCAGGTGAGCTTGAAGCTTTGGTTGTTGGTGGGTTTACAGAGGAGGTTGAAGAGCTCCATTACTAGTCCAGACCCGGAGTCGGAATCATTGTTGTTATTGTTGTTAGGGGGCAAAGACAGGATGGTGCGTGACAAGGATAAGAGTTTGGGGGAAAAATATAACTGAATAAAGGCGTTGCGCTGGTCCTGGGGGAGGGGGAGATCAGGGTGTAGGAGGTGCTGGACGCCCCAGATGCCGGAGTTGGGGACGAGGGAGGGGTCCCAGGGGGGGAATTGTTTGCCTGTTGTGCGGACGTGGGGCCATTTGCCTTGGGAGGAGAGGGTGATGAGGGTGGTGGAGGCGGTGCGGAGGGTGGAGAGTTGGGAGGGGGTGAGGAAGGAGGGGATTATGACGAAGCCGGAGGTGTTGAGTTGGGAGAGCAGGTTGTCGTCCATGGCGGCTAAACTGGGGGGGGGGGGGGGGAGGGGGGAACCAAAGAGTGGATGATAGCCAAGAAAAGAGGTGGTGAGAATAGACAGTGAGTGACTGGGTAGAATAAGCAAACGACTCCAAGAAAGGGGGATAGTAAATATGGGCTGAGAAAGTTGAGTTGGGTTGAAGATATGGGTTGGGTGAGGTCAGGTAGCAAGTTGGAGATGTGGGGGAGCTGGGGTTGGAGAAGCTCTTATGAGACCTGGGACGAGAGATGTCAAGTGTGGGTGGGGTAATTTAATGCGCGATGATGCAGGACGAGAATGCTTGCAGTAAGGATCAAGGGAAAAGAAGCTTTTCATGCGGGACTATCCGCGGGTGTTTTTAGTACATAGTTTCTGGTGGAAGATCCACGCACAAGTTCCCACGGGGATAAGGTTGGGTATGGAGGACATGGGACAGTGGTCTATGTCTCTATCCATGGGCAAGTAGGTCGTTCTGAACCATCGAAAACACACGAATCGAAGCTTGAATGCTCGCTCCAAGTCAATGCACGCATCGTGACACGGGAGAATTAATGGAGTTAAGTAACAGGTCAGGAGTATGTGATGACATAAGCACTCAATCAAGGCACGTGCTTTCGCGACATTAAACACACTTCGCAATGACATCTCCACTCAATGGAATCCTCGATCGCGACTGCAGTCACCCGTCTACGTCATCGAGCACTGTCACAAAGATCAACTGTTGTTTAAAGACAATTGACCCCTAACTCATTTCTCTTTGACACTACACATTCAACTCTCACAAAACCTCAAAATGGTTGGCCGAAAACGCAAGTCCGCTCCTGTTGCGGTGGAAGAACCAGCATCTACACCCTCATCCTCGCGTCGAAGATCACAGCGTGTAACCTCATCTGCCAAGACCAGCAAATATTTTGATCCAAGTCCTGAAGAATCCGAATCAGACCTTACAGCCAAGCCCAAAACCACCACTCCAAAGAAGCGCGGCAGAGGGAGACCGCCCAAGAAAGCCAAGATCGAACCACCATCCGAAGAAGACGATGACTTCAAAGACGACCCCAACCAAGAATCCTCGGATAACCCCCCAGAAGAAAAAGACTCCTCCTCCTCCTCTGACGAAGATGAAGAGGCCCCTCCCAAAATAACCTTCATCCCCCTCCCCCAACTCCGCGACACCGCCGGGATCCCTTACCAGCCCTCCACCCTCCACCCCAACACCCTCCTCTTCCTCGCCGACCTCAAAAAGAATAACAAGCGCTCCTGGCTGAAGTCCAACGACAAGGAATACCGCCGCGCCCTCTCCGACTGGGAGTCCTACGTCGACTCCCTCACCGAAAAAATCACCCAGCTCGACCCAACCATCCCCGAGCTCCCCTTCAAAGACGTCAACTTCCGCATCTACCGCGACATCCGCTTCTCCAAAGACCCCACCCCCTACAAACCCCACTTCAGCGCCGCCTTCTCCCGCACCGGCCGCAAAGGCCCCTACGCGTGCTACTACGTCCACGTCGAGCCCAACGGCGCCAGCTTCATCGGCGGGGGCCTCTGGCACCCGGACGGGCCGTCGCTCTCCAAGCTCAGGGCTAGCATCGATGAGCGGCCTCAGAGGTGGAGGAGGGTTCTTACCGAGCCTGGGTTCAAAGACACTTTTCTGTGTGGGGATAAGACAGCAGTGAAGAAAGGGAAGAAAACAAAACAGGAGAAGGAACAACAGGGCGAAGAGGAGGCGTTGGGTGCGTATGCTGAGGCGAATAAGGGGAATGCACTGAAGACGAGGCCGAAGGGGTTTCATCCTGAGCATAGGGATATGGAGTTGCTGAAGTTGAGGAATCACACTGTGTGGAAAAAGGTGGATGATGGGGTTTTTACGAGAGAGGGTGGGCTGGAGGGGGAGGTTATGGGGGTGGTGGGGGCGATGGTTGGGTTTGTGAGTATATCCTACCCTGAACAAAAGCGTGTTGTTCGTTTGGGATGCGGCGAAGATGTTTACTGACTTAGTTGATTCGCAGGTAACGCATCTCAATAGGATTGTGATGCCCGACCCGGGAGATGATGATGATGAATCGGATGAGGAGTAGACTTCTGCGTTCAATAGCTCAGTTGGAGCTTCAAGAAGCTCGGCTGAATGGCGGTTTTTTTTTTTTGGGTTGTCATTTGAAGAGCTGTATATTAGTCTCTTCCTTTCATGTTTGGATGGTTGATCTGGACACTCGAACCTTTTGGCTTATTAGCAGGATACCCAACTTGAAATACTGCAAAGTTGCATCATTTTTGGTCTTGACATTCACCTCTCACCAGCCAACCTCATATAGTTGTGCGTGTATTGCCACTTACAGCACAGCATTTGTTCACCTTGAAAATCGGAAAACTACATCAACGGCACACCGAGATTACGCAACATGGCTACCCGCATCCTCACCAAAGAGGACTTGGGCAACCCATCTCATTATTAACGGCTAGGTGGGGGTATCGAAGCACACAACTGTCTGAAGCCACCCAGTCCCTCTCTCAAAAGCAAAGCAAAAAAAAGAAAAAGAAAAACGCATTTGGTATCTCTCGTTCGGTATCATTCCCGTAATTTCCATCCCAAGCAGCAAAGCGCCCCGCAAAAACAACAAATCAGCCCCGAATTATCGCCAAACTTTCCCGCAACCAAAGTCGTTCGTCGTCGTCATTTCGTGTTCGTTATGCCGTCGACCTTCGTTGGTTTCGTTATGGGGGAGTTTAGGCGGTGGTGGTGGTGGTGGTAGCCGCAGCGGGAGCAGCGGCGGGGGCAGGGGTGGCCTCGACCGCCGGAGCAGCAGCCTCCTCCTTCTTCTCCTCAGTGGCCGGAGCGGGGGCTGGAGCCGGGGTCTCGACGGCGGGCGCGGGGGCGGGCTCAGCAGCGATCGGAGCCGGAGCCGGAGCAGGGGTCGCTTCAGTGGCAGCTGCCGGAGCAGCAGCCGCGGCGGTGGTCTCGGCAGCGGGGGCGGCTAAAGCTTAAAGTCAGCACGTCTCAACCTCCGTTATCTCGCAGTTCACAGAACACGTACCAGCGGGGGCCGGGGCCTCCTCCTTCTTCTCCTCCGCAGCAGGGGCAGCAGCGGGGGCAGCCTCAGTAGCGGCTAGTAATTCCAATCTGTCAGTTTCTCGACCCTTCCTCAGCTTTCCGGTCCATGAACGCAACTTACCAGCCGGAGTCTCAACAGGAGCAGCCGCAGGGGCAGTCTCAGCCTTGGTAGCCTCGGTAGCAGCCGCAGCGGTGCCGGCAGCGGCCGCAGGTGCAGCAGTGCTGCTCTCACCAGCAGCCGGGGCTTCGTTCTTCTTGTCCTTCTTCGCCTTCTTCTCAGCCCGGCTCTTGAAGGCAGCCTTGAGCTTGCCCTTCAAGTTGTCGAGCGCACCGAAAGCTGCAAGGCCAAAAACTGGTTAGAAACCGTCTACTTCAAACTTCAATATTTTTTGTTGGGAAATGATCGACGCGCGCGCCAGCCAGACGAGAATCCACAAACACACTAGGGAGCGAGTCATTGCTTCGGCAGTTGGTGATTGGTGATGACTTCGCTTTTTCTGTTTGTGTATTGGTGGTGTTTCAGGTTCCTTTCCAGCCGCTTCTCGCTTCTTTTTGGTTGTCCGACGCGACACACGACGCCTTCCAAGCCAAGTCGCACATAAAGCACGCCATCAAAAATGGCCCGAGAAGGACAAACAGCCAGTGCGATCGACATTGACGAGAAATGGATTCACTCAACGCTAAATGAAAATATACCTACGAATTCCAGGCATGGTTGCGGTATTGATGGGGAATCAGTTGTTGTTGATGTCGTCAAGGAAGAAGAACGGGATGCTTTTCGCTGCGTTGTTGTCGCAAAGCTGCTGTGGTGGCTTGGAAAAGAGGAGGAGGAAGCAGTGAAACAGGAAAACTTCTGTGGTCGCAGCAAGCCAGAAAAAAAGGGGGAAAGAAAAGAAGGAAGAGGAGGAAAAAGGCGGCTGGAGAGTTATCTCATGGTTTATGAGGCGGGTGTGACCCTTAAAAAAGCGGATCATCGTGGGACTGGGGGGGTGTGCGAAGGGGCCCGCGCCGCCGCGCCTCATCAGACAACCACACACACACACAACATTAATAACCCCCGTCAAGCTTGCCTATCAGATAAAACAGTTGGTTCTATTCTATTCCGGGGATTTGGGGGGACAGCGGGACTGTCACACTGATCTGATTCTATGCTTAACGCGCCCTGAACAAGAACCAACCCAGCCCGGTCTGCCTGCCTCCCTCGCTGAAGAATCACCCGATTCTGTGGCACCCCTACATTTCAAACAGGATGGACGGGGGACAGTACATCCAATTCACAGCTTCTGTTCATGATACACATGCCAAATCCGAGACAAGTCAGGTAAAGCTTTCCATCCCATTTCTCGCTGCCAAACAAAGCCTTCTCTTCTTCCCCCCTCAAACACCCTCTCTTGTTGGGGACAGTTCCATATCTCCTAGGAACAACGTTTGACAGCTAAAACCACACAGACACACAGACAAGAAAGAAAATCCACTTTCCCCGCAATCGGGCCAGACATGGGTGTGCCCCGTACCACTCAGTAAAGTATCCATCCCTTACCAGTAACCTCAGCTTTTTTCTTTGTCAAAGACAAAGTCACGATGCAAATAACGTTGGAAAAAATCCCGTGTAAACGCGGGTGGCTTCAACGTCCATTAATTAAACCCGTCCTTCAAGCCTTGCAAGCGCGCGCGGCGGATTGCATGACAGCACAGCACAGCACAGCGGCGCAACAACAACTTTTGGTACTGTAGGAAAATCGAATTTTACCAAAAGAGGTCTTAAGCGAAATGTCAAAATGCAAAAAGTGATTATACGAAGCTTGCTTCAGGAGATGCGAGGTTGCGAAGGTTGAAAGGGAACGGCGATCTCGATGCAACTGCAACTTCAACGGTGGGTGGGCGCAAGCTAAATTTTATTACTACAACCCTCCACGGTTTGAAAGGTTAAAAGTTGTGAATACCAAGACCACCGACAAGGGGGGTTAGCCAGGTTACTTGGTCAGTAATTTCGCTGGCCGAGTACTTCCAGAGCCTTCGACGCTATGGCCATCACCCTCTTCCCAGCCAAGAAAGCAACAACTACCTACAAGGCCACAATAAATTGCCAACTTTCTAGCTATTCCAGCCCTGCTTTATTGTCCACCTCCCCCCTTGTCGTCAGGCCTTGGCAGGTAGACAAATAACCTTTCAAACCGTGGAGGGTTGTACATTAGCAGATATTAGGATAACGGGCGGCTACAAATAAGGTATCATCGAGATCTCGAGGCTTTGACACTTTTCTTAAATCTGCGCATTTGTTGGCACAGCTACGTACACTATCAAGCTAAAGGGGGAAACAGTGGTGAGTGAGTGGTGAGTTCACCGCCGCCGGGCACCTTTGCACATAGCTTCTCCCTAGCGCCCTTGCTCCAAGGGTCCTCGCTGCAGACAGCAGCGAGGGTCCAGCTGGTCCAGAACGCTGAAACCGCCGTTCGTCATCAAAGGCAAACAAGAAGCCAAGTTGTTCAAAGGGTTGAACCAAGATAAGCATAACCCACCCAACCCAGCTCTCCACAAGAGCTCCTTTAACACATTTCTATTGGCTGACTCTGCCACAGCTCGCAATTAATTGTCAGGTCCCAAAAACACGTATTGTCGTGTCTCGACGCGCCAACTGTCCCTTACACTACATCTTCACAATATCAACAAAAATAACCCATATATAGAGTCCAAGGGGTAATGAAAAAAGGGAGAGACATCCCCCCCAATGTAGAGCCACATCTCCAACCACGGAAATACCCCGAACTTGGAAGTCTTTCTTTCTCCGGCAGGCGGAAGGAAGATGCTGGTGCTCCACGGCGCGCATACGTCAGTCAGGATAATGCAAACCCCTGACGATCAACCAGAGAACTCACTTGTTAAGGTCCGAGCCAAGTTGACCACCAAGCAACATTTGTCCATTCACAGCAAGAATAAAGCCCAAGTCTTGTTGAAACCCAATCTACCTTACCTACCTTCTCTCAGCCCAGAATCTTGCCTACGTCTTACACTTACATAGCTTCCTAGCTGAACACACCTCTCAAATGTTGCCTTCCAATCCCAAGACAACCCCCCCCCCCATAAGTCACCACCAACAACCCAAAACCTCTCGAGCATACAAATAAAGAGATCCACACGTCAAAAAAAGGTAAATAATGACAGCAGGTGGACAGGATAATAATAGGTAGGTTTTTGTTTTATAATTGGTATCAACCTTTGAATCAGTCACCGTCCAATCCAATCCAATGCGATCCAATCCAATCCAATTCATCCCAGTACACAAACTCCGCTTAAACACCCCCCCCCCCCTCCTTTCCTTCCCATCCTCAAAACACACAGAAGAGAATGCCTTGCTGCTGCTGCTCTTCCTCTCTAAAAAAACGATGACCTCTTTGCATCGTCAAAGGTGTTCTTCTACCCAATGTATAAGTGGGTATAAGGTCGGTGTCGGTAGGTATTGTGTCCTCAGGGTCCCCCAGTGGTCCAGCCAAACAATGCAATGTCCTTCTCATCCAAGCTTCTACCAGTCAACAAACAATACAACATCCTTCATCCAAACTCCTTCACCCAAGCTTGTTGTCATCGGCCCAGCTTGTGATCCATCTGCCATATCCAACCGTCACCACGTCCCATTGTACCACGCCCATTTTCATCTCTCTTCTTTCTCAATCCCAAACAAAATACCCACTTCCCCTCCTGCCCTCACGACTAGTAACCCCCTACTTCACAGTCGCCTCGTGAGCCGTACCTCCCTGCTCCGCTCTAGCAGCAAACCACCCACCCCGTTCCCACTCCCCAGGAACATACAACGACCCCTCCCTCACTCCGTCATCCACAATCCCCTTCAGCAGCTCCTCCAACCGTTTAAAATCGATCGGCTTCAATATCCACCCATCAAACCCAGCTTCGACATACGTCTCCTTCTCCCTCTCCACCAGGCTTGCCGAAACCGCAATAATCGGGATTCTGCCATGAGACTGCGCAATGAGCGATAACTCTGGGGGCTGGTTGGTGCTCGACGTTTCAAATGACCTGATCATCTTGGTGCTAGTAAGGCCGTCCACGATGGGCATCTAGATGTACACAGTTAGTCACAAAACGCGACCAAAGAAAGGGGGGGGGACGACAAAACGTACCTGCATATCCATAAGCACCACATCATACCCCTTGGGCTTATCCGCATACATCGTCGCGCAATCCTCCCCATTCAGCGCATGCGACACCTTGTGCCCTGCCTTTTCCAGTCTCTTCCTCAACACCTTCAGATTGATCGGGTCATCTTCTGCCACTAGAACTTCCAAGCCTGGTGTTGCTGCCCCCGCAGGATCAGCAAGAGAGTTGTGTTTTCGGGGCTCCTCTCTGACATCGGGGGTGGGTGGTAGTTCAAACAAGATACCCGACATTTGGCTCTGCTGAGGCATCGATGGCTTGTCGTGATACTCATCTGGAATTCGGATCGGCTTCAAGGGGGTTTTGGTGTCATTGATGAATTGCATCCCTGCTGGTGGGTCATTGGAGGAAGAAGGGTCCGCCAGGGACTGTGGCTGCTGTTTCTGGTTGATAGGGGAAGAACCTGCCCGCGCAGGGCCAGACGGTCGCATCCGGGCCGTTGGACTGAGGGAACGTGTCGTGTGTCTGTCTTTGCCGCCTGCTGGTGGTGGGTTGTAATAAGCACCGCGAGAGCTTCGTCGTTGCACAGCCAAAGTGTCTGGATCTCGCTCACCCCAGGTAATGGGTGTCTGGATGGTGTCAATCAGACGCTCAGCGTCGCTCATGGCACTCTTGGCACTACCTCTACTGGTCATGCTACGGTGGCTGTTTATGCTCCGCGCGTCGTCGAAGCTCTTCTTTGGGGATATCGCTTGGGTTGTGCCGTTGGAGCCGACGCTGCCCCGGTTGACGACAATAACCTCCCCGTCGGTAGCTCGAGACGTTGATGGTGCTGCTAACGACCCGGTTCTGGACGTGTCTGACAAAGAAATCGAGCTCGTCCCGTCCGCCAGAGGTACGGATACAGTATCTTCAGGAAGCTCGAACGGCAGCTGCATGACAAAACGAGATCCCTTGCCTAATTCAGACTTGAGCCGGAGTTGGCCATCCATGTTGCGCAAGATACGCGACACCACTGCCAGTCCCAGCCCAAGAGTTCTGTCTTTCTGGGGCTTGGCTTTCTCGTTGGGGTCCTCCATCGGATCAAACATGTAGTCTGAATCGTCAGAGGACACTTGCTCGAGATCTCTGAACAAGGCATCAAGCTGAGTATTGCTCATACCCTCGCCAGAGTCTTGTACCACAACCTCGACTCGAACGCGGCGCTCCACTAGCTCGGCCAGGTACAACTCAATCTTGACAAACCCAGCCGAGGTGTGCTGCACGGCATTTGCTGTGACGTTGGCAACGGCCTGTCGGACGCGCCGCTGGTCGCCATAAACAAATCGTGGAAGCCCGGGGTGCTCGATAATCTCATATTCGATACCTTTCCGCTTTGCGTCGCTTCTGAAAGGCTCGGCCCCTTCTCGAATGCACGCTGGCAAGTCGAAAATCTCATCCTTGACGAGCTCCTGACCCTCTTCAGTTTTGGTGAGATCCAGCAAGTCATTGATAACATAAATCAACGACTTTGACGCCGAGTGAGACCGAGCTAAATTGTCCCTGGTTTCCTGGTCCAGTGTGCCTTCCAGCGCAATTTCGAGGTAGTTGATGATGGCGTTGAGCGGTGTCCGTACTTCGTGGGCCGAGTTTGCCAACAACAGTCGCGTAAGCCGGCTATTCTGCAGCGCCGCCTCCTTCTGCCTCCAAACCTCAATGAACTTGCCGTAGACCAGGCACAAAACCGCCGCCGTCTCCACCTGCTCTTCTGACCATTCTCGGCTCTTGCCCACCACCGTCTCATGCCACACCTTGAAACTCTTCCTTGGCTGAAGATAGGCCTCTGTCCCTTCTTGAAAGATCTTGTCGTACGGATTCCCCGCCCACTTGACTTCCTTAATCTGACCCCTGCGGAAGAAGACGATAAAGTCATTGCCACCGACGCTCAAGGGGACGTACAGCAGACCAGCAATCACTGTGAAACCTGGCGGGTAATGTAAATCTGGAAAGTCGACCTTGATATCTTGCGTGGTGAGGACGGAGGTGAATCTCCTGACTCGGAGATACTCCAACAGTGCGAGGGCCTCTTGTGAGTGCTCAATCTTTCCCAGAATCTTGGTCTCTTCTCGAATGGAAAGCATTCCAAAATCGGCATCAAAGAGCTTTAGCAAGTCGTCCGAGGACGCAATAATGTATCCTGAAGGATTGTGTTCAGTGGGCACTGTGTTGATAAGTTTGCGAGCTTGGAGACGAGAGGCGTAGGAGAGGCGTTCAATATTGCGTGAGACCGTGTCTCCGACCAGACGGCACATCTTTCTGATGGGGAAGGAGACTCTCATGCCCTTGGGGCCGTAAGAGTGGCAGGCAATAAGTCCCCACAAGTCGCCAAAAGCATTAATTGATATTGACATGGAGGAGCGCACGGCCATGTTGGCAAGATATTTGAGATGGATTGGTGACATTGCCCGAAGGTAGGCATGGGTCATGTCCAAAGGGACTTCGAGATCCTCTGTCGACCGACACACAATCCTGGCCGTTTCGAGGTCTCGGTCGTAAAGAAGGCGTACTTTGTTGAGCTTGTAAAGCTCGCGGGCCTGTTTCGGAATGTCAGAGGCAGGGAAGTGCAGGCCCTTGTAGAGGTCCCTGGTGAGTGCTGGATCGACAAGCTCTGTGACCACCTTGCCATTAAACATGGAGTCAAACTGGTATATCATGACGCGATGGAAGCCTGTCAGTTCCTTGACAATACCCACTAGAATCTTCAGAAAGATCTCGAGGTTCGGAGCGTTGGCAAGTTGCTCCTGCACCTGGCTCATGATGTCAAAAACCTGCATGGCGCCGGCTTCTCCCCTTCTTTTCCGCGCACTCCTCAAAACACGCAACGGTTTGCTCCGAATCTCGGTAGATTCAGTGAGTTCTTCCAGGGTTGGGTTTGACTGCAAAGTATCCTCTGGCATGTTAGGCGTGTCCTCGTCGACGGGCCGCAATGGATTCTCAACGTCATTGTCCAGCTCAAACTCGCACACTATGAGATCCGGATGGGCCGGGTTGGTATGAATGGCACACCACAGTTTGACGGACCGTGCTTGATTTGGTGGCCGAAGAGACAGGCTGAAGACCTCAGGACCATTAGTTTTTGGGTCCGCATCCTCGTCTCTAATAAAGTCAATGTGGTCCAGCAAATTGTCGGCCTGCTCGTCACTGAAAATGTCGAGAAAATCGTTGAGTCTAAACAGGTCGTGTGGCCGGTATCCAATGATTTTCTGAGAATTCTCACTGACATGTCGAACTTGCAATCGACCATCTGCATCTTCGCGCAAACTCAGCAACAGACCGAACCCTTGGACCGCACCGGGTGTGTGTATTGGTTCGTCCTCGCATCTCTGCAACTTCCCGTCCCGTCCCGTGATTACGGCATGTCCCTCGTCCGTCATGACATGCTTGAAGCGTGTTGTATAAAGCGAATCGGGGATCGACGGAGCCGTCGAGGACTTTCGCTCCGATAGGGTTTCCTCGGCCCGGCTCGGCGTTTCGGTTGGAGGGCCGTGTTCCTCGTCGGATGAGTCGGCCAGAGATAGTGGCATAGTATTGCCGTACCTTTCTGCATCAGCTTGAATACTGGATAGCGATCCCGACATGGTATGCAGGCGGCGCTCGCGTGCACTAGGACCGGGTGCCGACCAAGAGACAGCGCCTGGGGTCATAGGCAGTGAGCCGCCCGAAGCAGCAACCGTGGACCGGCCACGTACGAATGAAGCACGCTCCGAGTGTAGCTCCAACTGTTGGCCGTTTCCACCACCTGTAGCTGCCACATTTCCGGGATCAGAGAGCGACGTTTTCCGGCGCGGCTCTAGCTCGCTAGACTTCCTCCCAATCGCCCCTGGGTCAACGCTGATGACGGACCGTATGGGAAAGACTCGGTCAGTAGGGTCCTGACTGCTGCCATGGCCGAGTTTACGATCTTCAGAAGCATTACATGATGACAGCGCAGTGGACATGGCGGTGGGCGACTGTGTCACCTCACTTGGACCGGAGGCGCCTGTATCGGGATGGGTGGTGCTGGTCGTCGACGACTCGGTGTAAGCTTCTTCCTTGTCGCTAACCCCGGTTGCGATTCTTTCGAGCGTCGGTTTCCCACTGCTTGGGGTCGCATCCTGATTGGGATCCATGCCTGTAGAGATGTCGTCGTGAGACTTAGTAGCCTCGTCGTCAGGACCAACACCAACTCCCACGGCTGATGGAGTTATGCTGTCATCCCCCTCAGTCATCAAGACACGGCTTGAGAATTCCCTGCTAAAGTTGCTAATTCTTCCCACTTTGTGGCCTCTCTGGGCGAGGTCGGAGTGCTTTTCGGGTTTTGCGCAGGGTGACAGTTCTGATTGAGCGGAATATGTGATTCGACCTCGAAGGTAGTCGCCAACAGTTCTCAAAGAGCCAGTTTCGAGGGACCTACGAGGCGCTTCTGTTTCTGCAGCTCACAACACGTAATAGCAGGAGGGGCGATGGGGAATGGGATTGTGAGAAATGGATGTCAGAACCTGATCACAGAATGGGCAGGTGAGCGGGAGATGGGTCGCACGCCAGCTCAGGGTGGTGCGGTGATCTTTGGCCCCTGGTCTTGCAGATCGTTGGGCAGGCGGCGGGGCAAAAGAGCGTACGCAAGGTATAGGTTTCTGTTCGTTCCAAGGCTGCAGCAAATGTCGGATGCTGATCAGGTCGAGTGTACAGACCTATGAGATAGATAGGAATAGAATAGAGAGAAAAGACTATCTAGGGCAACCGATAGGCATTGGTGGTTGGTCGCTGTTAATCGCCAGGTTCATTGCCGCGAGGCGATTCACGTGTCGATGCAGTGCAAAGACCAATGCAGACTGTCGAGTGTCGGCCTTATTCCGCAGAAACAAGTGTATGTAGAGGGGCGCTGCCGGGGAAACCGCTCCCGCTCTTTTGCGTCCCAGAGAACCGGATGTGGGATAAGTGTGTTTGAGAGGGAGACGCGAGTTGAGTAGGGTGGCAAGCGCAGGCGCGCGCAGTCCTCAGGATCCAAGTGGCGGGGATTATTCCGACGACTTCTTTGGCTGTCTGTTCGTAGATGTACGCAGTACAGTAAAGTACCCGCCAAGAAGTTCAAAGAGCCTAGCTGGCGACTCTATCTGACCGCCCGTGGTTCTGCATTGGCACTCTCGTGCGGTTAAAACAACCTGGTTCTGCATCCTATCATACTGCGGTAAGGTTTCGCGGAGAAGCTGGAGATACTGAAGTATTAGAGTACGTACTCGAGTACCTGCCGAGACACCCAAGCAGCAGATCTCACTCTCCCCTCACCACTTGAGTGGCAGTGAGTGGTTCAGAAAGGCTCCCGCTGTCCCAATTCAAGTTTCCAGAAACAACCTTGAAGACAACCCGTTTCATCGGCCCCACTGGTAGATCGGCCTCACAGGCGGTCTATGTACAATCCCCCCCGGAATTGATTAGCCGATTTGAGTCTTAGCGCCATGCACCAAACTGCCTACTTATAACCTACACTTTTTAAAATACCAGAATTCTACAATAACTTTACTAATCTACCTAAAATACCTTGCCTACCTAAAATAAAGCATAAAGAGTACGATAAGCTGACTATTTACATTATTTAGACCCTTTCTTACCTTAGTTATTTATCGTTAGCGATTAGGGTTTAAATTAATATACTGAAGTTTATAATTACTTATATACTTTAGAGGCTTAAAAAGAATAGAACGGAAGAATAGAAGGCTATAAAGTAAACCGGCTAATTATTAAAGTTTAATTAGTAAGTTAAGTATTATTTAATCTGGTTTATAGTTATTAATCTATTCTATACATTTGTAAGCCTTTTTATATCTTCTAAGTTAAAGTACTGGCTTTATTTAAATACTATATGTAAATATTTAGTTAAAAATAAATACTATACCTTCTATCTTTATAAGAAGCTTTTTTTTATTAAAGACTATAAAAAAAAGCAGCTAAATTAATATAAAATTATATAGTATTTTGTTGAGATAGGTGTCTTACAGGCCTATAGGTATAGACCTGTGCAGGGAACGGTGCAGAATACTGAAAGCAAAGAGGGCTTTGTCTACAGCATACAACAGTGGCTAGGCACTAAAGGAAGGTAGATTATAGAGACAATACCCTGCAATATATAGAAGGTAAACACTATAATATAGGCTTGTAAGGTACTATAAGATATAGTAAACCAGTATATTAAATTGACTTATTAGCTAGGAAAATATTACAGTAAATAGTTATAAAGGATAAGATTTATTATAGGTCTTTAGCCCTATATTGCTTTCCAAACCTTTCTCCATTTTAAGGCCTAAATGCCTATTAAGTCCGCTAACTACAGGGCCTAAATGCCTATTAAGTCTACTAACTATAGGGCCTAAATGCCTATTAAGTCTGCTAACTATAGACTTAACTGGCCGGCTAAGTCTAATTATTAAGTATACTAGCTAGAAGCTATTTATAAGGTATAAGGCGCTAACGTTTTACCGTTATAATATACTAACCATTTAGGGCTTTAGGCTACTTTAATAGTCCGAAGACCCCTACAATTGCTATAGTAAAGTGTTAATAAGTACTATAATTCTAAGCTATTAATTATTATTAGCCCTATAGATTATAGGCTAAAATATACTGTAAAGTCTATAACTAAGTGCTATATTTCAATACCTCCTCTATAACTGCAATATATAGCACTGATTAAAAAGGCTTAAAAAGGTTTAATAATAAAACAAAGGTATTAAATAGCACTATAGATAAAGCTTTAGTAAGGCCATTAGTAAGCATTTCCTCTATAGGGAGGTAGGTTATAATAATAACTTTAGTAAATATAGCTTCTTTAACCTCCTAAAATCAAATTAAAGTATATTTAGTTCAGCAATTATACTTATCGCTATAAGCAGTAATAATAGAGCCTTCGTTATTATATAATAAAAGGGTAAGGCCTATAATAGGCCTGGAAATTTCCTAAAAGAGACCCTTAAGCTATATAGCTTCCTTAAGGCCTTTAATAAGCCCAGTATATTCGGCCTTTAAAGTGCTAAAGGATATAGTAAACGCTTTTTTAAATTTCCAGCTAATAGGTCCTTTAGTTAAGGTAAACAGCTAACCGTAAGTAGATTTAGTACTTTCTTTATACCTAGCCCAATTACTATTAGTAAAACCTGTTAAACTAGGTCCCTGTGAGGCCTAAGTTTACAGTGGGTGGCTGCTATTATACTACGTGGTAGAAGCTTAAGTTGGAAAGTCTACCCGTTAGCTATCTGGCACTTGCCCGGCACCTTACTTTACTGCAGGGCTATTTAAAGGCCTGCATCCTGCTAACCAGTGGGCCAAACTGCCTGTAATTTTATATTCAGGCTACTAAGGCCTACTACTGTGGGCAGTATAAGTGGCCTGACCCTAACCCTACGTTGACCTGCACTTTAGATTAGGAGTGCTCGGTTTCGCGGCCTCTTTTGTATAGCCGTGAGTTGATTTTTAGAGAGCTGTGAACTATACTAACTTAGCTGCCTATAAGACCTGTAGCTAACTATTAGGCTGGCTAAATTGGCTAAGAATTAGTAAGCCTATAGTTAAGTAAGTATATTATTATTATACTAAATTATAGGCCTATAGGCCCTGTAAGTCGGAAGCTATAGAGGGCTTGGTAAGTGGTTTATAGGGCTTAGTAAACCTCGGGGTTAACTAAGCTGTACTCTGGCCTATCTGCCTGCTGGAGTATGCAAGGCACCGTACGTTAGTCGGTAGGTATATAGTAGAGGCTAAGTACAAACCCTACTATAGAGATTATTACAGTAGATTTATAGAAGGCTAGTACTATAATACAATTATTTACCTACTATATTTCTATTCTACAGTACCTATAGGGTACTGTATTTTAGTACCCCAGTACTAAACTATAGGTATTATACATAAGACTTCTACTGCACTGTAAGCTAGTATATAAGCATTAATTACAGGGCCCTTAAGCCTGTAATTAGCTATATCTATTCTAATAGGTTATAAGCCTGGAAGATACTTAACTAAGTTATAGGCTTATAAGCTTAAGCTTAAAGCCTTCTATAAATAACGGCTTAAGCTACTGTAGATTGTACTATAAGTAGGCTATAAAATCACTGATTTTAAAGCCTACCTATTAAGGTAAGGTTTTAAAGTAAATACTAGGCTTGCCTTACCTTATTAGGTTTTTTAAAGGCCTATAAGGTTTAAATTTATGCTTACTATTAAATTTATTATACTGTAAGGTACGTAAAAATTAGGCCTAATAAGGTACTAAAGGCCTGTAAGCTATAAGCTTATAAAAGTTAGAAATAGCCTTTTACTTTAACTATAGCTAGGTAGGTAGTTCTGTAAATCCTAAAGGCAGGTAAAAAAGTAAGAAGGTAAAGCAACCTTCTTAGCTACTACTACTATTAGTAGTTACAGTAATTTACTATATAAAATAGAGCCTATTCTTTAAGGCTCTTAAGTACTATAGACTTAGCCTTTTTACTATATAAAGTAAACTATAGTTAAAGCCTTAATTAAAAACGATACTAGGCTAAGGTCTTAAAGCCCTATAGAATGCTTTAGTAGTAAGTATACCAAGCCTCTTATAGATTTAAAAATATAAAATATAGAGCCTAGGTAGGGGTCTTCTAAGGAGGAAGAATCAGTAGATTCTTACTGTATATAGGCCTTTACTATTTAATTAAGGAAGTAAGAGGCTTAAATTCAACAGTTATAAAGTGCTATAACCGAAGTAGTAGAGTAAATTAAGCTTCTAATAGTAGCTTAGAGTGCTTTAAATAGGCTTAAGGCTACTGTAATCACTCCTTTAATAGTAGTTAAAGCTATATATTAAGAAGCTATAGCAGCTTACTAGTTAAGACTTAAGGCTAATAGTGGTTTTATTAAGGTCCTTTATATTACTATTACTACTGAGATAACTAAAAAGGTTTACGAATTCTTTACTAACTAAAGGCTTATAGGCCTTGAGAATTTTGATCTATAGAAATAGGGCTTAAATATTATACTGTATACTATCGATATAGTTACTTTTATAGAAGACCCTACTATAGTAGCTTATTAGAGTAATGCTAAATAGGCCTTACTGTTAATGTTACTTCGAAATAGTATAGCCTTAGGCCTTTAGGCTTCTATTTTATAGTAAATAAGCCCTATTAAAGCCTATAAACTGCTTATTTAAAGGTATTTCTATAGCGTTAAATTATAGTAAAGGAACCTTTATAAAGAATACTACTTTCTAAACTTCTACTAATTTATAGGCTTTTTAATAGACTTTAATGCTAAGTTCTTTAATACAGTTAGCTAGCTTATACTAGCCGGTATCGATCTTTAGGCTATAGATTAAGTAAATTAATACCTATAAGCTATAGAAAAGAGCTTTCTATAATAGGCTAAAAGGTAATAAAGTGCTATATAGATTGTTAGAATACTAGGCTAAAATATAGGTACTATTGACTTAAACTTTTTAATAGCAGATCTACTGAAAGAATAGTGTATTTTAGCCTTTATTGCCGCTAAAGATATAGCCTATAAAAATAAAAAAGGCCTTTATAAAGGCACTAAAAAGAAGGTCTTTTTAAGTAAGAAGCTTAAAAGTAATAGTAATAGTAGCCTTAATAGCCTAAATAGCTTTCCTTAAAAGAAAAAGAAAAAAGGCTTTAAAAGGCCTAAAGGCCTTAAAAAAAGGCCTAAGGCTAAAGATTTATTTGTCTATATAGTAAGCTTTTATAATTTAGCTTTAAGGGTTTTTAAAGACTTTAATAGTAACGATAGTAACGAAGGCACTTATATAATGCCTATAGGATCTATTAAAGGCATTAAAAATATTAAAGGTAAAGCTTTAATAATACTTTCTTTAAAGAATACCCTTCTATATAATACTAGGTTTATTAACTATATTATTAATAGTTAAAAATAGTTTACTAACTA
Organism: Apiosordaria backusii; assembly: GCA_030549205.1. NCBI lineage: Eukaryota > Fungi > Ascomycota > Sordariomycetes > Sordariales > Lasiosphaeriaceae > Apiosordaria > Apiosordaria backusii. Next base: position 146,093 of record JAUKTV010000022.1, read on the forward strand.
TAAGCTTAATAATAGCTTATTAAGGATAATTTATATAAGAGGGGGTCCTTTAATACTTAAAGGCTTTAGAACTGCTGTATTTACAGTACTTTTATAGAAAGAACCCTTTAAATATACTAAGCTTAAGCTTAAAAATGCTTTATATATTCTTTAATTTAATATTAATCTTTTTAATAGTATACTATATTATAAGGTTAGTGGTTAAGTTAAAAAGAAAGTACTATATAGGCCTAATAAGGCCCCGATAGCGGTATTTGATTTTAAAGCTTTAGGCTTTTTTTTAAAATTATAGAAGGTAGAGAGGTCTATTATTTACTATAACATAAGTTTTAACGTTATTAGTCAGAAGCGAAAATTAATAGTAGAGCTTCTTAATAGGCCTTTATCTTAAAAGGATAGCTATTTAAAGGTCGATTTAAACCCTTAAAGGCTTAGTAATAGGCCTATAGAGTTAAATAGCAATAGTGCTATTAACTTTAATTTAAACGTTTAAAAGGTAAAGCTCTATAGGCTTAAAGGGTTTAAGTTTGACTATAAGGAAGGCTATAGTTAAGATAGATCTAAAGGAATAAAGCTCTATTAGCCTATAGAAGGCTTTAATGGTTTAAATAACCCTGGCTTTAGAAGATCTGGTTAAGGTAGACTTACTAAAAAGCTCTATTAGCCTATAAAAGGCCCTAATAGCTTAAGTAACCTCAGCTTATTTAATTAGGAAGAGGTTTAAGGGGACTATATACTTAAGGAGGCTATTAAAAATATCCTTAATACTACTATAGACTACTATAGTAAATTACTTTAGATAGTATTAAAATGGTATGTTAGGTTAGGTTATATAGGCCTAACCTTACTAAAAAAGACCAGTAAAATTACTATTAAGCTTTTAAACCTAAATTAAATAAAAGAAGTAGATTTTTAATACTTGGCCTATAATAAAGCTAAGGTAATAAGAAAGCTTCAATTTTTTACTATTCCGGACCTTTTTAAAGTCTTAGGTTCTATTAAAGACAATACTTTTAAAATTAAGCCTATACCCTATAATAGGCTTTTTATAGTATTAATTTTAATGGATTGAAAATCCCGGTTTAAATAGGCCTTTTACTTACTAAATGTTAAGGGACTAACTATACTAAGCATTATTAAAGGCTTTTTTAAAGGCCTAAAGAATCGCTATAATTAGTATCCTATCTGTTTCTACTATAATAGTAGAAAGGAAATTAATTATAAATTATAGGCTTAGTTTTCTATTAAAGGCGTTAAATTTTTTACTTTTAAGCTCTATATCTATAAGTAAAATGGCCTAATTGAACGTTTTATTAAAGTATTTTTAAACTAGTTATAGGCTATAATAGTATTATTATAGCTTTCCCAGTATTTATAGTATTATATAGTATCTATAGTATTTAAATTAGTTAACTATACTATAGTTAATAATAAGGACTTAACTCCCTATTAAACGTTTTATAATAAATTAAAGCCTTCCTTTTTTTATAAGTTAGACTTAAGCTAGTTTAAAACTGTAAGCTTTTCTATAGAGCTCTTTATTTTAGCTAAAAAAAGGTTTAGAGCTTTAAAGCTATAGGCCTATATAGAGCCTAGTAAGCTATTAGCTGTCTTTAAAAGTAAGACCTACTAAATATAGATACTAGTTAAAAGGGCAGTAGTAAAATCTTCCTTTATTAATATAGTAGACAAGCTTACTATAATTTAAAGTATTATTGCTATTTTAAAAGGGGATTTAAGCCGAAAGAGGGTAAAGCTATTATAATTAGTAAATAAAAATAGTAACCTATACTTTAAATACGACTTAGTTAGCCGATTAAGTTTGTAAATTAACCAATAGGTTAATATTGAAAAATTCTCTAGTAGTAAGCTAATTAATAGGCTTACTATTTAAAAGGCTATAATTGATAGTAGCTTAAAGCCTTTTAATAGGCCTATTATAGGCTTTAAAGTTAGCTTAGAACCTTCTATTAAAGATCACTTACTAATAGAAGTAAAAGAACTATACTTAAGTGTAAATAAAGATATTAAAATAGGCATTAGTTAATTTATTGAATTAGTATTAATTAAGGCTAAGGCCTATTACTATAAGGTCTTTAAGGGTTTTTTTAGTACTAATTTATTACTTTAAATATTAAAATAAGTGCTAAAGAACTTTAAAAAATCCTACTAACTAAAGGCTATATATAGCAAATTTAAGTAAATAGTTAATTAAAGAACCTTTAAGTTTCTTCCTTAAAGTACTTTCTTTAAAGACTATATACTATTAATTAGTAGGTTAGTACTATATAAAAAGACCGATAAAGAAAATAGGCTTTTAAAATTTAAAGTTAGGTTAGTTATTAAAGGATTTTTATAAAAGAAAGGTCTGGATTTTATAGAGACCTTTATCTTTATTACTATACTATTTACTTAGTATATACTGTTAACTATAGTGGCTTTATTAGATTGGAAAATAGAGTAGATTGATTTTATAGAGACATTTTTTAATGGTTATTTAAAAGAGGAGAATTATATAGCTATATTTAAAGGCTTCTATAAGTTTTACTAAAAAGTAAACTTAGCTATTAAAGCTAAGCTATATAGGTAAGGCTTTAGGTTTAAAATTAGTTAAATAATTTACCTTTTTAAGGCCTTATATAGCCTAAAGTAAAGCTTTAAACTTTAATAAGTTAAACTTACTAAGTTATTAAAAGAAGAGGGTTTTATAGTATTAATTTCTAACTTTACTATCTTCTATAATCTTAAAGTTAGGATTTTTATAGTAACCTATATTAATAATTATTTAATTATAGGCTTTAATAAGGCCTATATTTAATAGCTTAAGAAAAGCTTAAATAAGGTCTATTTAATAGAAGATAAAGGGCTAGCTTCCTTTTTTTTAAGGGTTTAAATAATAAAGGATAGGCATTGCTTTTTTTTATAGCTTAGCTAAGCTTAATATATATAGAAAGCGATTAAAATTTTTAGCTTTAAAAATAGCTGTAAAATACTAATTCCTTTATAGCTTAAAATAGTAGCTTAGTATAAAGACCTTAAATTAAAAGAAAGTCTTATAAATAAGTCAGATTATATATTATTCTAGTGTATAGTAGGTACTGTAATATATTTAATAACTTAAATAAGGCCTGATATTACTTTTATAGTATAGTAACTTTTAAAGAGTATATAGTAACCTACTATAGTAAGTCTAAATACTGTTAAAAACCTTCTAAAGTATTTAAATAATATAGAGAATTTAGTAATTACCTATAGCTATACTATTGGACCTACTAAAAAAGAAGGCACTATAGTACCTATAGGCTTTGTAGATTTAGATTTTATAGAGGACTTAAAGGACTTAAAATTTACTTATAGCTTTATATTTAAAGTAGCCGGGGGCCCTATAAATTAGAAATTAAAGAAGGCCAGTACTATAAGCCTCTTTACTTTAAAGGCTAAAACCAACGTACTTATTGAGGCTATTTATAAGGCTCTATAAATTAGGAGGGTTTATAAAGAGTTAAGGTATACTTTAGTAGGCTTTACCTTTTTATATAATAATAATACTAGCTTTATAATTACTACTTATAACCTAGCCTTTTACAATCGTACTAAATATATACTATTAAAATACCATTAGATTAAGAAGTAAGTTAGGGCATTATAAGTTACTATTAATTACTTAGATATTAAATAAATACCGGCTAATAGACTAATTAAACTATTAGCCAGTTAAAAATTCAAAACCTTTATAGGTCTTTTAGGCTTAAGGAATAGGCCTATAGAGAAAAAATTAATAGAAAAATAGATTGAAAAACCACCCTCTTTATATTTAATTTTCCTTTATAATTTAGCTTATAAAAGTAATTGCTTAATGCTTAAATATATAGGCCTTAACACCTTATATACCTTATATTTTAGTTTTTTAATTAACTAATTAGTTTATTAGTTTTAGCTTACTATAGTAAGCCTTAGATTTAAATCTAGGCTTACTATTTACTATAAGTAGAGAAGGGGTATTAAACTAGGTCCTTATAAAGCTTAAGTTTATAGTAGGTAGCTACTATTATACTATATAGTAGAAGCTTAAGTTGGAAAGTCTATCTATTAGCTACTTAGTACTTGCCCGGTACCTTACTTTACTGTAAGGCTATTTAAAGGCCTACATTCTGCTAACCAGTGGGCTAAACTGCCTGTAATTTTATATTTAGGCTACTAAGGCCTACTACTATAGGCAGTATAAGTGGCCTAACCTTAATCCTACGTTAATCTATACTTTGGGTTGGGGGTGCTTGGTTTCGCGGCCCCTTTTATATAGCTGTAAGTCGATTTTTAAAGAGCTGTGAACTATACTAACTTAGCTATCTGTAAGACCTGTAGTTAACTATTAGGCTGGCTAAATTGGCTAAGAATTAGTAAGCCTATAGTTAAGTAGATATATTATTACTATACTAAATTATAAGCCTGTAGGCCCTGTAGGTCGGGAGTTATAGAGGGCTTGGTAAGTAGTTTATAGAGCTTGGCAAATCTCGGGGTTAACTAAGCTGTACTCTGGCCTATCTGCCCGCTAGGGTATGCAAGGTACTGTACGTTAGTCGGTAAGTATATAGTAGAGGTCGAGTACGAACCCTACTATAGAGATTATTACAGTAGATTTATAGAAGGCTAGTACTATAATATAATTATTTACCTACTATATTTCTATTCTGCAGTACCTATAGGGTACTGTATTCTAGTACCCCAGTACTGAGCTATAGGTATTATATGTAAGACTTCTGTTGCACTGTGAGCTAGTGTGTGAGCACTAATTACAGGGCCCTTAGGCCTGTAATTGGCCATACCTATTCCAATAAAACCGATAGGCTTTAAATTACTATTAAAGCTATAACCAACAGCACTATAAATACTAAAATAAAGATAGGAAAGTAGTAATTTTATAGCTTTTAAATAAGTATTAGTAGGCTATATTAAGTATTATAAAAGCTACTAAACGCTAAAGGCTAAGTTAGGCTTAGTTTAAACTATAGTATATATTAAAGTACCAATTAATTATTAATATAGGTACTAATTAAAGGGGCTTATAAAGGTTCTAAGCCTATTGCCTTTGCTTATAATTCTAAAGCTTAGTAAAAGAAAAGTTAACTTAATACTAATTTTAAAGTACTTAATTGCCTCTATAATATAGGCCTTTTAGTAAATCTAAAGGTATTGTTAAGGCCTATTACATTCAATTTAAATACTAAAGAAATAATAGACAAAACTTAAGTTTTCAATATCGTAATACTCCTTTATAACGTTCTTTAAAGCTTAAAGCTATAAAGGCTTAGGGCTTATAATTAAATAGTTATTAATATAGCTGATAATAAAGATCTTATAATTTAAATAAAAATAGGTAGCTATATTAGAGATAAGGAGCTTAAAACCTAAGGCCTAGGTTATTATAAGGACCTTCTATTACTAAAGGTAAGAAGCTTACTTTAGGTTATATAAGGATTTCTTTAATAGAATAACTTAGTCTTTAGTAAAGTCCTATTTAACTACTTTTAATAATATTATAACGCTAATATTACTATAAGTAAACTTAGATAGTTCTTATAGAATTTCGATATAGATATTAAAATCGGTCTTTAAGTTTAAAAAGGCTCCTATAAAGTCTACTTACTTTAAATTTTAATTAAATATAGCTATAAAGGCCAGTATAATTCTTTAAATCGGAGGCCCTATAGTAAAAGTATAAGTCTATTTAAAATCAATTCTAAAGGCCTATTAAAAACCTTAAATAACTAATCGGGCCTTAAACTTTACTATAATACCTTATAAATTCTTTTTATCCTTAAAGACCTAGCGGCTTATAATAGGCTTCTTCTTAGCTTAAGATTAGTAGATAAAATAGAAGGTTTTAATAATAAGAAGTTAATATAATTTAATAAAGATAGCTTATAACTATTATTCTTTTTTAAGGTATTTTAAAGTTTATTTAAAGGTATTAGACTTTAAAGCCTTTATAAAATAGCACTCTTTATAATAGGAAACTAAATAAAAACAAACTTACTACAATCTATATTATTTATAGATATAAATTCCTTATATTACTTCTATAAAGCTTAAGGTAAAGGGATTTTAATAGTAATAAAAGGTACTATAAGTATTAGAATTATAAACTTAAGTAGTAATTAAGTAGGTAGTATAGGGGATAATTTAAGTATTAGGAAATTAGGAATTAGTAAAATAAAAGGACTATAAATAGAAGGCTTAAAGATTTAAATAGTAGTATTTTCCTTTAACTTATTAAAGTAGTTAAAGACCTTTAAAGGACTTATAGTACTTAAAGGACCTGTAATTTAGGCTAATAGGTCTTTATAAAACTTAATAAAGCTGGTTTTAATAACTTTATTTAAGCTTAAATAAACTAAGTAGGTCTAATAATCTAAAATAGCTATAAATCTTCCTTTAGTTCTTTAAAAGGCAAGCTTAAAACCTATAGCTTAATCTTTAATAAAGATATATACTATAACCTTAGTACTTATAGCCTTATAGTTCGAAAGGTTTAATTAATATAGTATTTAAAAAGGTAACAGTTTATTATAGAAGGTTTAATAAAATATAAAATCTTTAAAGCTTTAGACTATATAATTAATGATTTTTACTATAGGAATGGCTATATATTTTTAGAAAATAATAAAAAAGCTTAAGGTTAAAATAATAGCCTTAAGATGGTTTAAAATAACCTTAATAAAGTACTTAGTTAAGCTATTTTAATTAGAAATTCTAAGGCTTAATATATTAAAGCCAATACCTTTTTTAATAAGGTAAGTACTTAAAGAAAGGACTTCTTTTCCTTTATTATAATAAAAGTAAGTAAAGTATTGTTAGAAAGTATTGTTTAGGCCTTTAAATAGTAAATAAAGTACTATAACGGTATTATCTTTAATAGTTAAAAGCTTAAAAAATCGAAAATAGGTCTTTTAATCTATTATAATTAAGCCGTAAGGCTTCTTTAACAGTAGAATAGGCTTAATGGTAATAATATCCTCTTTTAAATAGCTTAAAGTAAAAGAAAGGTCTTAAATAAGATTCTTAAAAGGCCTTTAAAAGATTTTTATAGCATTATAGCTTTTATAAACTAAATCTTTAAACTTAACCTTTTATAAATTAAACATACCTTTAATAATAAAAAAGGTCTTCTTTAAAAGGTTAAAACCTATATACTTAAACTATATATACTAAAGGATAGCTAATCGAATTAAGGTTAATAAAAGCTTATTAAGATCCTTAAAAGACCTATCCTTTTTTTAAAAGTTAAAAGCTTTAAAAAAGACCCTCTTTAAAATTTTAAAAGCTTTAAAAGCTTTAAGAAAAGTAAGGTAATTACTAAAGTACTATTAATAAGATACTTCCGGTTAAGGTTAACCTTTAAGGTTAAAGTAAAATCTTAATCTTTTAAAATTTAAAAAGGCAATAAGATTATAGTTACTATCGGTAAGCTTTTAACTATATAAGGCTTCTTTAATACTATATAAGTAGTCTTTACTAATAATATTTAATAGAAAAGTAAAAATAAAGAAGGTTTTAATAAAGCTAATAGCTAAAAAATAAACCCTATTATTATAGGTTTTAATAAAGAATTAGACTTTTATAATGCCTTTATTGATAATTCTTATAGGGCTACCTTCTGTAATTAAAGGCTTAACCTTTACTTTAATAAAGTTAATAAAAAGGTTTTCATTATTATAAATATAGACTGTAAACTTAATATTAAAAAGCTAGGCTTCTTTTAAGGTTAAGTTAATATAGTTAATTAAATTAATAAATATAAAAGATAAGACTTTAAAAAGTAAGGATACTATAGACTTAATAAAACAATAGTATTTATAAAGTATAGTTGATTTTAAAGGTTTAATACTATAAAAGTCTATATCGAAATTAAAGCCTACTATAAAAGAAATTTCCTTAAAATTTCTAAAGTCTTTAATATCTTCTTTCTTCTTATCTCTCTTTTTCTTTTTCTTTTTTTTAATAAGCTTAAGCTCTATAGAGTTCCTTATAAAGGTATTTAAAATCCTTAAAGCTTTAAAATCCTTAATAAAGGTAATATAAAAATAAAGTGTAAAAAAGGCTTAAGTAATTATAGTATTAGAAATATAGGTCTTAGTTAAAAACTCTCTTTATAAGAATTCCAATATAAAGTAATAAGAATAGTTAAAATTGTACTTATTTTAGTAAATTAAAGCTTTAGAATGTTTATACTATAGTAGAAAACTGCCCTTTAATAAGCTTAAATAATATTTAATTTAATTAATAAACTAAATTATAATACTTAAGCTTTAAAGCCTTATAATAAAGGTATTAAATTTAACATTGTATTTAACTACTTTTAATAAACTATTGAATTTAATAATATAGTAAGTTTTATAAAGCTTATTTCGAAAGACAGCTTAAGTAAGGGTATATTAAGTTTATAATTATTAGAAAAAGGTTATTAAAGAGTCTTTGGCTTTAATAATAAGTAGTAGGTCTGCTTATAGGATATTTTAAATAATAAAAAGAAGAAAGGCTTTTAAGTTATTATTTAGTAAATTAGTAATTAACTTAGGCTTATTTATAAACTTAAAAGGCCTAAAACCTTTATTTAAATAGTAAAAGCCTAATATTAAAAGCGCTAATTCTTAAGACCTAAAAGCTTTTATTCTTTAATAAAGTAAAGGACCTATTTACTAAGATCTTTTATTAAAAGTATAGTAGTCTTTTAAGCAGTTTAATTTAAAGAGGGTATTATAATAGATATAGTAATAGAGGCCGATAGACCTATATAAATTAAAGTAACTGAAAATAAAGATAGTATAGATAGGTTTATAGAAAGTTTAAAAGAAGATTTAAAAGGGTTTAAAGTAATATATTTTAGTAAAAAGTAAATGTTAAAATTGTCAATATAGGTATTAACTCGGTTAATTTTAATACTTAAAGCTTTAATTTAATTAGTAAAACCTACTATAGCAGCCTCAATCTTACTATTAAAGGTAATTATAAAGTTATTCTATAGTTACTAGAAATACTAAGTAAAGTTAAAGCCTTTAGAAAGGTTAAAAGTTAATAAAAGGCTAAAGGTCCTTAAAGCTTTAAGGCTTATAAAGGGGTTATATATATCTTTATCCTTTATAATAAAAGAGGTCGAAGGCTTAAAAAGGAAGTTAAAGTACTATTGGAAATGTTAAAATGCTATTTTTTAGGTCTTTTAATGTTTAAAAAGGAAATAAAAGTACTATTAGAAGTATTAAAATGTTATTTCTTAAGTCTTCGGTAGTTTAAAATAAATAAGGCTTATAGAATAAGTATTATTATAAAGGCTATAAAATAAAGAAATTTACTTAAGTAATATAAGCTTAGGCTTATAACCTATTAAAATAGGTATCTTATAGGCCTATAAGTATAGACCTATATAGAGAACGGCGTAAAATATTAAAAGCAAAGAGGGCTTTATTTACAGTATATAATAGTAGTTAAGTATTAAAGAAAGGTAGATTATAAAGGCAATACTTTATAATATATAAAAGGTAAATACTATAATATAGGCTTATAAGGTACTATAAAATATAGTAAACTAGTATATTAAATTAACTTATTAATTAAGAAAATATTATAGTAAATAGTTATAAAGGATAAGACCTATTATAGGTTTTTAGCCTTATATTACTTTCCAAATCTCTCTTTATTTTAAAGCCTAAATGCTTGTTAAGTCCGCTAACTATAAGGCTTAAATGCCTATTAAGTCTATTAACTATAAAGCCTAAATGCTTATTAAGTCTATTAACTATAGACTTAACTGGCCGGCTAAGTCTAATTATTAAGTACATTAGCTAGAAACTATTTACAGAGTATAGGGCGCTAACGTTTTACCGTTATAGTATGCTAACTGCTTAGGGCTTCAGGCTACTTTAGTAGTCCAAAGACCCCTACAATTGCTATAGTAAAGTATTAGTAAGCACTGTAATTCCAAGCCATTGGTTATTATTAGCCCTATAGGTTACAGGCCAAAATATACTATAAAGTCCACAACTAAGTGCTGTATTTCAACATATTTAAAGGAAGAAGATATAGCCTATATTTGTTTTATTAATAAATTAACATTTAAAATTGGTTTCGATACCTAATCTCCTTATATTTAAAGAAAGAAAGGTATAGCCTATAAAAGTAAAAACTTAAAGCCTTTATTTAAATCTAACTGCTTTAATATAAGTATATAGGATAGAATTATATTAGGTTAAAAAAGTAAGCTTATAATAGTCCTTTAAGGTTAGAGGATAAATAGTAAGATCTATACTTAATTAATATTAAATAAGGTTAGTTATCCTTTTTATAAAAAGGTCTTAAAAAAGCTTGGATTTACTATTTAATAAGAAGATAATATCTGGTATTATACTTTAAAGCTTATTAGGGCCTATAAAGAAGCATTTAAAATAGAGATTCTTCTTTAACCAGCTTAAAGCCTTAATTTAAACCCTATTAAAAACCTATAGTATATTATAAAACTTAAAATTAATTAACAGTATTATAGGATTACTTTAATTTAAAAAATAGAGGCAATATTAGTAGAGAAATAGAAGTAGTTAATGCCGGTAGACTAGAAAAAGGTAGTCTTTAGTTTTATTAAGTATTATAAGGAGTGTATTATAAATAAAGGTAGTGCTATATACTATTGATTTATATAGGAAAAAGGCCTAAATAGTATTTTTTATATTAACTGAAGGCTTTAAAATAGTGGTTATTATAGTAATAGGTACCGTGGTCTTATAGATATTTGTCTTATAGCGTTGTAGTGGTTAGTGGGGGAGCGGGGTCAAACTCGGCTAATTCGAAAGTGGCTAATCAATTCCGGGGGCCGATTGTACATAGAAGAAGGATGCCCCTTGCAGCCCCTCACTGCCCCTCCATTTCCACACCTACAAGGAACCGTCTGTTTGGTGCCCTGGTTTATGTACATATTGGTGCCATAAATATCAAATCTTGAACCCAACCCTGAGCCCTTGAGAACATACCCCCGAAACCTCAGCATCTTTCTCTCTGTCCCTTCCTTCTGTCAAGTCATTACCTTACATTGACGTCATATCTAGACTCACAGAGGCGAGACGCATGGCGTAGAGTGGCTTACGGCCTTTGAACCAATCACAGTGAAAGAGGACGAGATGCTCCGGCTCACACAGGGATCTCTGGTTGAGGCGTTTGGCGGGAGATGAGGGGCACGCAAGGTGCAACTGTTCTTCAGCAGCTATGACCCATGGCTTCTTCAAATACAAAACGGCCCAGATTCCCATGCTCACAAATGTCTCGGCCATGACATCTTGGCCCCTTCGTCTGAACTCGCAAGCATTTCTTCTGCAACACGGCCTCTCGATGGGCCTCACTTGCAGCTGGAAAGTATATCTCAACTGAAGTTATCCGAGCACGCCAACCTGGAAGCCACACATCGATTGCTAAATCTGGCACCAGCAGACCGAGATCTGTCGATATACGATCTCATCGGCCACAAAGCTCTTTGTCCGATGTCACACTCACGCTCACAACGCTCTCGAGTCATCGGCGAATGAGAATTTGTTTGCGAGATAGACAAGGACCCAAACAATAACATTCATCTCGCTCAGCCATCTTGATCTCGATACCGAAACATCATGCCTTTGTTACGTCTGAACAATGCCCCGGGAACCCTGCTGCCCGGTCAATTCTTTGTCCCCAAATGGAGTATATACCCACCGCTGTGACACACTCTGAGGTTGAATCTCACATCACTAGCATTGGCAGGCATTTCTTAGTCATCTCATTTCATCATGTATTCCCTTTACTGTTTTTCCACTTACTAATCACCCCATTCTCACATATTTCAGCCAACGTATGAGCTTCAAAGCTCTGCATTCTCCTATCCTCAGACTCATGTATTAACTTCAAAGTCTTACATGAAAATCCCCCGTTGCCCGCCATGTCAGTGTCTCGCTGAACATCACTAACTATTCCCTGACAAACATCAGGCATCTTCTAGGGCACCACCCCCGATATCAAGCCGATCATCATCGCCCTCTCATCGATACCGAATCCCAAACAAACCCTCCGAGCATCGAACCCAAAGACTAACACAGCATATCCAAAGGATTAAACAAGGTAAGTAAGTATAAGTACTGCTAACATGGCCAGATCCCTTCAGTCTCACACGATTGTGTCGATTTCAACCGACCCGACCCGACCTCTTCATCGAGGTCGATATTATACTCACATTTAGGTCCACCCAATTTCTTAACTTACGATCACGAGCGAAGATACTACTAACAACCCAGCGTTTAACTCAAGAACCACTAACCTTACAGGTACACTCTCCTCGGGTATAACCACCTCAGGTAAGATTCCCCCTCCCCTTATATATTACTAACACAAACAACAGGAAATAGAAAGTTTTTTTGCTTTTTTCTTTCTACATATTTCTCCCCTCTTGACTCTGCTGCTATATGTGAAACTCGAACGCTACGTATCTACACACAAGACACAATGGCATTTTTGATGCTCTCCAAACAGGCAGTGCAATACCGGCATGTAACGCCAGTACATCGAAACAGGCCCTATGTTCATTCGCCCTTGCCTCGTAAGTAAAAGACAATTGCTGGGCACATTTTCGTGGACTATCGCCACGAGGCTCCCCCTTCATTTGACATAAATTCAGAAGTGTAAAGCGGAATATACCACATCCCAGTCCATGGTAATTGTGATCACACCTGTACCAAGTGTATAGAGCGAGTAAACTGGCCATTCGGGAATTGTATCTACATAAGCTAAGGTAGGTAGGTAAGAATGGCTGTCTAACACACCTGCAAAGATAAGCAGGTAGGTAGGCAGACAGCCGTGATATGCCTCTAATAGTTTATGTGAAGGCAATATAAGCCACTAGTGTGAATACAACTAGCATTTCCGACTACCATGAAGTTCACTCATGAAGGGAGACGTATGAAGACTCCTCACACCGAGGATAAACGGTTGAGAAGCAAATCTAGAAATTGATGAGTGTAGACCGTTTGCAAAGTAAAAGTCGACACAAAACATCATCAAAGACCCGTATCCCAGACAGACATACATGTGAATAAGACATCAAGATAGATAATCAGTCGAGATATTTCATTCCCACCAACCAAACACCAGTATCACGTATCCAAAACACAAATAATATATACACCCACCCAGCTATATACCCCCCTTCCCCCCCGCTCCCACCCCCCCCATCCATCCCCCCCATCACAACCTAGCCTTCTTCCCCCCATCCCTCACCTCCTGCGCACTCCTCAAAAGCGCATACAGCGTCCCCATCCTCCCCAACTCCACCCCCCTCCTCCTCGCCAACCTAACCGGATTCCCCAAAATAACCTCCAGCTCCATCCTCCTCCCCCCCTCCCAATCCAACAGCATCGACGGCTTGCTCCCCACATTCCTCTCCGTGCTCCTCAATATCTTCTCCGGCCCCGCCAGCTCCGGCGGGAACCCCCTCCCCAAGATCTTCGGCGCGGCATCCCAAATCTCCTTCATCACCCCATGCAAGTGACGGCGCAGCTCCGGATCGCGCACCATCTCCGCGTTGCCTAGCCCCCCCGAGAGAACAGAGGAGGGGTTAAACGCCGCGTTGATGGTTAGCTTGTGCCACCTGATCAACTGGAGGTCGATTTCCGACGAGACTGTAATATCGGGGATTTGACCCAGGCGAGTCCACCAGTCGCCGAGGGCGTCGCTGCAAGCCGTGCCGGCTGTGAGGAGGGCTTCGTTGAAAGAGTCATCGTCTGGTGTTATTGTGGCTGCGGCTGGAGAGGAAGGGGAAGAGGAGGAGGAAGGGACAAGCGCGCCGGTTGTGCCGTCGCCTGTGTCCCTGTCGCTGGAGGAGTTGGCGCTGTCGGAGTAAGGACCGAGATGGAGGCGGGTCCAGCGGTTTTGACGGATGACTCCGGGGGAGGTTTGCTCGGCGGATATGACTGTCACACCTGATACAATGGGGTTAGTCGGGAAGCGGAGCCTGTACGGCTCCTCGACTCCGACGCCGTTTTGGATGAGGACTATGCAGGAGTCTGGCGACACCAGCGGGGCGATGAGGGCCGAGTCATCTGACACGTCTGGGAGGGCTTTGGTTGTGACGATGATGTAGTCCCATTGCTTTACCGCCTTGGAGGCAGCGTCCGGGGAGGGGTAGACTGCCGAGGGCCGGAAGGTGTAGTTGCCAAATGTGTGGGTTTGGAGCTTCACACCGGACTCTTCCAAGGCGCGGTAGTTGGAGCGGGCGATGAGGGAGACGTGGATGTTGTGGTCAGGCTTGTAATCACATCAGTCGATATCCAGCCAAGTAATAACCACAATGAAGACTCACATGATGCAACCTAGAAGCATAGAAACAACCCACCGCACCAGCCCCGACAAAAACAATATTCACCGGCCTATAGTCCGCGAACCATCAGCCCAACCAACCCTCACCCCAGACCTTTCACGGCACTCACCTAACAGGATCACTACCCGCCTTCGGAGCACGATATAATCCCCCCATTCTCACTTTCCGTCTCAATCACCCTTTAACCCGACCAAAACGAAACAACTTCGGATACAACTACTGTCGTGCAACCAAGTCCGCCTTATCTCACTTTCCACTATTTCCCTCCCTTCCCTATGCCTTCCCGAACTTGTTTCCTGTCTCTCTCCTGACCCTACCTTGTTCCTGTCGTATAACACAAGCGGGAATCCCGGGTCGTTGTTCTGTCTGCCGTTCTGCCGTGTATAACCTTTTCTCTCTGCCTGTTCTTGCCGTTCTGTCGTGTCAACAGACCCTTATTTTCCGGTGGAGAATCTGCAAATGGCAAGTCTTCCCGAAATTGCGGTTTTTATGGTGTTTTTGGAATCTTGTTTTGTTGCGGTGTTTATACCTCGCCTCGTGATATGCTGAGGCCTGGACTCGGATGTTGTTTGTAACTCTGTGTGAGCTGTGCTATGTCGTGGTGGTTGACCGCCTTACTGGCCTTTATTTTTCATAGCCAGAGTGTTCCCAAATTTGTTTGTATGGTGGTCTGTTGCCTTCAGTTGCCTTATGTGACTGTATCTCAATCCCGAGTTCCGCTTGTATAACCCTGCCAATCCTGACACTGATTACTGAGTCTGTTATTGTTGCTCTTGGCCGCGAACCAACACCACACACACTGACAACATCAAGCTTTCGTGTTCACCACCACCCTTGGCCCTGTCTGTTGTTCGTAATGTGATTTGTGACTGAACCTTTCTCTCTCCCACGCTCGTCCGGAGGTAAGGCCTTGCTCCTTCGTAGACCGACTCTCGATTTTCCCTTCCAATAGGCAAAGGTTTCTCGTTTCTCGACGTGGGTAGGTTGTATAATAAGCAGCCCAATCCAATTCCACCGCTCGGTCAAGGCCAAACAACGATGTAATCGGTCGCCGATTGTAGTTTAGACCCCTTTTCCTTCCTGACAATTGATTTGCTGTTTCGCAAATCCCCCCCAAGCAAAAGAGGAAAAAAAAGCAATAAGATGCAAAGCGAAAAAAAGATGGCTGATTGATCACGTCACGCAAAGTGTCCAAACTCCGCGCAATGCATGAGATGGGATGAAGGTGTGTGAACTGTTGTCTGTGGGAGTGGGAGAGGTGTGTGTGAACAGAGAGAGAGTGTGGGTGGTGGTTGGCGTGATGGGCGTTAATGGGAGGGTGGTGTGGAGAACCGCGGTTCATCGCCAAGAACGGGTGAGGGTGAGTGGGGACTTCGGAGAAGTGAGGGGAAAGGATCACTGCGGGGAAGAAACACACGACATGACAGACAGATACAGGCATGTCAGCATCAACAAATGCGAACACCAAACAGCCTACGGAACCGGTGCCGAACGCGGCCAATATGTAAGTCAGTGTCGATGGGCGGCGGGTTCCGTAACTTTCCATTCTTTTTCACTGTGGTAATGTCAGATTCCCCTTAGATGCCCGCCTTGGCGTTGTCTGGGGCATCAGATGGTATCTCGTACCCACGGAATTTTATGAGCCTTGATGATGGATGTTGGTACATTCAGTATTAAACATGCGATAACAACTCCTATGAAAAGCGCAATCGCATCAAGTGACCATCTCCGGTCTTATGCATCATGAGATATATCTCATCCCCTCCCCCATCACCGGGAATAACATCTTCAACATTTAATGGAGATTTGTCCCCTCACTCTCGCCGCCTCGGGCTGAAGGACCCCGAATATATCCAGACCAGTAGCAAACCACCTAGATGTGTGACAATGCTGGTCAAGTTGTTGATGGGAAAAGCAAAAAGCAGCATGCCACTTCCACACCTCTTCCATCCCAAAGTACTGTTGTACTGAGTACTTGTATGCAGAAAATACAAGACCTTTCCAGTTGGACCCCATCCTCCGGTACAGGGTGACAGGACGAAGCAACACCACCAAAACCATCCCTTCCCCTCTCACTCCCATTGCATCGGGTCCAGATGTCAGTCGTGACAGCTCACCGGCTTACTAACTTGCCTCTGACTGGCAAATCGAAAGTCGGACTCGTCCCATGTGCATTCCGCTCGCACACATGACGCCAGCTCTCTAGTTGACCCTCCTTCTCTCCCCGACGGTTTGTGCCCATGTATGCAACCATACACAACCTCCCTCCCACACACGCTGCATCTGTACAACGTTAAGAAGCGTCGCGTATCGGTCCCAGATGGCTGTCACAACTCGCGGGGTCTTTCTTGTGCGACATGTAAACCGACAGGATCGTTGCTTATCTTGACCGTGTTGCGCTACTGCTACGGTTACTGCTACCCAACCTACCTGACCAGACGTTACGAATCCCGCCTTCGCTCCCATCTGAAAAAACAAAACTACCCAACCTGCCAACCAGAACTGTTGCGTTCCCGATCGTTGACATCGACCGTCTGCAGAGTGATACATGCGCGCCACTTCCGCCTGCTTTTTGGTTAAGCTTTTGTGATAGCAACGACTTTCCCCTTCTGTTGATCTTTCCCGATATCATGCCCAGCCCAGACATCCACGGTCATATCCGACCCAAACATGCCATCCTCCCCGGATAGCTATCGCAGAGAACCGCCCGCTCCTCTCCGATGCGGTCAGAGCTTCGACGTCGCATGCCCAACAGCAAGCCCTTCATGACCCCTGTTGAGGGACTCGGAATTCTCCCCACACTGATCGGTCGAGGTGTGGGACAGCGCCAGGGCAGCTGGATAACCTCCTCGTCATACCCTGCAGCCTCCTGCAAAGAACTAACGAGGTGTGGGGGATGCAACCTTTCTCCAACTTCCTTTCTCGTACCCATCATCCATGCCTGGCGACGCACAAGGCAATGGACGACAAAAGCATGTAACCTCTACTGATTCCCGAATATCCTTAAAGAGCAAAACGTCTTCTCAACGCGGGCGCCCAGCAACGGGTCAAATAGTTTATCTATGCCCATGGCATCCAGCCGAGTCAATGGGGGAGTGACTGCGGTGTAGGAAGACGCAAAAAAGCGAGATCCCGCCAGGGCAAATGTGTAGAAAAGAACACGTCGAGAGTAGAGCTCCTCGAACAAAACAGAGAGAAAACTTCCACTTACGTCTTGAGCTGCGTCTTGTATGCACAAAGTCGACACCATCATGAAACATGGAAATGTCCAAAGGCTCAGCAGCCACGTACCTCGAGGTACCCAAGAGAAGAGGCTACTTTCCCCATGTCACCAGGGTTCTAGCCAAGTCGGCTTCTTGCAGCATCTCCTGAACTTAGCTCCTGCCAATGTAGGACCAATGCTTGGAGGAGCTGGCTGACCTCAACTGCATGAAGGAGGCGAGTTCATCGCCGGTCGCCCAACGACGCTGTCCCTATCATTTCTCACACAGCAGACGGCGAGGCCGGGCCTCAAGTGTGTGACCCCCATCCCAACCTGCGACCCGGCGCAGCCAAGGATGACTGTCTGGATGCCGAGAAAGGAGAGGCAGCGCGGCTCTCCCATGACATGACGATGCTGCCAGGCATGGGGGTATGTCACACTCTGCACGAACGTGGGAGGCTCAGGGCGTGGGGGTGGAAAAGAAAGTGTGTGTAAAATGAGGATGAGGGGTCAGTGATGAAAATCCAGCTCCCGATACTCGCTTGAGCTGCAGCGCTGTCGACCAATATCTTTCTCTCACTGATATACCTACCAATCACCGACAATGATAATCGGATTAGCCTGTGTCTCGCCCACACTGGCAAGGTTGGAGAGCTCCAGGTTCAAATGCCTGGCACCAACGCTGCCCAGGACAGCTCCCCCTCTGCAATGCACTGCTCAGTGAATGACGTTGAACGTGTTGAGAAGCCATCACCGCTGTAGAAAAGCAAATCTCGCACACCGAGGAATGCGCCAGGCGTTGCGATAGCCGAGGGCCGGGCAGCCGCGATCGTCCACACAAGACTAGGCCAAGTCCAGCATGAGGTGGTTCGATGGTTTCCACTGCCGCAAAAATTCCAGAGTCGTAAACGTGCAAGGGGCTTTCTGAGGGGGTGCTTGCAATCCGGGCGGAGATGCATCTTCATGATGGGCTGTCGCGAGGGAAATTGGTCATCTGAAAGGGCTTGGCCGCGCAAGAATTGCTCTTTGGCAGGTGTGAGATCCGAGAAATTCCCGGAAACTCCCAACCCCAAAGGAAGCTGTGGGGATATGCTTCTAGAACCTTTACCGAAGCCGGCTGTTTGGTTGCACAGGCAGATCGCCTCTGAGGTCTTCAACAAGGGCACATGAGACAGACTGGGGGGGTATCAGCCCACCCAAACCGTCGTCAGTAACCTCGAACTGAGCGCCACCACCTGCGAAGGTGTTCGTGTGGTGGATGCAGCACAGAGGTTCCGCCCGCCCGATAGGAATGCCGCATGGTGAACACCTGAGAGAAACAGTAGTCACGGCTCGGCGGTGCACACCATCGACATCGATCAAATGTCGTTGGTTTGAATCTGTGTTGCCGAATGCCAGAAGTGACATATCAGGAACTCGAGGACTAATGCATCCTCGTGATTTTAACCGCGCGGCCGGGCCAGGTGCTGCGAGTGAATGACGAACCCGGCAAATGAAGCCAGCCAAATGGCGGCGCTGAGTGATGGATGGTAGGACAAAGTCAAAACTACCTGCCGGGTCTTGGGCCCGCTGCGTTGGGTCGCAAAGGGAACCGAATATTTCCGCTGCCCGGATATTGATATGGCTGCCATTTGTTGCCGGGCATTGTTGAGAAAGCAAGAGCTGACGGTGAGTCTGGTGTAACACCGACCGTCGGGTCAAGTGCAGCAGCCAGAAGCCATATTAGCTCCTATTTCGGCTGCTCAGTGCTGGCGGTCTGACACCGCAACTCCCACTGAAACCGTTGGTTGGTGGAAAGGTGAAGACAGAGAAACAGGGCCCGACGCTTTTGTTGTCTCAAAGCCATGCCTGTGGTGTCTCTGAAGAGGAACGTGGGGGTGTCTGCGTAGAAGAGGAAGAGGAGGGGTGAAAAGACTTGGTTGCCGATCTTAGGGCCGTCTATCCTCTAACGGACAGGAAATAGAGACCGTCATGATATTGTATGTATGTCGAGTGTGATGACAGGATGCAGATGACCGTCTTTGGGCGGGCTAATGAAGCAAGGCAGGTCGGGTAAGGGAAAGAGTGAAGTCGCAAGCATGTGGCAAGGCCGGTTGGGCCAAAGAGAGTGGTCGAGGTGGTGGTCATGGATGGCTGCAAAACTGTGCAGGAAATTGTGATGGCATCAAATCAAAGGCGGCCGGAAAATTCTTTTTGAACTGTTTCTGCTGGAGGAATCGATGGGACTGTGTGAATTGCAAAAATTGGTGTGGGTGGCCTAAAAAAAATTCTGCTGCAGCTGCCCTGTGCACGCTGCCTTGTGTCAATGGCGGGACCGCTAGGGCCGATTCGAGGACCGGGGGTTTTTCCAGCAGAGGGTGTCCACTATCTTCAACAGTGGGCTGCATGGCCCGCATCGCCGACCAAAGTTAGGCCTTGCACATGCCGCGATGCCATGACTGACGAGACCCTCTCCCTTCTTAGGTCACGACCACACAAGAAGCCGCTTGTGCTCTCGTCTGTCCGAGGTCCCAAGCACTTGGCGGTCTCATATTCCAGCGACGATCCCGATAACTGTAGACCATTGCGGCCGAAAGCTGGCGGACGAAGTCGAGAGGCCATGACACGTTGTATATTGTCAGAAGCTCCTCTCCTCGGGCTCATTTCATCAGGGATATGTTTCTGACGAGAACGATCGACGCGGCTCGGCGGATAGAGGCTGGCAATACCTATGGGTATCAAGCCTGCATTCTGCCTCTACACTAATACTCCGTAATCGTCCATCATTCAGCGTGCCGGCGGGAACGGAGAGCTCAAGCGCCCTCGCTAGCGGGTCTGCACTTGCCAAGATGGTCTGAGAAGGCTCGCCAGGGCAGACGTTCCGCGGGGAATCACCTCGCACGAACGGCCCCCGTGAGGCTGTACGCACCACAGACTGGAAGAATAGGCTTATGTCGGCTGGCTGGCGCGGGATGTTGAGCGCCCAAATTGGGTGCGGCCGTGGGACAACGAACAACGCAGCAGACATGTCCCAACACAACCGACTTCGGTGCTGGCTGGTCCAACATTCATTCATAAAGTCTCAGCAACTCAGGCTCTCCAGCCGTACACCCTCCCAGGAGGAAGCAGAAGACAAATGCCCGTAAAGCGGCCGACCAGCCAACCTGTTGTGGCCTCTTGCGCAGAAAGATATTGCAGATTACCTGTTGTTGTTGTTGAGTTCGGCTGTCAGCGGTGTAAGTGGAAGCACCGGCTATGCGATGTACGTAGATATCTACTGCGTATAGAGCAGCACGTGTGTGTCGTCCCCAACAAGAACCTGCCTAGAGAACTGCATGCAGATGGAAAATGGTGGCCATGGAAATACGGAAGTGACAGCTCAGACAGCGTCTTCCATGCAGGTCCTATAAGCCACCGCAGCAAGAAACATCATGATGGTAGTCGTCGTGTTCATGCAGGCCTCGGGGTGAGCGTCTCTCTATCTCGTAGGTACGCAGTAAGCCACAGGGTCTTTGAAGTGAGGTGAGGTGTGAGTGGATGCCCGTTTCTTGCTCGGTGTGGTGGAGTGTGGTTATTCGTTAGCCCTGTAACCTCAGTCAAAGATTCAAAGGGCTCCTCCCAGGATGGTTCGGAGAGAAGCGCGTCATGGCCAACACCGCATCGGACGCTAGTGATGGAAAAAGCGAACCCCTCCACGGCCGTCTTGGGGGGAAACAGGGCACCCCAGCAGTGGTTGGGAGTGAAGGTGATCGAGCGAGCAGCCGAAAGGATCAAGCTGCTGCTTCGAGCATCATACATTTGCGGCGGGCTAGTTCGAAATTGATCGGGCCTGCTTTTGTTTTCCCTTTGGTTGGGGCTTTTACCCATATCCTCGAGAAGCGCCGGCGTGGGGAATGCGACACCCCACTCTGCTGGAGCTGACGTCGCAGAGCTTCCCGTGGATGCCACTGCGATGCCATTTGTGCTCTTCAAAAGATGCGCGCCGAGCTTTTATGTTGAAGAGAAGAAGCCGTGATTTGCGGGAGGAACTCGGTCGTTCACAGTCGATCCGCCCCCAGGTCGCGGGTCTACGACCAAATCGAGATAGCCACCCCCTGTGGAAGAGCAGTCGCATTGTCGCAGAAAGAGAGGAACGAGTGGGCTCTCTCGACGGCAGTCTGACCGTGAACCCTCCGGGACTGCACCTTCGGGCGCTGTTCGGCGCAAAAGAGGTCGTGTGCAAACCCCAGAAAACCAGAGTACCGCCGGGGGAGGCCGATGGGGCCGATGGGGCCGATGTCAGGAACTTGCAGACAGACCTACCTCCAGCTCGATTCCGTGGCTGACAGACACCTCAGTCTGAGAGAATAGAAGAGGGGGTCTGTACTTACTGGGTACAGTAAGGAGGCTGGGGCTCATGGGGGTCCAGCCGAGACCCAAGACTCTTGTGCTCTGTTCTGACCTGTGACGTGCAATCGAGGTTGAGCCGTGGCATAGATGCAAGTACCTCATCAAGGTATCGAATACGGCCCCTCTCCAGGCTGAACGAACTTCCCAGAGTAGAACAGCGCCAAACCAGGCATATGAAGATGGAAGGTTACGAGAACTTCCTTACTTGATGAATAACACGGCGCAAGCTCAACAGGCCCAGTGAGGAAGGTACACTGAGAATAAAGAAGGAAGCATTATTCCTTACTGCGTGCCCGTATTGCTAACTTCTATTAGGACACCCAGAAACAGTTCTATCGCGCCGCCCACGCCCACGCTCACAGGCCCTGCCCCTCCGCAACCACCCGCACTTTGCAACCCTCACGTTGCTGGGGTCCCTGCTCCCCATCTTTCTCGACACATCCAACTAATTCCCATCAGGGCATCCCGCGGACCCGTCTTTCGCCTACCAGAGATGCGTCCAAGTCTCATGTTGACCCATGCCTTGTCCTCCCAAGTACCTCTTAATGTAAGGTATGTACGAAGTACTTCGTACCTTGGGCTCCCGGTTCTGTCAATCGTCACCTTCTGGGCACGCTGGGTTCAGGGCAGGAAACAAGTCTGGCATTCGTCCCCTCCATCCACCCATCCTAGCGCCTTAGCTTCGCGAACATCCGGCGAGGGGAGTGGTGAGTCCCACATGGAGTGTGGAATCCCACACACAGACACAGCTTACCCTGAATCTTTGCCTTGGGTATTCCAACAACCCACGCCAGCCGCCGAAGGCACATTAAAGGAGCCCGCCCCCTCGATGTGCTGCTCCGCGTCTTGCTCTCAGACGCCTTTGGTTTCGTATTGCCTCTGCACTGGCTCACAGCTGTCCAACTTCTAGCTCCCAGCTTCCTGTTTCTGCCGTCGGTAGACCGTCTATTGTTGCGCCCCATCTGCCCTCGACGCCCATCTGTCCACCTTACTCAGACCGCCGGCATTACGTTTGTCCTGGTCCTGGTCCTGGTCCTGGACACCGGATACCGAGCTGCTGTTTCTGTGCTGCTGTTGCTGCACGTCATGCTGAAGCCCGCAGCTAGCCCATAGCTAAGCTAGCTGACATCAAACTCCGCCTCCAACTCTCTCACCTTTTTTTTATTTACCTTGGGACGCCGACGGTGCCCAAAGCTGTCAGGCATTTGACGTTTCGATCCAGCCTCTGACTGTGGTTTTTTGGTTCTGGGTTTTCGGTGCGAGGTTCCAAAGGTACCTTATTCCGACAGAGTCATCCCGTCCCGGTCTGCCCTGAAGACCCCACCTCTGCCCTGCAGCCCAATTTTGAGCCACCACCAACTTTGCCAACCAGCGAGCTCCCAGCAACACATATCGACTTACACGGCCTCAAGCTTCCAGTGGCGGCTCCAGCTGTTCTCTCAACAAGCTGGCTCCACCCAGCCCACATAATTTATTTCATTTCCTGGTCTCTGGGATCCTCGACCCCTCGACCGACTCGGCTGCCCAAAATCGACTCGGAGTCTTCGGCATCTCTCTCAGATGTTTTTGAACCCAGCATGCCCCGTGCGATGAGTCTATAACTGAAGCAGGTGCTTTTTGCGACCCCTTTTTTACCTACTCGTCCAGCACAGCCCAACCAACAGCCGACCTCGCTACTCGCTTGCACCAGCCCGCCTTCCCAAGCGCACCGCAGCAACAGCTTCCGCACAGCTCCCAGATTGGCCATATCGCTCCGGATCACGGACCGTCAAAAGCTGACTGACGACCACACCCAACTGACCGACCGACCTGTCTTATACCTGACTCTGCAGCAAGCAGTCTGTCAGTCCCCGAACCCCCGGCTGAGTTTCGCAGTATAACAACTCGACAACTTCACCATGATCATCGACGGCGAGAAGTGGGCTTGTGAGGCCTGTGTGCGGGGCCATCGGGTCAGCAACTGCCAACACCATGGTGAGTAAATTCGGCCTTGTTCTTTTTTAACATCGACACTCTTGTCTTCGCCTGCATGCATATGCATAACTACGTATTGTACTGCTTGGCTGAGCCCGGTTGCTGCCGAGGGTCGCCGGAACATCTCGCAGCAACGGAAGCAATGGCAGCCCCTGAATGGCGGTTGCCCCTCACCTACTCCAACTTTTCCAGACACCCCCCCGTCGACGTCGTCCCTCATCTCCAACTTTTTTTTTTTTTCGTCGTGGGGCAGGCAGTGCTAACAGCGAGTTGTGCGATCACAGAGCGCCCACTTCAGCACATCAACAAGAAGGGAAGGCCGGTGTCGCAATGCCAGCATTGCCGGGCCATGCGCAAGTCCCGCGCATCCCATGTCAAGTGCGACTGCGGCGAGAAGACACACAAGTGTATTCACCTGAGACCGGTGGTTGAGGGTCACAAGGGTGAGCATTGTCACGTCTGACTGATCCAGGCCTTTGCTCCCTCTGACTCGTATCATCTTTCTTACAGAGAGCTGCTGCTGTAACCATGGCGGCCGCTGCACCTGTTGCCACAAGAAGGAGCCCCCCACGCTCGACACAGTTCCCGAGTCGGATTCGGACAGCGCTGCTGCTTCGCAGACCAAGAGCTCCAAGCTGAGCTCACGCACTCGACGCCGCGCCAACACCACCAACTCGGACGGCATGCTCGCCTTCGACGTCAATGGCCACCACAAGCCGACGTACAAGCACAGCAAGGCCTCGCAAAAATCAGGCCCGTACCAGCTCAGCCGGGTCAACTCGATGCACAGCACGGGAAGCTTGGGAGACCGCTCCATGGACGGCTTTCTCGGAGACGTCGAAGGCCGTGGCACCACGTCCGCAACCGGAAGCATCAGCGGTGACAGCATGCCGCAATCGCAGCACAGCAGATCGGAGGCTGCTTCACCCTTGATGACAGGCTCGTCATCTTTCGCGCACCTGAACGGCCAGTTGCCACCTCTTGACCTTTCGCAGATCAAATTCCCGGCATATGTCCCCAACCACGCCGACTTCTTTGGCAATATGTCCGATCACGAGCAGCCTATTTTCAGCGCCGGCCTGAGTGCGGTCTCCGTCGATTGGAACAACTACGAGGGCTTGGAATTTGCTCGGGAAAACAACCACGACTTTGCCCCATCTAGCTACAGCCAACCACAGAGCTACGGCGGATTCGATTTCGGTGGGTCGGAGCAGCTCACCATGACGACGACTACGTCCAACTCTGGCGAGGTTTCGGAAGTAGAGGATTTCCTGACAAACCCGTTGGATGACTTTGACACGTTCCGGAGCACCTTCCCCGCGGGGGGATTCCTCGGACACACCCACAACATGATGGGCAGCGCGGATCTCGGCAGTCTCGAGTTTGACGAACTAGGCTTCATGAAGAAGACTAGCGCCAAGTTTATGAACGCCACCTCTTCCATGGCCGGAGATGACCCGACTCTTCTGGCCGGCGCCGCGTCGGGCTTCGGCGGCTTCGCGTTGGAGGATGATGCTTTTTGGATGAACGAATATCACGGACTTCCAAACATGACGGACTCCCCCACCGAAAGCAACCTGGGCCCCTTCTGGGGGGAGGCCCAATGACAAACGAGTGACGCATAAGCACACGAATAAGCGGACACACACATACTCAGTATACGACGACGACTTTTCGGTTAGATGACGACGAAACCTTGCGACGGATTTCTTACCTTGCTCGGATACCCCAAACGCTTATAGATTTGGAAGGGAGCGATGGATTCAAAGTGGCGGCGAATTTTGTGTTTCGAGATTTTTTCTATGTTTTCTTTTCTAGTTGGGTTTGTGCTGGTTTCAAAATATTTGATACTCTCGTTGATTGGGGGTGGCTCTGGAAGTCTTGATCTTTCACGGCAGGCGCTGGTGGGAATTTGTCTTACTTTTTCGTTTTTTTTTGTTTTGTTTGGGCATGAAAGAAACACAAAAGATGACATGAATGCATATTTCTGGCAGGATCATGATCTACAAGGTGCAAATACTTTTTCTCTTCTATCCGCCCTTTGGCTTCACATTTTTTTCTGGACTGTTATATGGTGGTGGTCGGTGGCCTATTTGACAGCACAAGTGCATTTTCAACCCGGATTAGGTTGGGTGTTTTTTGACATGGCATTTAAAAGAGACGATAAAAAAGTTCTTGGTGGCACAATTCGTTTTTACATTAACATTACATTGAAGACTTGGGAGGGGCGGTCAGTTTGTGTTGTTTGTTCTGATTTTTGACGTTGGAAATACCTGTCTGTGAGGACCTTGATGCGCATCACATTGTTATTACTTCAGTTCTTGAGTACATATTTGAAACAACACCTTTTTTGCTATTTAACTTTGCTTATATTGCAATTTCTCTTCTTGTGCATACTTTTGGATATCACATATCATGTGCTTGACGACTTCTGGACCCAGCCAGTGTGTTTCTCACAAATGGTTCCCAGGCTTCCCAACAGCCAGCCTCCGAGGAGTCTCTATCAAGCCAAGCCGCCGGCGGCGGGCCTGGTCGTCTGGGACATGGCACGAGATTTAGGTCATCGTTTGCCCAACTAGTCTTGGGTAGAGATGGTCAACCTGCCCTGTCCTGGGCGAGAAAATGTGAGAAGAAGGCAGTTGTTTGACGTGTCTAGATGCCTTGCGTCAACTGTGTAATGCCAAGTGGCTGTTACGTTACGACACAGCTCCTTCGCGCAGAATCACAGTCAACGTCTGACTTTCTGGTCGTATTACATGACACATCTGTTCGAATATCCAGCATCCCGCACTGCCGTCGTCGTTATTGTCGTCGGCCCGTCTCAATTCTTCTTTCGTGGCTGAAGAATGGAGCAAGGCCGCGAAACCCTCAAACCCTTGGCCAACATTCCCTGTTGGTCTTCGATCAGATAAGAACTGAAGCGGTTCTGCGGACCCCCAAAGCCCGAGGGACGAAAGCGAGGAAAGGAAACCCTTTCCTCGGCCCGAACATCCATCTGCCCTTTCCCTTGACTTTTTTTCCTTGACTCCCACATTCCGGATCTGAACGGGCAAAGAAAAAAAGAAAAAAAAAAGCAGATCCACAAACGATACAATAGCTCAGGTACACTTGCATCTTGCATTTGCATAAGTGCCAATTTTTGCCCGCCATCCCCCCTTGACGGCCGCATGAAGGGACATAATCCACAACCGATGACTGATATTGGCACCGTGACATACAGCCATCAGAGAAAGAACATGAGCCGCCGTTGCCGAACAACACAACTGCAACATCGCCGGACCAGCCGCTTAAAATAAAACCACAGACAGACAGGCCAAACAGAGAGCAGACAAAACCAACAAGAATCTCCACTTCCTCGACTAGGTATTCCAACAACGCCCAACCCCATCTCCCAAAAAATCCGTTGACTCCAAAGCGGGGTCACAACCGGCCTTCCAAATCGACAAATGTCGTTATCATCTTGAACACCCCCTCCACGTGCGCCGCGTCTCCGATATCTCGTCATCGGCCAAGAACCAGTGAAAGAAGGAATTCCACACTAAAATCCAATGGTCCCGAATCCACTCCTTCGTGCTCGCAACCCGCGGCACGGAGCCCTCCGTTGCAGTCAAGCCGGCGCTTGCCCGAGCCCTCTCCGAGAAGACCCCCCCCCTTTCACAAACAAGAAACGAAACAGTAGCTTCCAGAGGGATCGGCGATCAATCCATCATCCATGAAACCATTAACGCAACGTCCGCAAATAATATTCCGTTGCTGCAGTAGATCCCAAAATCATCATCCGATGCGACAGCGGGCGGTCAGGACCCGATCCGAACTATTGCCCCGAACCCCGGCCGGTCCGGCATTTGCAAAAAAGAAAAAGAAAAAGGGACAAGACAAGACAGAGGACCCTGATGATTTCATAACTTGTACGTACCAACGATCGTGATCCAAGCCTTGGCAAAAAAGACGCCGAGCAGCCGCGCAATCCAGAGGCGAGGGCAGCTGGAGCAGCAACTCCGGATGAAGACCGAGGAAACTCCACTTTGGAGTTGCACGAGCACTGGGTGAATGTATCTCCTACCCTAACCCTTCTTCTACTTGTTCAACCAGATTGAGACTCGAACAGGGGCAGGCCAACATGCAGACAATGGGACGTTATGAGCTTGCTTGACAGCATACCTGAGTGGGGGAGTTATACACCCCCAGCCCTAACCCTGACCACAGCCACAACTACAGCCACCCCCCTACTTGGCCACCTTGAACCCCTGAACCCCTGAGTTCTAAAAAGCTGAGTTTAGCCTGTCTGCAGAAACAGACAACAGGCGCAGACACTCAAGACAACAGTAATAAGCAGAGTTATCCTCGAAAAGTCTCACGCCACACATAAAATGAACGCTTTCCGAAGATGTGTTGGACTCGGTTAACAGCACGACTGGCAACACTCACAAAGAACTTAACAGCACAGGCATTTAACAGGTAAATGTCTCAGACTAAAGCTCAAGGCTGGATTTGTTTGCTGCTAAGGTATCCCTCGGATGTAAACACGGTCTTCGACCTTGCTGACCTACTCGCTGGTACCCTACTCATCATGGACCACAACTCCAATGCTCAAAGCAAATCGTAAGAAGATCTTGAGCCGCGGGGTCATATTAAGGATGAAATTCACACGACTAACACAGGCAATGCGTACCAAACACAACTCAAACCCGCCTCAATAATCCCATCAGTGAGAAGAGAAGAGTTGACTTTATTAAAATAATCTACAACCTACCTTACCTACCCAGATACACTCCCTGACCACCACCCCTCCCACCTTTCCACCTCCATCACCGCCCCCATCTCCCCCATTATCTAGGATATCACACCCCCCTCCCCCTCTCATCCTTTCCTTCCTTCTCATCCCCCTTCTCACCCTTATCTCCCTTCCCACCTGGCACCCCCCCGCAACAAACCACTACTAAACCAAGCCGCATTCCTCCTTATCTCCTCCCTCAAAGCACACCCCTTGCACTTGTTAGCAATGGCCCCCGTGGTGTTGTAACTGCGGGTGTTGCGGTGGCCGCAGGGCCAGTTGTAAAGTTGCCCTTTTCTATTTTTCTTCGGGTGAGGGCTCAGGCTCAGGCTCATGCTCTGTGTCGTCTCGCTTTGTCTCGGGCGATGGGCTTGGCTGTTTTGACTCTGGTTCGGGATGTGGCTCTGGCTCTGGCTCTGGCTCTGGCTCTGGCGGTATTTTGGGCTCGGGGTAACCAACGTAGGGACAGGAGGGGTGGTGGGGCATGGCTTTTGGTTTTGTTTGAGTAGCACCTTAGGGCTTTGGTTTGGGAGTGGGTTGTTGTTGTTTTTTTGTTAGTTGAGATGATTCCCTTTTTGGGGGTTATGTAGTGAAAATTGGGAGAGGTCAACTGGATGTGATGGGGTTGGTGGGTATGTATGGGGATAGGGGGAGAGTGGAGGGAGAGGTTTTATGGATTTGCGGATGGTCAAAGGGGGACGGGTTAAATGGCATGCGAGGCTGAAGGTATGACTGGACTCAGGGTTTTTTTTCTTGGATTAGTTGTTTGCCTGTGAGGTTGTTAAAGTGTCAAACTCACGCGGGTGGTTGACTGATGCTGGAAATGAGTAAGGTAGGTTCAGGGCTGGGTCAACTGCAGATTCGTCTCGAGAGAGTCAAAAGTTGTTTTATTCTGCTGTCTCTCTCTGTGGCCAGGCAAGAGAATTGAAGGGGGCTAACCAGCAACCTCAGCCTTTATCTGTTGGTAAATATCCAGCTACATTGTCGGTAGGTAGCTTATCTCTTCCAGGGGTCATCTGAAGACCACTTATTCCCCCGCACCCTCTCCCTCCTGGCCGCCAAACCACCCAAACACTTCCTCACCTTCCCCTTGTCCTTCAGCCTCGGATCTTCCATCTCC
Source organism: Apiosordaria backusii (assembly GCA_030549205.1). Classification (NCBI taxonomy): domain Eukaryota; kingdom Fungi; phylum Ascomycota; class Sordariomycetes; order Sordariales; family Lasiosphaeriaceae; genus Apiosordaria; species Apiosordaria backusii. Next base: position 175,911 of record JAUKTV010000022.1, read on the forward strand.
TTCCTCTGCTCCTCATGCATCTTCCTCAACTTACAACTCCCACAATCACCAGGTACAACCGTCAAGCTGTCTTCGGACGGTCCTGGTCCAAGACATTTTGTGCCAAAGTCTTTGCAACGGTCCATGCCCGAGATTTGGGTGTGCCCACATCCTTCCCATTTTAAGCCTGTGTTGACGCACATGTTTTTGAGTCGTGGCGGCGGTTGGTTTGTATTTGGGGAAGTAGCTTGTAGGTGATGAGAGTTGAGACTCTTTGGTCTTACCTTCCATTGTTTTGTGTGATAAGATCTCTAACGGCGGAGCATAGAGGTAGGTAGCCGATGAAAGGAAGGGATTATGTATCTTCCCTGGGACCTCATGTTGACAGTTGACTTGGGGAAAAGGATACGATATGATTCACTTTGTATGAGTTTCCTCCAAGGAGATGACTTGCCATAGCTTGAGTGTTGTTCTTGTGGGCCTAGTGACTATGCCCCATGTCATCATTTGGCTGCTTGGCCTCTACATCTAGGTAACTGCAATGATAAACTCGTGTTTTCGGTCATAATCGCTTTTGGCAGCGTCTGATATACTGAGCAAGATCCATGGCAATGTACACCTGGCCGTTTTCACATAGCATGAAGCTCCCTCTTGGTCAGAGATATACCTGACAATTTTTAGATCAAGCTCGGTGACTAAGATAAAGCAATCAAGTCTCTCTAAAGAGACAACATAATCTTATCAACTACATGACCTGAAATATAACAAAGTCTAAGTTCAATGATAGTAGCTCAGATCGGTAGGTAGCCGGGCAGGTATGATCTGTGACATTACAATATCAGACCTCGCCCTGGCACCTAATACTTTCTCCCTTTGGGCTTATTCCTTTTGGCCTTATCCTTACTAGCTTGATACGGATCAGGATTTGGATTCGGGTTGGGATCCAACGCTCTGTTCTTGCAATCGGCGCAAATATCCTCGACCGGTATATCCCCGTGGTTTCCTCCTGCACCAGAACACCCCCGACCAAAACTTGGGCAGTTGTCAAATCTGGCGGAGGAACGGCGACCACAGCCTTCGGCTATGTAGAAGTAGTTCCATTGTATACACATGATTTTGCAACTTGTTTTGCTTGCTGTTCTGGAGGTAGGATAGATGATCAGTGTTCAGTCTTCTTGATTCGTTCTGGTGCTTTTCTGTACTGGTGATGGCGATAGCGATAATGAGGCAATTTGCTTTTGCGATAGAGAATCTTCGCCATATTTATACGATTGTCGATGTGGAAAGAAAATATCGTTCAGTCAGTTGGAGTTCTGTTGTCAAAGAGTTTCTATCAGACGCAGTTGGTTATGTCCAGATATTGTGTCGTGAACGGAGACGAGACAGGAAGTAAGAACCTACACGTGTGACCAAGGTCTAGTTGGACCGGATTCATCTCCAATCTTTCAACATACCTAGGTGGCATTGGTGCCCAGCAAGATCAGAGATGCAAACCACAACACATCTCGTAGGCAAACAAACCGACAAAACACCACCAAGTCAAAGGCAGCCTAACGGTGAGGAATGTAAGGTGTATATAACGTATTCAACAGCCACGTAAGTAGACGATGAGTATAGTTGAGATCGCGACGAACGGAGTTGAAAACAACTTCTTATTACCATCCTATCTCCAGTAGCTCGTTATATCACCTGTCATGAACATCGTAGCATCATGTGCTTATTCCTCTGATCATCCATGTCAGCAGTCTCGGACATGATCATAATCAAACATCAACGGATCACCTACCGTGTATACACTTCCAGCTATGTACCCTCGCCAACACCACCAACTCTGAACAACAATGCAACTCGCCACCAGACGCCAGCCGCTGCCAACGGTGGCACATTCACCTGATCTTCCTCTTCTTCCTGTAGGGGTCGTTTGCCACGGCGTAAGGATTTGGGTCAAGAGGGCGAAGTTTGCTGACCAGCAGACCCAAGTCAGTCATTGTCACGAAAGAAGAGTGCTTGGGATGACATACCAGTCACTGCAGATGTCCTGGACATACAAGTCCTGGTGGTTTCCTCCCGCTCCAAAACAACCCTGGCCAAATTTGGGACAATTGTCGAATTTGGCAAAGGCGCGGTGACCACAGGTAAATACCCAGTCCGTTTGCAAGCACATGATGCTTATATGCTGAGCTTGACTGTGTGCAAGGGGATGTGATATGAGGATGTTGCTATCCTCAGATGTGATTGGGAAAGAGGCAAGAGATGTGATGAGGAGCCTGACGTTGCGCTGTCTCTGGATGGCCTCAAGTCTCGAGGCTCAAGACTGTTGATTGCTAGAACTCCTTGTTGATGATATTGACCAACTTCAGAGCCAACGGCAGGTATTTATGTTTGAGAGCCGTGATAATAGTGTTCTTCAGGGGCAACGCAAGAAGGGGCTGTCTAATAACAGCAGTGCTCTTCAGCGGCCGGGAAACCGTAGCTCACGGGGTCAAGACGACTAACATCGTCTCTTGCCAACAGTTGAGTCTGGAACCCAAGTGCGAGATGCAGTCAGTAACACTGTCTTGATGAGAATATTGAGAGGTGTCAGGGTACAGAGACAAGGTCGATATTGAAGAGAAGAACTGAAGGGTAAAGAAAAGGCTAGGAGGCACCAAGACATTAATAACAGAGACAAGGGGACAAAACTGTATAACCCGGGGCTGCTGCGTAACCCATCCGCCCCTCCGAGGTGTCCTCCGGCGCCCTTCAGTTGGAGTTGTACACACCCACCGAGCCATCTCATGCAACAGCACGTAAGACAAAGCTACAAGGCTGTTTGGCAACTAGTGATTTGACAGTATGCAGGGTCTCTCTCGTCACACGGAGATAAGAAAACTGATGCCTCACATTTGGTTAACTTCTCAAGTATGTTTGGGTGTCCTCGGGGTGGCCGACAAAGAGGAAAACGGCGTGCATGTGAGTCGGGGCAAACATGGGGGCTTGCCAGGAGACCTTGTGGGTTTGAATGGATGGGAGGCATCACAGTTCGTATCAAGCAACTCCCACGCTGGACCTGCATGGCAATTAGTTTCTGGGGCGCTAATGTCCTTCGTCAAGGTTAAGACGTGGATTGAAATAGGGCAGGTGAGTGGTAACAGAAAGACTAGACAGGTCCAGACCTTTTGCCTCAAGTTACGGGTGGCCTCCGGATTGACGTAACTCGGCCGTAATGTCTTTGTCGGTACAAGTGACCGAGGGTCACTGCAGGGAACCTCAGTGCTGGTGTGAATGACGAAAATGCAATCATCCGGCTGAGGCTATGAGGTTTACGCGGTCACGGTCGGAGGATAATAGAGACACGCTATTGTGGAACTTACTCTAAGAGGTCCACGTCGAATCATGAAATCGTCAAAGTGCTCAACTGCAGAAGCGAAGGAGAATTAAAATGCAAGATGCATGCTTGAGGTGTTCTGTTCCTTCCTCTTGGCTCACTGCTGCCTGCATCTAGATGAATTGACCAACCAAGAGGGAAGGAGCTAGTACGAGATATCTTGAGCCCCTGCTCGATGCATCTATGATGAATTGACCAACCAAGAGGGAAGGAGCTAGTACGAGCAGGTATCTTGAGCCCCTGCTCGACCCAGTCCGTATACCTTAAGTACCATCAATTCTACACAAGAAGGTCAATACCGTTGGTGCCAACCTTCAAAGACAAGAGTAAATGAGAAGAGACGTCGTGTCTTGACTTATCTCAGCAAGCCATCCGCTTCCTTCCCTCCCTTCCCTCCCTTCCCTCCCGTGCCGTCTCACGTCGACACAGCCCAGCGCCTCGGGTACCTTTGCCTGTTTCGAAAATTAAACAAGCATACAGAAATTCCTGGCCTGCCGCTTCCCGTTTCCCAGAGCCAGACCCTCGGCTGACGTAACCAAGAGGCCCGGAGCGTGGAAAGACCAAGGACTGAACAAAGAACAGTCACCAAAAGTCGAGGCCATAACCGAGTCTAACAGGGTATTTGTGGCCTGACTTCCCACTTTCCAGCCCTTTCAAACCTCCGGATTCGATTCTCTCACTTACCCAGATTCTCAGGTAATAAACAAGCAGCAGCAGACCTCGAAGTTCTCGAGATTGGGGCATGTGAACCACAGACTCCCTCTTCGGAGCCACGAAAGCTGACAAATCTTCAGGCGCGTATCACAAAGGTCACCTCCCGCCTCTCCATATTGCGTATTCGGCCTCCTGCTTCAGGGTTATGTGTCAACTGTCAGACACCTCTTGACTGGGTTCAAGCCTCAGCTACCGGTGAGGGGGCACGAAACAGATTCCGACGACAGTGGCGCTGGAACTATATGGACAAGAGGAAGGGAAGGTGCTGTCTTGGACCCTGTCATACCCTGACAACACACCCAGCTTGCCCATCCCGCAACTATCGCATTTTGCCTTCGGAAGACGGAGACAAATGCGGGTTCCAAACAAATACCGTCTTGTTGTCCCCTCTGGCAACACTGACTAACCGGCAAATAAAGTCGATCCTGTGTCTCGTGCCACTGACTGATATACCCGACTTTATTCCGTTGCCTGTCCGTAGGTAGTACTGGGTCGAGGAAGAGTCGAGTTAATGTCTTCAACGGAGGATATTGGCCTGCTAGTGTACCAGAACCTGTCGTACAACCACGCACAGATGCTGCAGGTAGCCTCAACACTTTTCAGCTTCACATATATTAGCACACCAAAATATAGTAGTTCGCGTGTCTAGCCGCTGCCGCTTCATGTCTGTCGCCGCCTTCAGGTAGCCACCCCTCCCAGGACATCCTTACATTTATCCAGAAACCGCAAAATATTGCCCCTTCAAGCACCATGTCTTCAGTTACATGCCTCGTATTGACCCTTCAATGTCTTGAACCCCTTTAGAAACACCCTTGTAACTCACGCCAGACCTTATACAAATTCATATCAGACCCAAAACAGACTCACTCACTGGGGCACCCGCTGTCAACAAGTTGGGTAAACAAGGTCCCTTCCGTCCCGCAGTCAAAAACGGTGGGCTAAGTACATTATCTTCATGCCAACGGCCGCCAGACTCCAGCGGTGGGGATGTACGTACCAGCTGTTGTGCCACCAGGGCTCAAGCATAAACCGCCTGATTTCTGTTCACCGCATTCCAGATCGTGTGAACTGCATCCGGATGATCTCCTGCCAAGATAGCGAGGGCATATCATCAACAAGACAAAACATGTATGACTTTCTCTCTGCACCACTCCACCTTTTTCACACTGTAGCTCCTCTCAGCAGACGAACACCGTCTACACGACCTTAGCTAGCCGTAGCATAATCCCACGTTCTGAACTACAATAGTAAAGGAAGATGTGAAAAATGCAACATCGGCGTTCGGAGAGTCGTTTCATATCCCGAGATTAGAAGCCGAGCAGTCGTAGGAATATTGCCTTGTGCCATCACATGAGGTGTAGGTGAACAGAAACGTCGGCATATCAAGATAATTGTTGTAACCAGAGTTGAATTTCTTTTGCCTTTTTCATCTTCCTATTTGTACAAAAAATATAATAGAAGTATGTGTACTGTTCCTTTTGTTGTCACGTCGTGGGGTATCTCGTGTCCTATATAGTCTCACATCTTTATACACGACATTTTTCTTTCCTTATTCTTTCTAGGCCTTGGTAGCGGCATTCTTCGCCACCTTCTGAATCTTCTGGCTCATCGCCTCTGTCTTCAAAGGCTGAGCTTTATTCTTCGCCACCTGCTGAATCTTCTGGCTCAGCGCCTCTGTCTTCAAAGGCTGAGCTTTATTCTTCAACTGCCTCTGCACAAGTGCTACAGTATCCTTGGGAATCCTAAGCCGCTGACCCAAAACCAGAGCCCCGGACAACAGTGCAAGAGCGCCAGCTTGGTGAGTGGCTGCCAGATGAATAGGAACAATATAGATAAGCGTGGTGATCCCAAGAGCAACCTGCAAGGAAACCAAGTGAACGAGCCCCAAGACGCCCTTCCTGACGTTGTAGGGCATGGCGGCCTTGACACGGCCAGTGCGGGAGTAAGCGAAGAGAGCGAGGACGGCGGTGAAGGTGGTCATGGCCAGAATGCGGTGGTCGAGCTGCACAAATGAGGGGTTCTCGAGCATGTTGCGCCACCAGAGATCGGAGCCGTCTTCCTTGCGAGAGTAGAACTTATCGAGGAGCTCCGACTTAGGGGGAATGTAGCCTGTGCCCATCTTGGGGAACTCATTGTAGATCAAGCCGGCATCGAGACCAGCAACGAGGGCGCCGGAGAGGGCCGTGGTGAGAATGAGTGCGGTGAGACCGAGGACGGAGCGTCTGAGGACGTTGAGGACCGGATTCTTCAAGGCGGCAAAGTGCCTGGAGGCACGTTTGGGGTTGCGGAGGGCACGGTGGGTGCGGAAGACACTGAGACCGGCGAGAAGCATCCAGGAGTAGCAGGCAAAGGCGGCGGCAAGGTGGGCGGCAAGGCGGTACTGGCTGACACGGGGGTGCGAGCCAGGAGCAAAGAGATCATCCTTCAAGCCGGACTTAACCATCCACCAACCAATGAAGCCTTGGAACCCGATAAGCCCAGAAATACCGACCAAGGTAGCAGCCATCCGGGGGGTGACTCGGCGACGGGCGATAAAGTAGATAGCCGGGATCACGAAAGAGAGGCCAATGAAACGGCCCCATTGGCGATGGAACCATTCCATAAAGTAGATCTTCTTAAACTCGTCGAGGTCCATGTGGGGGTTGATAAGCTTGTATTCCGGAGAGGCGCGATACTTTTCGAATTCAGATTCCCAGTCCTCGGGGGACATGGGCGGCAGTGAGCCCGTGACAGGTCTCCATTCTGTGATACTCAGACTACAGCAGAACTATCAGTCAGCCTGGTATTCCTGCTCACAGCCAAGTACAGCCAGACTACATACCCAGATTCAGTTAACCGTGTAAGTCCACCAAAGACGACAATACCGAAGACACTAGCAGCGCTACCAAGAAGCCAGTACCCAACAGATTTGGCGTTTGTTTCAGGGAACGAGGATTTCTTTTCAGACTTTTGTTGTTGTTCAGGTGTGCTTCCTTTCTGGATATTCTTGCTGAGGGAGGCTATGGGGGACTTGGTCTTGGTGGCAGTCTTGGTGGCATAGCTTCGGGTGGCCGGAGCTCTGGCCGTCACAAGCTTGAGGATATTGGATGGAGGGGCTGCTGATGTTTGTTGCCGTAGGCATTGACCGCAAGCGAATGAAGATCTCGAGAGCTGCGTAGCTGCTCTACGCAGCCCGAGCTGAAAGAGGGACATGACTATGCCTTTGCGCCGGCAATGGCGGACCTGATGGGGAGCTGTTCTTTGCTTGCTGAAGCTCACCTGAGGACGTTGGAATCATGATTCTCTCCATTGGCTTGATAATCAGCCCACCATTGGAAAGCTCTGGTCTGAAAGTGGCCTGTGCTTAGAGCACCATTACCCCACGGTTTGGCAGATCTAAGCATCAACACCAAGGGAAGGAGCAGATGAACTTCAGAGCTGAGCACACACGACAAAAATTCTCAAAACTCAATCAAATTATTTCTCACTTGTAAATTTTTGAGTATCATGTCCCTTGTTGTATCTAGAGACACCGCGGCACTCCGTCTATATCGTTTATTATACCCTGTCATGTGCCAAACAAACAGTCACCCTGAACGCCAGCTTAAATGCAATCCCTTCGTTTGTATCTAACACGACACAAGCCACCGCAAGCATCAATGGTGAGCTACAACCTACGAGGCTCATCGCATCGTCTCGCTCGATGAGTCTTCGGGGGCCGCCATCTTGGGTTTCCTGAACAGAATGATGTCCTTGAGGCTTCTCTTGACGTTGCTTTTCGGCGAAAACAAGGGCTTGTGCTCCTCGTTGACGTTGTGATGGTGGTCATAGTCAACATGCACAAACGCCCGCTCGACATCGGCCAAGCCTTCGAGCTTTCGTTGCAGCTCCTGGCCGACGTCGTGCGTCACTCTCAGAGGCAGTCCTTCGTCCATGACGATGTCCATCTCGACAAAGTACTTGTGGCCTGCATGATACGCCCTGCACGTGTCGACCTTGAGAATCCGGTCATCGTGCGTCACCCCCATGTAGATGAGCTTGGAGATGAATTCCTTGGGAGCCGACTTGCCCACGAGAAGCCAAATATGCTCGAACGCATTGGACACCCACGAAAACAGGATGATTAGCGCAACCATGATAGCACCGATGGGATCGAGGTACCAAGCAATCTTCTCTCCGACCACCGCCATGATCAGACCAAAGCTGTTGATGGCAATGTCGTTACGGTGGTCGATATAAAAGATGAACACCGTCGGGAATCTGCGGTAGCATAGGCAGTAGACCATCATACTGCCCTTGGCCAAGACTTGGAACACGGTCAGCTTATGTGTTGCAAGATTGAGGGCGGTATACATACTGGCAATGCCGATGAAGACGAGCGGAATGATGTGAAGTTCCTCAGACTCTGTTGGCGCTCCGGCTCCCAGTGTTCGGCCAGACTCGATCTACAAAGACTGTGAGTACTTTGTGGACTAGCTAACGACCGTTCAAGATGCTAACATACCAGAAGCTGAATGGCCACGGTGGTCATCAACGCACAAAACAAGATAATGGCCATGGCTTCGATCCTTGTACGGCCCTACTTGGCATCAGCTCAGGAACTTTGTGTGAAAGGCCCAACAAAGAGAACATACCACAGGATACTTGTACACACTCGGTCTCGCAGCAAGCCACGAGGCTATCAGCATCACGAACGACGACACAAGATCCATGAATGCATCAGCTGTGGTGGCAAAAAGCGCCAGGGACCCAGTCGAGATGGCAGCATATAGCTGAATGACGAACAAACAAAAGTTGATGATGAAGGACCCTCTGATGGCGAACTTAATTTTTGGCGCATACTTCGCGTCTTTTTCGAGGGCATTCCGTTCTTCGTCGTCGGCACCAAGGAAGTCGTCAATGAGAGCATTCTGCTGCGCGTAATATTTCTTAAGTCTCCGTTTATTGCCTTTGGGATGCTCGATTTTCATCTGCTTTTGGCTGATGTTCTCACGACGGTGCCGAGCAATATCCAGAGGGTCTGCTAGCGAGGTTGTTGTGGCTTGCCTGGCCGGAGCGGTGGGAACTGCAACCTCCTTCTCGACTTCTGAGTCAACTGGTTTTATGTTGGGCTGTGCTTCAGCCTGTATCTCGGGAGTGGTAGAAGCTGTGACATTTTCAGGGGGGTTGGCTTCTGTTGACTCTTGTTAGACTGCCAAGCGTCATCATGGTCAATGGAAGCCCACGCCGACACAAGATATGTTTGTCTGCAGGATGACCTCGATTTTCAGATGGAGTACGTACCTGTCAGCCGGTTGTCGTCTGAAGTTTTCTGGGCTGCCATTGGAACGTCGATCTTGGACCTGGGTCGGGACGGTTCTGTTCGACTAGCATAAACTACGCTTGAAATCCTATGGCAGGAATTGTCGAGAGACGCGGCCCAGAGAACACGGAAGTATTATAGGATTGCGCGCTCACCTATCCCGCAGCACAGGAGAGTGGCCTCGATCTACCAAGTGGGATTTCCTCATGTCACACCTACAACCCACATCCAACCCTTTCCTGATTTGGGCAAGAAAGGGTCAAGTTTACAATCCTGCTCACATCACGATCACATCACCACGGACACTACTGTATCGAAAACGGCACAGCCACCCGAGGTTATGTACCCCTTATGAGTTCTGGAGCGGCTGGTGGTCTAGTTTGGACTGTTGACAGCATGCGTAGCCGAAAACAGCACCTGTTGGTAGAGTGGGGGAAAGTTCAAGCGGCAGGACCTCTCTCAACCATCTGGCCAGGGCCGAGCAACGTGCCGAGTATCCAGCTTTTGGTTTCCGTGGTACAAGCTTCGAGCTCAAGCCTAGGCCCTCCGAATATTCCAGGGATGGGCTGCGAAGTCACTGGACAAGGTGACAGCGAGACCAAAGCGCCACTAAACCACCATCCCCCGTTGTCGTTGGCTGGCAGAATGTTTCAACCGGACGGAAGCCGAAAACCCCTAACGCATAATGCGGCACCATCCAACAAGATCTCCGCTCAACCAGTTACAGTTGCCACTACTTCTCGACATCCAAGTGTACACATAGGATTCGAGTTACCTGGCCACCTCTTCAACCATTTTCCTACACCGGCTTCTTTGTTTTTTCTATTTTATGGCTTCGGAATTGCTGACCATCCTTCCCGTGTTCTTCTCAGGTGAGTGTTGTCTGGCACAGAGTCGAGCCAAGGCCAACCCCACGATTGCACGGATCTCCCCGTCCTGTCGCAGCATCCTGCCGAAAACCCCTGTCTACAAGGGTGCCATGCCAAGCGGTCAGTGCCAAAACCCCTGTCTTTCGGCTCTTGTTGCCTCAAGTCTGGGGTATGCTGGGCAGGTTTTGGCGACTTGCCCAACGCGGCTCATGGAGCTGCCAGGGGAAGACGAATCCAGCGTCCACTGGGCGTTTTGAGAAAGATGATGACCGACACAGCGTTGCATCCAAGAGCTGCTTCGTCTCCCTGGAGATCTGCGGCTCTTGGGCGTTTGCGATTGCACTGCCACACCACGGATTCGGCAAGATACCAAGACATGTTTTCTGGATACCTTGTAAAATGTTCGAGTGTCACTCTCAACCCTGAACGCTTCAACAGTCGCCAGGAGAAGGTGGAACCCGTTTCATACAGTCTTTCTCCCTTCTTTTGAACAAAACAATATTCCCTTCCCACCGCCTATCAAGTGGCCAAATCTAGGCTCCTCAAGGAGTACCCTCTGCAAATCGGTTTTAGGTTTACGCCAAGCTCAAACTAGGGCTTCAGTTTAAGCTCGACCATCGCTACACAGACATGGCTCTCCCCTGTCTCCCTTGTTTAGCATTCAGATGCTTGTCGAGAGGACCACGACCTGGTGCCCAGCTGAAGTCTAGGCTGGATTTTCTGAACGCAACGATCAGCTTGCACCAAAGTCTCACGGCCGTTAGAAGTTTGGGAGCGACAGTCGCATGGACGCGTTCATCCCAGCCAGTCTTTTATCACAGAACCAGTTCATTGGTTGGCGTCTTGGCTTGTTACCTGTCACAGACTTGGGCGTGGATTCCCATGTCGCTCTTCGATTCTCCCGTTGCTGCTCTCTCCAGGCATGAGTCGCGGCAGATCGTGCCGTGGTGCTACCCCATTGATCCACGGTTGCTCTCTTGGAAATCGTACATACTCAAGAGGAACGGCAGTTTTCTCGAACTCAGATTCTGGACTTTTGGCTCTTTTTCCACCCTTGTTGCGATTTTTGGTCCTCGGGAGGACAAAAGTCTTTCTTTTCACCGTTGCCGCTTTTTATTTACTTTTTTTCTCTTCTCCTTCTTTCTCCCCTTTTTGCACCGTCGTCGCCTCTGACTGGTGATGGTGCCTTTTGCGCCGAACCCGCCCCTTTTCCTTTCCTAGTCTCCTTTCTCTTCTTTTCAACTGCCGGGCGGTTCTCTTCCACGCACCCTCTTGTTTCTCTTCTTTTCTTGAGGATAGACCTGGGGTCTTTCTGCCATTAAAACACACGAGGTACTGGTATACCGAAGACGCTTGACGCGGAAGAATAAATATAAAATGGACGAAAAGCCACAGTGTGGGAGCGGCGAGGAGGTTGGAGAGTATGACCTCCCGCTTCACGTCGCGGGTCTTTGTGAGTCTGCCCCAAGATGAGGTGATACGGACCCAAGTGCTGATATTATACATCCAGTCATGGTGCTGGCTGCTTCGATCTTTGGCGCTGGTTTTCCTGTAGTGGCCAAGAAGGTGACGTGGGTGAAGGTGCCTACCTCGGTGTTCTTCGCTTGTAAGCACTTTGGTACTGGTGTTCTTATTGCAACGGCGTTTGTGCATGTAAGTGACCCTGTGGACCAAAAAAAGAAGAGTACTCTGACAGTTCGCAGCTTCTTCCTGTGGCTTTCGGTAACTTGACAGACCCATGTCTCCCGGACCTCTTCACAACCCAGTATCCGGCCATGCCTGGTGTCATCATGATGGGCTCGATGTTCTGCCTTTTCGTTCTCGAAATGTATCTCAATGCTAAGATGGGTGGTCATTCTCACGGAGGAGCCACCGGATTCGAGACATCTGCACCGCCGCTCCCACAGCCAAAATCCAAGCCAGCCTACCAACACACACATGCCGATCACAAGCGGGCTCCCTCGCGCCCACCGCGATACACAGCCTACAGCGAGTACGAGATCGAGGATGAGGACTATGAGAAGAAGATGGCGCGGAAGCTGTATGGCGAGAAGATGGATGCCTATCAACGCAACGACAACCCCTTTGACGACATTAACGAGCTCGAGGTCCGCTCCGAGATGCCACCTTGGTTTGTGGTCTTTTATGAGCAGTACGTTCGTCAGCGGTTGGAGATGGTCAACATGATCAAGTCGAGCCACGCGGCTCTGAGACTGGAGCAGCAGCAGCAGTACGCCGAAGCCGAGAAACGCATGACCATGCTTGCGCCTCCCCCGTCGCTGGCAGACTCCCCGTATATCGATGTCGAGACTGGCCAGCCTGTCGATCCGGCCGTGTACCGCAAGATGTCGATGAACATTACGTTGTTGGAGGGCGGTATTCTGTTCCACTCGGTGTTTGTCGGTATGACCATCAGCATCACAATTGACGGCTTTGTTATCCTTTTGGTCGCTATTTTGTTCCATCAGATGTTTGAAGGTCTTGGCCTCGGTTCCAGAATTGCGGCTGTTCCGTATAAGAAGGGCAGCATCAGGCCTTGGGTTTTGGTGGTCGCTTTTGGATGTACGGCACCGATTGGACAGGCTATTGGGTTGATTGTGAAGGACTCGTATGATCCCAACAGTGCGTTTGGGTTGATCGTTGTTGGTGTCTTTAACGCCATGTAAGTATCTGCTTTCTTGGGCTATGTTTTCAGAGTGCTAATCCAGCGACAGCTCGTCTGGTCTCCTTTTGTATGCTGCTCTGGTCGATCTGCTGGCCGAGGACTTTTTGTCTGAGGAGGCGGACAGGACCTTGACCAAGAAGCAGAAGAGGGACGCCTTCTTGTGGGTTCTTTTGGGAGGTAAGCAACACACTATGTTATTTTACACTGTCGTCGGTGCTAATCAAATCTGTAGCTGCCGGCATGTCTGTTGTCGGTGCCTTTGCCTAAACGGACCACGCAGAACGAGACAGCCAGTGTACCATAAGACCACGAACGACTCACGATAACATGATCGAAACGAAGAAGCTGCAAGAGGGGGAGAAATAAAAAGTAAAAAGCACGACACGAAAGCCATTCTTTATCACTTTTAGCGTCATCAGCTTCTGTGTCGGGCACACACAGAAAATACGAGGGTTACGCCTACCAACCGACCGCACCATTCACGTTGAGGATAAACCACACCAACTACCTACCTACCACACCAAGCTCTACTACCAGAAAAGAACAACAAGGGAAGAGGATCACAGGACAAACGGCTCAAGCGTGTGACTAATATCATATATACTTTCATTAATCTTTTACTACAGCATAGTCACTTAGGGGCATAGCATTTGTCTTGTAATCACTCCTTATTTTTTTCTTTTTCTTTTTTTTTTCTTCTGGACCGAGCCCCTCTTAGCGCTGAGAGGAGAAGGAGGGGAAATGAAAGTCAATATTTTGGTTCATTGGAATTATTGTTGAGCCTATGACTATCCACGCTACTTGTATATCTCTTATGGGTGCCATTATTGAGTTGGAAAACAAGGGGAGGTTCTGACCCTGGGGGCTGGAGATATGTACTTGAACTGTTGCTATATAAACTGGAGGCTGGGCTAGAAGGGGGTATAGTGTACGATCTGGATTGGGACCTAGATAAACAATTAACTGCATGTATAAACGAATGGACTTGGCAAACAAAGGGGTGTTGGTGTTTCAAGGCTGGACAATGGGGCGCTGATGTGGTTGGTTGAGAGCAACGGGGGTAAACGGGAGTGGAAGCCCCTGAATTGGGACGAGTTGGTATCTGCTTGCATCGAGGAAAAACAATGTCGTAAGTGCATGCTTCACCAATCCGGCCAATTGTGCTTTTTCGAGGTTCAACAAATAAAGACTTGTTTGGATGAGAAGTCGGAAGACAAAGGGCGGGTAGTTGGGAAAGTTGGTGATGTTGATATACCGGATTAGGGAACGTATCCCCGTTTAAGACAAAGAACAAAGGTCCCGTTTGCTATCGACTTTGCAATTGAATATCAACCGCTGAAATCAACAATTTTTACTTTGGCTCACCTCGCTCCTCACGTTGTTGTACAACCCATCACGATTTCTTTTGCCATCTATTTGGACCCTCAACTCCCTAAATTCTTTTACTCAACCACCATCAACATACATCATCACCAGCAATTACTACCTCAATCTAAAATGGCCACCGAACCCGCCGCCGAAGAACCCCCCGTCCAACTCCCCCAAAAGATCCTCAAACTCCCCACCTCCTCCTCTCTCCTCTCCCTCCCCTCCCCAGACTACACCCTCATCAAACCCCTCGGCAACGACCGGCTCCTCCTCCGCCGCAAAGCCGACGGCCTGCCCCTCATAGGCCACTACTGGAGGGAATACTACAACCCCAGCACCTCCCCCGTGCACGAGCTCGTCCTCCGCGGCGCCGGCGCCGCCGCCGCAGCAGTTCTCAACCACGAAAACCTCGTTTCCCTCCGAGGGGAAGTCGCCAATTTCGTTCCCGTTGAACTCCCCGTTGGTGACAACGGCCAGGAAAAAACAGTAATGGTCAAGCAGGTTTTACTCCTCTGGGACTTCTGCGACGGGGGGAGCCTAGAGAGTTTCCTCGAGGAGAGCGAAGCTGAACTAGGGCCGGGGGGTACTCTAGAAAAAGGGGGGGAATTTATGCCTGAGAGCTTCTGCTGGCATGTACTTACTTCCTTGCTGAGGGCGCTGCAGTGGCTGCATCAGGGAATAAGGGAGACGTATGGGGTTGTGGAGATGGATAGGGAGATGATGATGATGAGAGGAGGAAAAAAAGGGGGGGGGTGGGGGTATGTAGAGCATCCGGGGCAGAGGGGGAGGGCGGGGAGGGTGAGGGTTGTTAATAGGACGAGTTTGCCGTATCGGGTTGGGAAGGCACCGGGAAAGGAGGGGGTGGATAATAGGAAGTGGAGGAGGGATAGGAGGAAGAATGAGGATTGGATGCCGGTGCTGCATAGGGATATTAAGGCGAGGAATGTTTTTTTGCAGCATCCGAGGGGGACGGAGACGTATGGGCAGGTCAAGTTGGGGGATTTGAGGTTTTGCGCGGTGAGTGGGACGGTGGTGGGGGATGAGAGGATGGGGTGGGGGGTGGAGGAGGTGCCGGTGGTGGCGCCGGAGAGGATTCAGGAGTTGAGGGATTATGCGCATAAAGATGGGGGGGCGGAGTTGAATGGGCTTGGGGAGTTGAGGAGGAGGATGGTGGGGTGGTGGAAGGATGCGGCTGCTGTTAAGAAGGTATGTGCATTGGGATGGAGTGATAGGATTGTGATGCGAGATGCTGACGGGAGATAATAGGAGGAGAGACCGTACACTGCTGGGAATGACCTCTTCTCGGTGGGTGCGATTCTATACCACATGATGCTTGGTAAGAAGCTGGTCAATCCTGAAGAGTGCGATATTTGCGGGTGTGTTCATGTTTACGAGGGCCCAGAGGACGAAAAACAAGCTGAGAAGCTTACTCTTTGTGAACACCTCTGCTATGAAGATATCGACATTAGAAGGTGCTTTGATGATACCAGCTATACGCATGGGCTCAAGCACGTCGTAGGGGCTTTGCTGAGGATGAACCGGGAGGTGACCTGGACGGCGAGCGAGGCTATGGACACTGCGTGGAAAGGATACGAGACGTGGACTCGTACGACCGATGATGGTGCCGTTTACCGTGATATTTATGAGGATATCTTGTTTAGGAGGCAAAATGAGGAGAGGCTCAAGGGCAGGGTTCCGGAGTGGATGACCAATCCAGCTTATCAAGCCAAGCAGGATGTGGCTCCTGGGTCTAGTTCACATTTTGTAGTTTAGTTTTGTTTGTTTTGAGGTTTGTTTTGGTTGCTCTGATGGGATGGAAGTAAAGAGTCGGTTGAATAGTTCGTTTAGAATCAATCTACTATCACCTGATTTGGTTTCTTGATCCTAATGCGATCAACACAAGCGGCTTCGTTTTCTCACGTAGCTATGGGAGGTCATGATATTGCTGTAACTATTGATAGGTAAAAGATAATAAGAAAAATTACCTGGTAGAGGCAAAACCCGCTGTTGGGTCACCTCGTTGAGGTTAGGGACAAACCGTTGCCGTGAATGGAGCCTGCGATGAGAAGGGCCGCCACGTGTTGTGAGATTTCCATTGGGTAATATATATATCTCGACCGAGCTCTTCGAAGATGCTTGTAAAAAGCCATCTCAAGTTCGTTATGATAGTTTGGGTACTCGAAAGTGAAAACTGCCCCTGTCAATCACATGTAAGTGGCCAGGGTTAGGGTCGACGCATCTCCTTCCCAAAACACCACCACTCCCTGAAGCACATCCCATCGCCATGGGACAACTGTGAACTCCAAAACTCTAACCGAGTCTTCAAATGCCGTCATTAACTCGTATTTTCACTCCCAAAGCCCCGATTTCATTGCACCACTGCTGATGACAAATGACAAAGAAGCAAGAGATCTTGTTTATTCAATGACACTCTGCTGCTTTGGTGGAGTCAAAGACGTCATGACCATCCCGACGAACGAGTCGCCCCTTCTGCCCCGGCTGTGAGTCTCTCCCAATGCCTCGGTTTAGTACTTGTGACAGGAAGCAATCAAAGAGGTATAAATCGTCATTCTCGTAGTTAGTTTTTCTTGAGTCTTGAGTAATGAATCTGAAGTTCAAGTTATACCAACATCCCATCATCTCATCTGATCAACTTACCCCCGAAACACACCCTTCACCCAATCATTCAAATCACATCCAACCAGCAGCACAGTAATACACCATCAAAATGGGCTACCCAGACACCTTCACCGGCTTCTGCGTCGACTCCCCCAAGACCTGGAACAAATACCACCTCTCCACCCTCAAGCCCAAGCCCTTCGGCGACAACGACGTCGATGTCCAGATCGAATGCTGCGGCGTTTGCGGCTCCGACGTCCACACCGTCACCGGCGGCTGGGGTGAATTCGAAGGCCCCCTATGTGTCGGTCATGAAGTCGTCGGGAAAGCCGTCAACGTTGGCAAGGCTGTAAAGGGTATCAAGAAGGGTGACCGCGTCGGTGTCGGTGCTCAAGTCTGGTCTTGCCTCAAGTGCGACGTCTGCAAGTCCAAGAACGAGAACTATTGCCCTCACATGGTCGATACCTACAATGCCAAGTATGAGGACGGGAGCGAGGCCCATGGAGGCTGGGCGAATTACATCCGGGCTCACGAGTATTTCACTTTCAAAATTCCTGATGAGATCCCCTCTGCCGAAGCTGCGCCGTTGCTTTGTGCCGGAATAACGACTTACTCCCCCCTCGTGAGGGCGGCTATTGGGCCTGGGAAAGTCGTGGGAGTTATCGGTATCGGTGGCTTGGGACATTTAGGTCTTCAATGGGCAAAGGCCCTTGGTGCTGAAACCTACGCTCTCACTCACTCCCCCAACAAAGCTGACGACGCCAAGAAGCTCGGAGCCAAAGACGTGATCGTCACAACGGACGAAAAGTGGGCGGAGAAGAACAAGTTCAAGTTTGACTTTTTGTTGAACTGTGCGGACGCGACGCACAAGTTTAACATGGCGGATTATTTCGGGACGCTGAAGGTTGGTGGGGAGTTTCACATGGTTGGGATCCCGAATGAGCCGCTTCCTGAGATGACGGCGGTGGCATTTGTGCAGAACGGGGTGAAACTTACTGGCAGTCATTTGGGGAATCATCAGGAGATGGAGGCCATGCTGAAGCTGGCGGCGGAGAAGGGGGTCAGGCCGATGGTGCAGACGGTGCAGATTTCGGAGGAGGGGTGTAAGGAGGTTGTGGAGAAGGTGAAGGAGGGGAATGTGAAGTATAGGTTTACGCTGACAGGGTTTGATAAGGCTTTTGAGGGGAAGTAAACGGGAAGGAAGAGCCGTGTATATATATGTTTAGAAGATGATGACTTACACCGTTGAAACCCACTTGCTGATTGGCCAATTGTTGCCCCGCACATGTGCTCTTACCCCTCTTTGAGCTGGCAAGCGTTAGAGAGAACAATGGTTAGGGCGTGTTTGCGTGTAACGGGCGAGCCAAAGTCTTTCGAATGGGCCTCAGACACCAGGCAAATGTCGATGATGCACAGATTCCCGGGAATGTATATAGATGGATGAAAGCGGTTTGCTTCCCCGGTGAGATGACTGCTTCCAGAAAACAGAAGCGGGGTCTTGGTCAAGAACCGGGAATAGCGACAGGGATCTGTGCCGGGTCCACACGGGCGGGATGGTGGAGATGGCCCGGGCGTTCAACCAGGGTGTATTGAATTTGAACTCTTCTCTGTGCATCTTCAGCTTCTTTACAGCCAGCGCGCGCTTATACTCGGGGCGATATATCTTTACGGCGAATGCGCGGCATCTTCCAGTTGAGCCTCATGACGCATTAGCTTGTGTCTCTTGACGTTACGTATCTACAGCACTTGACGTATGCACGGATCTGCCAAAATATTTAGTCGCGATCGATGATTACGCGCCGCGTCCAAAATACAGAGTCCCCGGCTGCGCGGCTACGGCTACAAGACGCTCAGGTGAAAGCGGCAGCATGGACGACCTGTCGAGGATGTCAGATGTCGAGAGCGATTTCGCCATCATGGACGCAACTCCCTCTACCAACAGAACACGGCCAGGGATAGTAGGAGCAGCAGCAGCAGCAGAACCAAGAGAAGGTCCAAGTGCATTTCGGTCACCCTTATCCAAAACAAGATCCTTATCGGACGGTGGAGGCACGCCCAAACTCTCACCTTCGCCTTACATTGTCGAGGCCAACCGCCGCCAGAGCAAAGACGACATTGCCATTCGCGACAAAGATACTGACATTGCAGCCCTTCGACTGCCGCCATCAACTCCCGTCCGAGCTGGGTTCCCTATGAGAGGTCTCTCTCTCCAGATGCCACCGACTGACCCGTCCTCGCCCGCCGCTCAACAACAAGCTGGCTACGTCAAGCAGGCCCCGCTCTCGCCCAAATTGGACCATTCACACATCTATGCCTCACCCACCAATATTCTGCCGCGTCGATCTCGCGGCCTTGACTTTTCCCGCGCCGCCACGAGTCTGCATCACTCCACCCTTGCCAACCAGGCATCGCCTGATTCTTCGCCCACCATCGGCTCCCGCGCCATGAACATTCCCACCCGGCGCAATGGCGATCACGGTGTCGACCATACCCCCTCCTCGCACTGGGGCGTCATGGGAAACCAAGAGCGCATGCAGATCTCGAGCTCTGTCGGGAGTACCAACCATGTTATGTCCGACTCCTCATCCTCCTCCGACGAGGACGACTTTATGGACGAGGACATGGAGGAGGCCTACATCATGACACCACAAGCTTCTAAGACGGGCATGGGTCACATGGGTGTAGGGTCGTCGGCACCCTGGATGCCAGGCTCACCAGCAGTTAACAACTTCCTCAGCTTTCAGCAACGCCAGCGACAACGTAAACAATCAAAAAAGAAAATGCGGGGGCCCCTGGGACTTGGGTTCCACTCGCCTGCAGCTTCTGGGGCTATCTCCAAGTCGCCCCCAAACAATCTGATCAACTCCCGCGACCTGCCTCACACTAGGAGAGAGAGCATCAGCTGGGCTGCGAATCAGTTGCATATTTCGGGAAACGAGAGCGATGGGCAGCTGGAAGGTCTCGACAGCCCGTCCCGGCCGAGTATCGTACGACGGGCCGTGACAAGGAGGGGGAATCTTTTAGTAAGCTGTGTTGGCCTTTTGAGTCGACTTTGACACGGCTAACCTTTTTGAAGCCCAAAACAAAAGGCTTTGCCCGCATCCGCGCCGCCCTCGCAGAAGAAGGCGCCCCCATCGAAACCGAGTTCCGCCGCGAAGCCGAAGTCGTCCGTCAAGTACGAGAAAGCGACATGGACCTCGAACCCCGACTACCACCCCCCATTTCGGCCGCAACAACAGCTTTGTCAAGTCCCAACCTCGATTCCCAAACCCACCCCGACGAAATGATGCCCGACGACGCAATGATGATCGAAGGCCCGGCCTCCAACAGCAACCCTAATAACAACCCACTAGGCCTCTCCCCCGCCACATTTAAACAGCAGGTCCTGAAAAACTCCAAACGGAAAATCTTCTGGGACACCTTCTCTGAAAGCAGCTCTTCCAACACGGCACCAAGAACCACCACCCCGCCACCACCCTCGTTCGTCACCCGTGCCAGCTCGTCAGGACTTTCTCTAGATGACGTAAACATGGACTCTCCCAGCTCCAACGGCGCTTCTCAAAGTCAGAATCCATTTGTTTTACCTCAGACGACAACGAGTAGTTCGGGTCATGGGACGCCGCATCAACCGCCTGGGGGGACGATACCGACCGCGGCCGAGATTACCAGACGGATCAACAGCAAGAGGAGGAGGGGGGATGACGATTTTGATCCGGTTAGTATCAAGCGGAGGGCGGTGAGCCCGGGGATGAGCGCGCACGGGTCGCCGGTTATGCAGAGCCCGCTGCAGAGGGAGAATGCGCCTTGGGGGAGTTTGAGTCTGGGGCCGGCGATTACGCAAGGGTCGAGGCCGGGGAGTGTTGGGGGGATTCGGGGGTGCTGGGAAGGGTGAGGGGAATGGGAATGGGTCGGGGACGCCGGGGAGTGTGAATGGGGCGAGGAAGGGGAGGGTGGGGTTTCAGGGGATGGTGGATACTAATGATGGGATTACGAGGTTGAGTATTGAGTAGGAGATGGCAGGCAGAGGGAAGAGGTGAATTATGGAAAGTGGGATAGGATGGAAGGGGAGAAAGCGGAAACGATCCATTTACGAACGGGCGTACAGACTCATCGAGGCGTCAGCATATACCTTTTTTTTTTTCTCTGTTTTTTTGGCATTGGAGTTTAGCATTCGCATCTTTTCTCTTGCATTTTGGGATGGGGGGTCAACAACAACAACAGCCACAACAATGACAACATCAATATATAAAGGACTTTGGGAAAGGGTAACGGGAAAAGTGGGAGAAACTTGGGTGGGGGGTGAAACAAACAATGCTCTGTATAGCGGTATATATATCACACACTTTTGTCACTTGATGGTGTTTTGGGTCAAAGGGGTTTATCGAGGGTCAGGGTGGCGTTGGGGGGTAGGGGAGTGGGGGTGTTCTCTGTTTGTTTGGTTACTTGTATATGGAAGGGGGAAATCATGTCAGGCAGCTGGGAGAAAGACGGACATGAATGTGGGCGGACATGAATGTGACCGGTGGAATAAAATCGACCGGGTCGTACATATTTAATCGGGGTATATATACGCAACAAGAAAGCACCGAATATCTTGTGTGAATATTTTGTCTTTCTCTTGTAAATTCAGGGCTTACCTCAAGACATGGAGAGAATTTGAAACAAGAACAAGAAAAAGTTTATTATGGATATTATGTCAACTCATGCTCGTGAAAATTACTGGCTTCGCTACGTTTCCCTTGCTGTAGAGGGTATTTGCATCTATCACCCCTTTTCCTTTTGCCCAAGTAATTGAAAAAAAAAATATCACCCTCTCTTACCCCCTCTACTTCCTTTACATTCGTTATATATCCCCATCCCATCTCACCTCTCTCCACCATCAATCACCCCCTCACCCCCCTCTCTTTCTTTTTCCTTAACCCCCCCCTTCTCTCTCCATTCCCTATCGAATCTCCAACTGATCCCGCAACTGATACCCCAACCTTCCATGCCCATCAATCCCAATCCCAATCCCAATCCCCTCATCAGGAACACACAGTCCCCCCAACTTCTCATCCAACCACCTAGCCAGCTCCTCCACCTGCCGCCTCATCACCACCACCCCGGCTGAAGTTGTCGTCGTGGTGCTGGTGCTCGCTTGGGAAGTAATCGTCTGCCCTGACGTCGTACCCACGCTCATAACCGATGCCCTCCCCAGCTCGGAATTCGCAGACGGCGACCCAATCGGGGTGGTCCCTTCTTCTGGCACTGGTCCTCCTGTTGCTGCTGTTGCTGTCCCTGTGGAAGGGTGTAAATGCTGGGTGTCGTGTTCGCTTGGCTCGGTGGTGGGTGTTGCTTGCGGTGAGGCTAGCGCGGCGGTTATGGATGGTTGTTGTTGTTGTTGGGACTGTGGTTGTTGTTGCTGTGGTTGTGATTGTGCTTGTGATTGTGCTTGTGATTGTCCACCCATGCAAATGAATAGCATCCCGCACTTTAGCCTCCTGATTACAAACACCAGGCCTGAATCCAATTGGACTGTTAGCGCGGGGGTGGATTTGTGTTTTCTTGTTTTTGTTGTGGAGGGATCATGATGGTTTGACGACGATGTTGGTGGTGGTGCTAGTGGTGCTGGTGCTGGTGGGGGAGATGTTGATGATGATGATTGGGACTGGGACTGGGACTGGGACTGGGGCTGGGATGACGACGACGTCTGGAGGGCCCAGATCGAAGCTGCGACGGCGCATTGCCTCCGGAGGGCCGACGCCGGGAGGGAGGAGGCGTGCGCGAGGAGGTTGCCTGCGGGCGTGGTGAGCATGGCTGCTTGGATGCAGGGGGAGAGGTTCGCGCGGAGGAAGGCGGTGACGCGCTTGGTGAGGAGGAGGGGTGGGGGTGGGGGCATGGGGAGGATGTTTTTCGACATTGTGAATGGTCGTCGTGTGGTGATGTGTGGTGGGAGGGAATGGATGTGTCGCAGATGTGATGGTGTGTGGTTGTCGTTGTCGCAGTCGTAAGGGGTCGTGGTGGGCGGAAAGTAGGTGTTGCGACGAGAAAGCTGGAGTCGCGATTCTTCCGTATGAATAACTTGGTCTCGGGAAATCGGGTGCTATATCCGCATCCCAAGATCAAGGTAAGGTGTGGTCGGTTGTGGGGTGCACGTTGGGGAGTGGATGAGGAACAGCCAGGAGGTCGTGTCATCAAGCTTCCCGACTCTCGGGTAGTTATCGCTACCTTATCGGTGGAATGACCATGACGCACGGGCCATGTCTTAGTTACTGTTCGTGCAACACCGAAAGAGGATCACGCACTGGGGGAGGGCAAGACGAGACTGGCCCACGATATATGTAATAATATCTTGTTACTTGCAATCAGGCAAAGGGGTATCCATGTTCCCAATGGGTATCAATAATCATACAAGCAATGTTAGCAATCTTCTTTTCGTTCCCACGCCCAACAGCTAGAAATGGAGAGCCATTCTCATAATAAACCTGATCATGTCAGAGCGATCCCTGCCACAACCCTTCTCTCTGTAAGCTCAAGATCTGGCGACGGATCTCTCGAAGAGAGCAATCGAAGAGCTCAGACCAAGCCTCAAGGTCGTCTCGTGTAACCCCTTGCCCGCGTGCCTCCGCTTCCTGAAGTTCATCCATTAGGAAACCCTTCTCGCTAATATTCCAAACTTTGCCAAATGCTTCTTCTTCATCGTCACCTTCTTCAGCCTCTTGCGATTCCTCTTCTCGCGAATCTTCTGCATGCACGCCCTCTTCGTCCGTATCATCTTCAAATTCCTGGCCCTCTTCTTCGATTTCCTCTTCCTCAACCTCTTCGATCTCTAGTCCTGATTCTGACCTCACTTGTCTGCTCGGAGTATTAATGCGGTCCGAGAGGATAAATGGTTCCGGCTCTGGCGAAGAATCGACCATCATCACATCTTTCTTTTGGGGCGGGATTGCTGTTCTTGATGGATGTGGCTGGGGTTGTCTCGCTGGAGGCTGTCGTGTGAGAGGTTTTCCCATAGAAGGCTGTCCAGCAGCTAGCCCTCCACGCCGAGGTCGTGATGGAGGCCATCGGGAGGGAACTTCCTGGGTTCGTGGTGGAGGGGCATGGAGTTGTTGCACTGTCGAGGGACGAGTTCGGGCAGTCTCGATGTAGCTACTATACGGCCGGCTGCTACTGTTAGGTCGTTGCTCCGGCGGAGACATCGAATCTTGGGGAGGAGAGATGTATTGATCCGCCATGCGCTGCTTCTCTACCAACGGCCTAGGCTGGTATCTCATCCGCTGCGTTGACGCAGCCATCTTATTCCACTGCTCTCCAGCTTTCGCAAGTTCAATCTCTGCTAGCTTCTTTCTGTGCTCCTTGATCGCCTTGTCGCGAGCGATTTTTTCTGCGCGGTTCATCTCCTCATTGACTGCGCCAATTTTCTCCTGAAGCTCAAACTTCCATTCGTCAAGAACTTGCGAAAACTCACTCCAGCCTGATTGAACTCTGGGTGCCTCCTCATGTTCGCAGTGGTCCATGAGATCCCGAATCAAGAATGAGAGTCTTTTCGTGATTGATGTAACGTACTGTACGGTGACACATGTGAACTTCCCCGATGGAGGAAGAGGGGGAAGGGCGCGATGCTTCAGGGCTTTGTAACCCGGAGTGCCTAGCAGAAACAGATCCCGTAAAGTAAGGATCAATGTTGGAATGATAAACTGCTGGGTATCGCTCGAGACCGGCTGCTTGTCGTTCCCATTCCCTGGCTGCTTTAGCAAGTTGCGAATTTTGGCTACCTTCCTTGCTACATTGGTAAGGCCCTCATTGAGGCGGTGATGTAAACGAATCAAGTCCTCGTTCTGAATGTTGAGATCCCGGGGACACTGTAATCCGTCGAGGGATTCTCTGAAGGCGTATAGTGATCTTAGGCAACGTTTCCCTGGAGCGGTGACCGGTGGTGATTCAGAGCCGAAGCGGAAACCATCCGCACCATAAATCTCAAGCTCCCAGAACTTCCCCAAGTCGGTCCATTGTTCCTTGCCCATAATCTCACGTAAGACGTTCAGGTGTTCACTCTCCAGGGTCACTATTAAGCGCTTGTCCACCACTTCCGGTACCTGGATCTCGATTGGTGCGTGAAGTTGAGTGTCGTCTTCCTCTGGATCCTCTACGTCGTCTTCCTCTTCAACATCCCCGAGCACCTCTTCCAGTTCTCCAGCTTCCTCCACATCTTCATCATCTTGAAGTGTCTCGTCCTCGGCATTGTGGGCATCCAAGTCTTCGGCCTCTTCCGACTCAGACAAATTGGCATCGCCTTGGTAACCGGATACATCGATGTTGTCGTTTACTTCGATAGACGGCAAGATCCTGTGATACGGGATCGGACGTTGTTGCCCTCCATCTGATCTCATGGACGTCACCGGGGGTCTCAGATTGTTGATTGTGGCTAGTCGCAGAGGTGCAGCCAAAGCAGTTGGGGCTGGTGGTAACATTCGAGCAGGGAATCGTCCCCCTCTTTGCGGTTGCTTGGGCTTTGGTGGTGACGAGTCCAATTCCGGGCTCCCATCTTCCCTGCCGACATCTTGGTTGTTGCCATCCTCAATGCCGTCCTCCTCTTCGACCATTCCATCCTCCTCCGGCTCGGACTCTTCGACCCTTGGGGTTGGTCTTCGACTAGTCTTTGACTGCGGAGTCTCTCCAATGGTCTCGGTGATGTCCGTCCCGTCCAAGCGTCTTCGAATAGGGTTGGGTTTGGGGCCCTGAGAGCTGCTAGCCCTGGGCTTGCCACTACTTCGAAGAAGGACTTCGATGCCATTTGACCTGGAATTTGGCGTCTGACGGTTGTTGAAAGCGTTTATGGCATCCATCGCGGCCTCATCCATCTCGTCTTGATCCGAATCAGTAGGCTCGTGTCTAACTCGCTTCACGGACGGTGTTTCAAAAGAGGCGCCGGCATTTCGTTTCTTTTTATTGATCCCATTGTTGGAGGAGACCAAAGAAGCTTTACTTGGCCGCAAGGATACGGGGCTCTTGATTGAGGACGGGCGTGGTTGTGGCCGCTGGGCAGGGATATCTTCGTCGCTGTCCGAATCCGAGCTGCTAGCTTCGACTGTGATGGTGTTGCGCAAAGCAGCGACTCTGCTTCGCGTTTGGACCATGGTGGAGCGCTCTGTTTGATCCAGTCGAGACCATGGAGAAGTGAATGTGAGGTAAAGTTGTTGAATACGGATAGAAGACAGACGTTGCGATGTCAATGGCTTTGTCTGCAATCCAAGTCCGGTCAATCTGACAGCCACGCGCAAAAACGCGAAGACAAGTGAAGCCCCTTTTGGCGATGCGGAAATTGGGGTCTCATGTGGCCCAAGCTCCTCTATGCTGGAGCTTCTGATCGGCAAGCATCAAGGCGGGATCCGTGCCACCCCGGATGGGCCAGCGCGGGGGCCGCTGGTGGCTTGACGAGTGAACCATGACGTTGTTGACTGGGTCGAGGTGTTCCTTCTCCCATCAACCGTCGCAACAAGGAAAAAAGAGGAATAAACGATATATCTAAGTTACCTGTCCTGTATATACCTACGAATAGTGGCATCATAGCGGAAATTACCAACTAGAAAGAGTTTTTCCAGCCTCCCATTGAAGATATGAACCTGGGCAGGGCTACGTGAGTGGGCTTCACGCCGCTAGCAGGGCACTCGGTTCGAGTTCAGCTTCGCCTTTTTTCCAGTCGAGCACGACTCGGAGGATCCAGCCGGATCAGAAGAAATTCCATTGCAATGTACAGAAATGGAACCAAGAAGATATGATACGTATCGGAATAGAGTAACACCTCATCCCGGCGTCTTCCACATGAGATTAGCAACGGTTGAAAGTGTAACTACCTAAGCATGCCCGTCAGCCCAAGAAAGACATCGAGGTTCTCACTCAGACGCTGGCCGCTGCATTGCTGTGACCCTCCAATGCACAAAGCCAGCCTGCCCAATCATGACCCAGAAGCAGCGGCGACCGGCCGTCATCGGGCATATCGGAGCATACCGTCCAAGGCGCTACTGGGCACCCCAACCTCGAGCTTGGGGAAGCTTCATCCACTCTTTAAAATCTAAATGCAGGTCCCACACAGTCGGCCTTTCAACCCACTGGCTCTCTTGTCTTTGCTGCCCCATTGCGACGCCATCCAGCATCCTTCACTCCCAAGTTGTGCCCGACGACAATGAACTGACACTTTGCGATTGCAACCCCCAAAGACAAACCGGTTTACGGAGTATCAACAGCATCCTCCAAACTTCGAGACCCGCGCTCGTGTGGCGCCCGGGAACGGCAGCATCATCGTAAATGACGACAATGGCTGCCAGCCCACTGTTGCGACAACATGGTGTGACAACAGCACGTCCAAACTCTCTCTTTGCGCTTCGATCAGGCTTCGTCGGCCTCGCGCGAATTCTTTCCCTCACTCTCTCGACAGCCTACGCTGCGCCTATAGCCAGCCTGGGACATGGCGGCGGTGGCAATGATGAGCCAGAAGCTGGAGGCGCAAGCCTGGGTATGCTCTATTTGGCTTCTGCAATCCTGGTCTTGTCTGGCGGCGCATTTGCTGGTTTGACTATCGCGTAAGACTGCTATGCTCACAAACAAATCACAGCATGTTTGTTTTGCTAACGGTGATCAGTTTGATGGGGCAGGATAGTATCTACCTCCAGGTCATGGCCGGCGATGCAAGCGAACCACAGCAAAAGAATGCCAAACGGGTCTACCACCTGCTCGAAAAAGGAAAGCACTGGGTGTTGGTCACGCTACTCTTGGCCAACGTTATCGTGAACGAAACCCTTCCCGTTGTACTCGACCGATGTCTCGGAGGTGGTATTGCCGCCGTCATCGGCGCAACTGTTCTCATTGGTACGTGCTTATCTCGAGCGAGACAACATGCTTCTCTAGCTGCTCACCGCTAATACTCTTGACACAGTGATCTTCGGTGAGGTTGTCCCTCAGTCCGTCTGCGTTCGCTATGGCCTCCAAATCGGAGGCTACATGTCCAAACCAGTCCTCGCGATGATGTACCTTACCGCCCCCATCTCTTGGCCGATTGCGAAACTTCTCGACAAGATCCTCGGAAAGGACCATGGCACTGTATACAAGAAGAGCGGGTTGAAAACCTTGGTCACTCTGCACAAGAATCTGGGCGATATGTCTCAGCGCCTGAATCAGGATGAAGTCACCATCATCAGCGCTGTTTTGGATCTGAAAGAAAAGCCGGTGGCCAATGTTATGACCCCCATGGGCGACGTCTTTGTCATGTCGGAAGACACTGTCTTGGATGAGAAGACTATGGACATGATTCTCTCGGCGGGGTACTCGCGTATCCCCATCCACGAAACTGGAAACCCAACCAATTTTGTTGGTATGCTCTTGGTCAAGATTCTGATCACATATGATCCCGAAGATGCCAAGCTTGTCAAGGATTTCCCGCTCGCTACTCTGCCCGAAACTCGACCCGAGACCAGCTGTCTGGACATTGTCAACTTTTTTCAGGAAGGAAAATCCCACATGGTTCTTGTTTCCGAATACCCTGGTGAGGACCATGGCGCATTGGGTGTCGTGACTCTGGAAGATGTGATTGAGGAACTCATTGGTGAGGAGATTATCGACGAGTCCGATGTGTACATTGACGTGCACAAGGCTATTCGCCGTCTTCAGCCTGCTCCCAAAGCGCGGGTTCAACGTCGCCAGTCTGAGGACCAAGCTGGCCGCTTTTCGGAGCATAACGGAGCTGTGGATCACAGCGGTGACTTGATCCAGGTTGACACGCTTGGTACCACATCTCTCGACTCACCAGCGCTGTCTAGTAGCCCAATGCTCGCGACTCTTATGATGCGCAGAAGTTCTGCTGGCAGAGAAGGACACCACACCACAGTTCCGGTCCGGGCCAATTTCGAAGACATCAGACAACATCTGAAGCACCTCGGCCCATCCAATCCCGCCACAAACCCCAGAGATACACGGTCTACCACGGTCAAGATCAAGCCTGGCACTGGTCTACATGCGACTGGCCGTTCTTCTTCTGTTGCTGAGGGGGCGATTGAAGAGCCAGCGTTGGAGCATGTGCATGAGCATCCCGAAGAGGAGGAGGACGGAGACGAGACCACGAGTCTGCTACGCCCCCAAGTTACTGGCAAGGACGGCATTCAGGCCCTGCAGCAAACCTACGGCGCCACCAGCCCCGTCACTGTGCAGCTGGCCTCGCCGGTCAACGGCGTGCCTACTCTTACTCTCGAAACCCCAGATCAAGCCGACAAGTCCACGCAAACACCACCTCCAGCCAAAAGGGAAAGTCCAACAGAATCCGTCTCTGCGGGCCATCGGTCCATCTCTAGCGGGGATAGTACCCACAGCGCAAGGAACGATGTTGTCAGTCTCGTCCCCGCCAAGCCCTACGTTCGCAGTGGAAGCATCACGGAGAATATTGTTGAGTCTAGAGGGGTCAGGAAAGTTGTGCTCGAAACTACTAGTTCCAATGACGAGGATGAGTTTGCTGTTGTTGGTGGCACTTCGCCGGAGCATCCCAAGAGCAGGGGTACGTTTGGGCTCTTTGGGAGGGGGGCGGAGACGACGGCTAGGAGTGAAGCTTCGCATGCGGAGGAGGAGGAGGAGGAGGAGGAGGAAGAACTGCTGTCGCCCGAGACGGGGGAGGAGGGTGGGGGGATAAGTAAAGGTGGCGATGACGCGACTAAGGGGAATGGCGCGACGGGGACGGGGACGGCGGCGGGTGGACCAAGTAGTGGAGGAGGAGGGGGGGCGAAAAAGAAGAATAGACGCAAAAAGCGCAAGGGCGCCGGCAAGTCGTAGGTTGACGGGCTGGTCGAGTACTTTTCTGTGTACTAATAGCAACGGGGGGTTGGTGTTGTGGTATGATAATTATAAGAGGGGGAAGGGAATCGGCATATCTAAGGAACAAAAAGGGTGTATGTTTTCTTTTTCTTTTTTTAGGGGGGTTGGGGGGGATTGGGGTTGTTGCATTGTTAAAAGGCGTCGGGGGTTGGGCTGTGTAATGTAGCGATAGCTTAGTTGGGGGGGTTCGGTTCTGGTCAATGGGGGGTTTTGAGACAGTATAGGTTAACAAATTCGTTGTTCCGTTTATGTGTTATTGACTGTAACAGAATGCTGTTATTCTGCCATGATGTGAACTTGAGACAGTTCTGTTATTCTGCCATATCTATGTGAACTTTACACAGGAGAGTTCGCAGTGTGTCAAATGAGACAGACTTTCAAGACGCCAACCTACTGCTTGTTGAAAACAGACACCTCCACACAAGAAAGACAGACCATTGTGTCTGTCCAGATGATTTCATTACAAGAGAATAAATATGACGGAGACAGACAGACAGCAAACAAAATCCAATCCTCACAACCTCACCACGCTCACATCAAGAATACCCTCCGCTTTGCCCAGCTCCTCCAACAGTTCGCTGGTCACCTCCCCCCCAACACCCAGAATCATCAGCGCCTCTTTCAGTCCATTTTCCGTATCTACCGGCCCGTCCACCACCGCCCGCCTCGCCTCCTGGTTCAACCCCGCGACCTGCATAAAAGTGATGTTGATCCCGTGCCTGCCCAGCACCATCCCCACGTTGCCGATTTTCCCCGGCTCGTCGTAGTTGTGCAGGATGAGGAGCGTGCCCTCGGGCTGGAAGTTGGCGGCGAATTTGTCGAGCTTGGAGATGAAGACTGCGTTGCCGCTGACGTAGCCTTCGATGATTTGTTCTCTCCCTTGGCTGTTGTCACCGTCGGTGGTGATGCTCCGGAGGGTGACAGCGCTGGCGTAGGTGGAGGAGGACGAGGAAGGGGAGGAGGAGGAGACGTGCTTCTCGTCGATGGCGATGCCGCGGTCCTTGGCGATGATGGTGGCGTTGACAATGTTGACGTCTCGGCCGCCGGCGTCGCTGATGGAGGAGACGAGGCCTTTGACGAGCGCAGCGAAAAGGGGACGGGTGTTGCTTACTGAGGCGAGGTCGCCGTGGTAGGTGAGCTCGAAGCGGTGAGAGTTGCTGAGGGAAGTGGTGGTGGTGGCGTAGTGTTGGGTGTAGAGGCTGCCGATTTTTTCGACGCTGGATGTGTATGGTCAGTGGGGGTGTTTGAAAAAAGGGGGATGAAAGGGGGATACGAACAGCTTAACAAAAGGCTGCAACCGCCTGTACTCCTCCGGCAAGATCAACGGCGCGTTCACCGCTGCGGTCGGCAGACCCCCCTTTAATATCTCCACCACCTGCTTGCACACATCTATCGAGACATTCTCCTGCGCCTCGACTGTACTCGCCCCAAGATGCGGTGTGCTCACCACCTTTGGGTGCTGAGCCAGCTTCAACGGTACACTGCCCTCCTTAGGAGGCTCCTGAGTAAAAACATCTATCCCTGCCCCAGCAATCCACCCTTCATCCAGCGCCTTCAGGAGAGCCTCCTCATTATACACACCCCCCCTCGCCACATTCAACACCCTCGCCGTGCTTTTCATCTTCTTGAACTGCTCCTCCCCCAACAAATTCAACGTACTCGCCAACAGCGGCGTATGCACCGTCAAGAAATCCACCTGCGGCAGCAGTTCGTCCAAGCTCCCCACCAGCGTCACACCAGCACCTTTGGCAACATCAGCAGAAGCATACGGATCCAGTCCCACTACCTGCATCCCCAGTCCCTGACTAGCGACCCTCGCAACCTTCAGTCCCACCTTCCCCAACCCCACCACTCCAAGGGTTTTCCCTCCTACCTCAACACCGACCAACTTTCCCCTCTCCCATTTTGCTTGTTTGAGCGTCTGATCCCCACGAGGAACATTCCTTGCTGTGGCCATCAGCAGTGCGATGGTGTGCTCGGCCGCAGCGAGGATGTTTCCTGAGGGTGAGTTGACGACGATGATACCTTGCTCAGTAGCGGCTTTCACGTCGATGTTGTCAACTCCCACTCCTGCTCTGGCTACGACTTTCAGCTTGGCACCGGCGGAGAGGAGGGAGGCGGTGACTTTTGTCTCGGAGCGGACGATCAGGGCTTGGTAGGAGCCGATTTTGGCGGCGAGGTCCTCGGGGGAGAGGGAACCGGGGGTGGGATGTCGAGGTGGAAGCCTGAGGAGGAGAGGAGGGCTAGGCCTTCGGGGGAGAGTTTTTCTGGGATGAGGATGCGGGGGGTGTTTGGGGAGGGGGCAGTAACAGAGGAAGAGACGGGGTCGATGGCGGAGGGGGCCATGATGGGTGGTCAGTGAGTGAGTGGTGAGGTGAGATTGGGTGGTGTAAGGAAGAAGATAATAAGTGAGGGCTGAATACGTTTATGTGAAGGATGATGAAGGTGTGCTGGGGCAGTTATTAGCAGGAGTTCAGAGGACAAGAAGGGTCGGGGAAAATAAAGGGGGAAAGCGAGGTTATATACACCACTTACAAGTCCAACGAGGAGAGCTTGCGGGGTTATTCTAGACACACCCTTAACCCCCCTCGAGCACAACAGCAAGGCAAGCTTCCGTTTCACGGTCCGGCCCTTTCTTGATCTCAAGTCACGGCATATGCGGGATACCCAAAACAGCCTTCTCTTCGCGTATTGTGGCCTCGCGTATTATGGCCCTGCAGGACCAAGTCATAGAGGGACAGTCCAAAGCCAATGGATGGATTGTACCGATGACCGACGTGCATCTCCGGGGAGATTCCTGAGATGTGACATGACGGGATGGGATGGCTGAAGCATGGGGTTCGGTGTCGGATGTGTCCCTCTGCCTGCCGAGAACAAGTATAAAGAAGCAACCCGGGCAAATAGGAAAGTGAGGGGCCACTTACATGGACGCCACCATATTGCCCAGTCTGTGAGTGACAAAGACACCTCCCTCTTCCAAGCTTTCTGAGCTTTCAATCAATGGCTGTCATTGGTGAATGTCCAAGCAATTATCCATACTTACCAGTAATGGGACTAGAAAAGCTCCAAACTATTCGCCAGTCCCCCATCAGCAAGTTCAGACGCTTCTCTGACGACAGCCTTACAAACGTGCTCTCCCACTCATGTCTCCCCACACTTGTACATCCCCAGCTGCACAGGGCAGGAGTGGAACCCCTCACTTGCCCTTCCCACACTCCCCCACGTTTGGCTAATGCAAGCACTACTGCAAATGCTCCCCGTCGAATAAGCTGTCAGCATTCCCCATCCTCAAGCTGTCTCAATTGTCTGGGGAAGTCCCCACTGCTACCTTCCCTGTCATCGTCTGTCGTCTCACAGCCGCAGTTACCTAGTCCTACCCGCAGCATATCACGTATACTGTACATCTGCATCTCGCATATTCATGAGGGGAAACACATAACGGAAAGGTGGGAGAAGACATCTTACTGGCTACCATTCCATCTTCAAATCGCCCCCTCGACCAAAAACGTACAGATCTACTCGTCACGCGCTCAACCACCTGCATAGCCTCCCGCTCTTCACACCCCTCCTCAAACTACAGCCTCTGCCCCTCAATCGACTAGTACAGTAAGGAGTTTAGAAGTTAGCCTGCCCCGTAAACCTCTCATTCTGAACAACCTCAACCCAGTATCCATCCGGATCCAGCACAAACGCCACATTCTTCATCCTCCCATCCGTCAGTCTCTTCTTCCAGTTTACCTCCAAACCCTCAAGCCTTTCACACGCCTTCTCCAGATTATCAACCGACACACAAATATGGCCAAAACCCTGAGGTCCCTTGTTACCATCATGGTAACTAAACGCCTCGTCCTTTTCAGTTCCATAATTCCAGGTGAGCTCCAACAAACCCTCCCGATCAGCAGTATTTGCACCCTCAACAGCAGGTCCTTGCTCACCCGGATACCCCAAGAAGTAAAGGTTAAACCCAGCCTCCTTCGCCTCGTGAGTCCGGAACAGACTCATCCCCATGACTTCCTCATAAAACTTCAAACTCTTCTCCGCATCCTTCACCCTAATCATGGTGTGATTCATCCGATAACTCCCCACATCCGTCTCCTTTACCCCCTCCGTCTCTTCGAGTGGCTTCCGCCCAATAACCTCCACCCAGTACCCATCGGGATCCAGCGCAAAGGCGATATGCTTCATCTTTCCATCAGTGAGCTTCTTCTGGAACTTGTACCCAGCATCCTCGATCCTTTTGCAGGCCGCCTGGATGTTGTCAACTGAAATGCAAGTGTGTCCAAACCCACGGTAGGGCTCGACGTTGCCGTTGTTGATCTTGTAGTTGGGGTCGTTTTCCGTGCCGTAGTTGTGGGTGAGCTCGATGAGGCCCTCGCGGTCGAAGAGGTTCTTCCCGTGGGAGACGGCTCCGGGCGCGTCGTAGCCGAGGAAGTAGAGGTCGAATTTTGCGTCGGGGAAGGAGAGCTTCTTGAGGAGGGAAAGGCCGAGGAAGTTGTAGAATTTGACTGGACAACTAATTGTCAGTGGTTATGTAAGACGGAGAGGTGAGTAGTGTGTTGACGAACCAGACTCCTGGGGGTCCTTCACACGGATCCTGTGATTCATGTTTAGTTTCCAAAATCTCATGAAGGAGTATTATGGGAGGGAGGCTCACATCGTGTGGTTGAGCTTGTAATTCTTGGTATCAGTAGTGGACGCCATGGTTGCGAATCCTCGGAAGACTGTCTCTCATCAATTAGCTACCATTCATCTTCGAAAATCGAGAAATGAACATACCCGGTGGAACAAACGACGGCTTCTTCTGCAGTGACGGAACAAGAAATCTCAACCGCTGCGATGCCCGTAGTGAGTAGCTCATGTGTTTGTAAGTGAAAGAAAAGGAAGAAAAAGAGCGATTATCGCATGGGGATTCAAAACGGCTTTCAGATAATAATTGGTAAGCGCAAAGACAATGCCCAAGCGGGGAATTGGGGAATGGGACTGAGGAGGGGTTGAAGCTATCGGCAAATGGCGGGGAGCTCGTTCGAGTAGCTAGTTGATCAGGTGTAATTACGCGAAATGGTATAAGTTACCAAGGAGTTAGGACTTCACTTTGAGCTCTTATGACACCCAAACTCTGAAAGCTCAGGACTAAGATTACCTCGACATGCCAATTGTTTAACTACCTTTCTACTTGATACTATTTGCGCATTTGAGCGGCCTCACTGACCAAATCTGGTCTGTCACCATGTCTCGCTATTTCGTTTTATCGTGTAAATACATAGGAGCTCAGCCCACTAACCCCGCCAATCATCATCACGAATGCTGACGTCAACGCTTCGCACGCCGTTACGCAGTGCGTTCCTCGCGTCGCTGTTCCGCAGTGAACCGAATGAGATAGGCCCTGATAAGATAGCAGCTGGTGTGAGGCCAAAAAAAAAAAAAAGAAGGGATGCTCATTTACCGAATGAGCAAAATAGATTGATGAGAGTGGGATTCGAACCCACGCCCTTTCGGACCACGGAATCTTGTACAAGATGTTGATTAAGGAGAACCTTAACGTGGCGCCTTAGACCGCTCGGCCATCTCACCGTATGGTTTGTTGAAGATCAGTGTCGGCAGTGGCAGTTTTGCTTGCTGATACAGAAAATTTTTGACGGCACAGCAACTTTGAAGACGACCTTGATGTCTCACACGCCTTGTCACCGTACAGTTTTTGTCCATGAAGATCAAACTGAAAGCTGGTACATCCTTGTAAGCTGATGGAAGAATCTTGAGCTCACTGAGCCCAAAAAGGTTCATAGTACGGCGAAGAGTTTTACCACGAACCTCGTCGACGAGTCGGACTTCATCTCATCTTTTGACTTTGATCTTCACAGGGGCTTTGTTGACGACTTCGCTTGTTCCTGAACCCACTTTGACGAGTCCGTGCCGACCCGGGGAGCTGGGAAGCTTGCGCTCGTAATGACACCGATTTGGAATGGTGTGGCCGGGATGGGTGATTGGTGTAAGTGATAGTTCGTGATCCCCTATTATCCTTTTCCGGGGTGTGTTGATGTTTTTGGTCCCGAGACATCAAAAAAGATGTTCGAAAGAGCAACGGCTTGCCTGGTCAGAGGTGGCAAAACTGACAGGAACCATCATCCACGAAAATCCCGGCTGGGTAGCACATTCTGACACATCCGCAGGTGCCTCAGCCGCGCATTGCAGGACAGGTTCCGAGTCATCGAAACGTCCAAGCATTTGTACATATTTTGTACCACGGAAGTCCGCTGGCGAGCGAATAAAAGGATGAGATGGGCGATCCGTCTGAACTGCCGCCGTCGAATGAATGACAACCGCCCCAGGTCTTGTCATGCACCCAGCAAGTGTGATGCGAGCAATGAAACGAATTGCAGTTCTGGGTGCTCTGAATGGTTGATAGAACCTCAAAGAGGAGGTGAGAAAAGGGAGCTACCCCTGTCAGCCCCTCCTGCCTGTTCTCCACTGTGTCGCCCACCGCTCCACCGCTCCCCCCGGGGTCGCCCACTTTGAACCCGCGCCTTTCCTCTCTGGGGCGTGGGCAGCAGCACCTGAGGGATTCTGGATTCTGGAAGCGAGTGACCAGTCACCAAGCTCCTCTTTTTTCCCTCGTCCTCCTTCTCACACAGCATGATGCGCCTGTCTTG
Source organism: Apiosordaria backusii (assembly GCA_030549205.1). Taxonomy (NCBI): domain Eukaryota; kingdom Fungi; phylum Ascomycota; class Sordariomycetes; order Sordariales; family Lasiosphaeriaceae; genus Apiosordaria; species Apiosordaria backusii. The sequence continues at coordinate 212,254 of JAUKTV010000022.1, forward strand.
ATATTTTGTTGAACGTTCAAGACTTTGAATCACTGCTTCATTATCACGCCTGGCCTCCCTAAGGTACAGTGTGTGCTGTGCTCCTACAATCTTATCTGCTGTGTTCCCGCCATCGTCCGATTCTATCGCGGAGCCGGGGCCAAAGCGTCCTGTTCCTGCGGCCTGCGCGGCAACAGCCAATTCAACTACGAGTACGTTGCGATCCAGGGCAAGAGGTGAGTGTGTCTTGCGACTGCTGTGGCTTTTTACAGAGTCAATTCCGAGCTGCCAGGTCGGCTTTCACCTCTGCACCTGTTTTGTTTACTTTGGCATCCCTTTACGATTCTCTCCTGTTCTTTGATCCAGAGTCTTTTAATTGCACATAATCTCTTTTTGGTACCCACTGTCGATTTTACGTACTGACACCAAACTTGACAGTTGACACCACTCTTTTTAATTACCAGTACTCTTCCTTTTCGTCTTGAACATCATTCATTGCCGTCCTGTCTATACCATCCATCATGTCAGACGTCGAAATCGCCGGTACTGTCGAGCCCACTGCTGCCTCCGAGCAGCAGACCACGGCTCCAAGAGAAGAGGCTACCCCGACGCCCCCCCCAGTCTCGCCGACTGTCTCCTCATCTACCGCTGCCTCTCCCAAGGCAAAGACGGCGGCTGAAGCAGGCACCACTGCGACGAAGCGTACCACTACTACCGCCACCGCTGGCACTCGCCGTCCAACCGGGACAAACAGTACCATTGCCAAGCCAGCTGCTGGGACATCAACACGAACAAGCACGGCAGGTGGTTTAACCAAGCCTCCAACGACAAGGACGACTGCCGGTACAACCGCCCCTAAGCGACCGGGCACAGCCGCTTCTACTGTATCCCATCGCTCCCAGCCTTCCCAGTCCGAAGACGAGAAGAAGCGAACATCGGTTTCTGCCACGCGCCGCACCTCGACCATCCCTGGCAGCGCCACTGACTCTCCCGGTAAGAGCAGCAGAAGCAGTGCCATTGCCGGTACGACTGCCGCTGCAAGAAAGCCTGTGGCTGCCAACACCACCACGGCACCCCGCTCAGTTTCAGGCACGGCCCGAACTACAGGCACGGCAACACCAGCCCCCCCAGCTACCACACGCACTGCTACCAGACCAACAGCCACCGGCGCGGTTGCCGATGCTAAAAAGCGACTGTCAACAGTCGGAGTGCCCACTCCTGGCACTGTTCCTCGCCATGCCCCTCGCCCCTCGTTGGCCTCCAGCACATCATCTGCATCCGCCGCTGCGGCCGCCGAATCTGCCAAGGAGATTGAGGACTTGAAGGCTAAGCTTTCGTCGAGCGAGGCCGAGATCGCGGAGCTTAAGGCTCAGATTCCTTCTGCTCAGGCCAAGATCGATGAGCTCACCGAGGCGCTGAACGCCCAGCAAGCGAAGCTAGGAGCCTCGGAGCCCGCCATCGACCAGGGTGCCCTAGAAGGTCTCAAAACAGAACATGCCGCCGAAATCGAGAACTTGAACAAGCAGGTTGCGGAAGCCCAAGAGCAGCTCGCCACGGCTCAAGCCGAGCTTGCCGCTCAACAAGATCAGCTTGCTGCTGCCACGAGCGCCAAGGAGGCGGCCGAGGCCGAGATTGCCAGCCTCAAACAGGAACTCGACAGATTACAGGCTGATCATGAGGCCGAGCTCAAAAAAGTCAAGGAGAACCTCTCCGGGTCCGAAGAGGAGCATGCTGCTAAGCTGGAGGCTCTTGAAAAGAGCTTGACTGAAGAGCACCAAGCAGATCTGCAGGCATTGAAGGAGAAGCACCAAGAGGATATCGAGCAGACCAAGATTCAGACTGCTGACGATTATAGCAAGCAACATGAGCAGCGGGCGAAGGAGGTTGAGGAGGAACTGGGTCAGAGAGCCGACCTCGCCCAAAAGGAGGCGCAGCAACAAATCGTGGACCTTCAGAACAAGCTCCAAGCTGCGGAGCAGGTTGCAGAAGCTGCCAAGGCTGAACTTGAAGCGAGGAGCGAGTCAGTTGCTGCCTTGGAGGGCCGCGCTTCTGCGCTCGAATCTGAACTCTCGGCCGTTAAGGAGGAGCTCAACAAGGCCAACAGTGCTCATGCTGAGCTTCAAAAGATTATCGATGACCTGAAGGAGGAGGCTGCCAACAAGGACGCCGCTTTCGCCCAACTCAAGGAAGAACATTCCAAGCTGACGGCGGATCACGCCACTCAAGTCGAACACCATCAGGAGCAACTCCAGCAGGTCAGCAAAGATTACGAAACCGAGATTGAAAGTCTCCGTGGCGATGCCTTCTTCAAGCGCAAGTTTGAAGAGTTGGAAGCCAAGCACGCTGAGCTTATCGAGACCCACGAGCAAGCCATAGCAAGCCATTCTGAAGCTCTAGAGGCTGCCAGAGCCGAATATGACAATGCTGTCAACGCGCTGAAGGCCAAGGAGGATGAACATCAGCAGGCTTTGGACGCTTTGCGGGCGAGCCATGCTGAGGAGCTGGAAGGTGCCAAGAGCGCCACGAGACAGGCCCAGGAGACGAGCGAGGAGGAAATTCAATCTCTCAAGGAGAGCCACAACAAACAGATTGAGATTCTGAAGGAGGAGAGCAAGGCCAGTTTGGCCAAGGAACTCGAGGCTCTCCAAGCCGGCCATGCCGCTGAGATTGCCGCCGCCAAATCGGCCGGAAACGATAGCGTTCAGACACAAGTCGACCAGATCAAGAAGGATCTTGAAGCCAAGCACGCCGCGGAGCTGGAGCAGGTCCTGCAAGAGCTCCAGGCCAAGCATGCCGAGGAGGTTGCCCAACTGCAAGCCGAAGTGGAAGCTGCTCAGGCCAAGACTGCGGAAGTGGAGGCGGTGTTGAAGGATAGCGAGGGAAAACAGGCAGAAGACAGAGCTTTGTTGAACAACCGCGAGGCTGATTATGCCAACCTCCAGGCCAAATATGCCGAACTCGAGGCGTCGGTCAAGGATATCCGGACTAAGAATGCCGAACTTGAGGCGAAGAATGCCGAGGCCGTGGCCAAGCACAACACCGAGTTGGAGGCTGTCAATGCTCGTCACGACAGCCTCCTTGCGGAGATCAAAGCAAAGTATGCCGCCGACTCTGAGGCTCAGTTCAAGGGCTTGGAAAAGGAGCAAAAGGCCAAAGCGGATGCCGAAGCGGCCGCTGAGGCTCTGAGAGCCGAGAATGTCAAGTTGCAACAAGAGTTGGATGAGATGGGTGGGCAGCTTGCCATGGAAAAGATGGACAAGTTCACCGCCCAAGCGGAGCTGGACGCTGTCAAGAATGCTAAACAGGATACGAGCGAGCTTGATGGTCTCCGCGAGCAGCTCAGCAGTCTCAAGGCACGCTACGAAACGGATGTTGTCAAGGCCGAGCATGCTGCCAGCCAGGCCACTGCTGAGGTGGCCAGCGTTAAGGAGGAGCTTGCTTCTGTTAAAAAGGACCTCGAAGAGGCGGAGCGGAAGGTCAAGGTTGGCCAGTCTGACTACAAGGATCTTCACGATATCCTCTTGGAACATGGGGCCACCAAGACTGCTCTGGAGACCGAGAAGGCAGAAGCGGAGAAGCGTCTGTCTGAGGTGGAACAACGGCTGTCTAAGGCGGAGCAGCAGGTATCCGAGGCCGACAAGGAGGTTGCAGAGCTCAAGACCCAGCTCAAGATCCGGGAGGCCGAGCTTGCAGAGGTCAAGGTACAGCTGTCTCAACACGGAGGTCATGGTGTCTAGTCACTAACGAGGATGGCGATGCAGACCACCAAGGCCGAACCCCCCAAGGGCCTCGCGGCGAGCCGATTTGCGCAACCGGCCGAGGGAGAAGAGCAGAACGGGGCCGCGAACGGCAGCAATGGAGTATCCGCAGCGGAAGGTGAGCCAGAGCTGGACAACTCATCCGCCGCGCTAGCTTCGGTGCGAGCTACCAATATTTTCTCTAACCCTCTCTTTCTTGGGCTGAGACTGGCTAACGCAGGACGGGTGATGCAGATCGCTAAAGCCCAGGCGGGAATCAGCCAGCTTGCCGAGCTGGACGACGATATTGCCAAGTCGAATCAGCGGATCCTCCAGTCCATCACGGACGGCGTACAGGCGTCGTCGTTCTAGTCGGGCAGCAGGCTCACATACCTCAGTTTTCGACTTGTTCTTTGTGATTTTATCTGTTCTTATAGCCGGCTGCTTCAGCGATGGGCAACTCGGACAGTTTGTAATGAGGGTTCTTCAGCGAACGGCGTGGGGGCGGCAGCGGCTCGGGCCGAAAAGGTTGAGGCCAAGAGGGCTGCCCGATCGTTGTGTACATTCGCATTCAGCTAGTTGTTATTTTATACCCTTCGGCTTTTCTCCCTTGTGGGCGGATATTTTTTGGGTGACGGGGATTTGCCCGTTGTTGTCTTGAGAAGAGAGCGCGATGATGGAGGGATAAAGGGAGGGTGGAAATGGAATCGACGTGTATGGAAGATGCCGAAGGATTATTAATGTGGCAGTTTGTTTGGGTGTATGTAGCTTATTGAGTAGACCGACTACACTGATCAGGCGCAACTATTATCTCTTGAATTCTGGTGAGAACAGCCCCTTTTGCCCCTTTCTGTTCTAAGTGTTAGTCAGCTCCAGCCACATATGAGGTACCTTAGCTAAAGTGAGGCGCGTGCCTGCTTGGCTGAAGTGTGGTGGTGGGTGGGTGCTGCAAAATTTTCCGTTCGACCCCAAAAAATATTCCGCTCTGCCCAACGCGGTGAAAACTCCCTCCGTTCCCTCTCGGAGCTGTCAGTTCTTCCGCAGCGACGAAATCGCATCCGACTTGGAATAGTTTCTTCGACGAATCAAGGTATGTCTCAAGCCATGACTATTTTCCCGCTACCACATTGGCGTATCACCAGCCTCAACACCAGCTATGCAATGCCATGGCCTGTCTTTTTATTCACAATGCTGTCGCCCGTCACGGCATAGCATATTTTTTTTGTCTCCTTGTCATTCTTGTCTTCGAGTCAACATCATGTAGCCGTATAATCAGACGCGATAGCAAGCCTCAATTGAGCCATTGTTCTACTATGCATTGATTCTTTCGAGTACTAATGACTCTGGTGACTAGTTGTATTTCTTCTCCCATTTCCGCGTCCTCGATACCATTACGACCGAACACATCTACCGAGCAGAGTTTTGGTATATGGATTGAGGAAGAAAACGAACAGATTCTCGACTTGGTGTAAGACTTGGTGTTTGGGCGCGACGGCCAGCCCAATATGGACGTCACAAAACCAGACCCAGACGCCGAAGGTGTCGTGATGCAGCAGAGCTACCCTTCACCGATGGTCGACACCGCCGATGCTCAGTACTACCAGCTCGCCAACCACCGCGAACATGATTCCCAGATGACGGCTCACCAGGGGGGACAAGACGTGCCGGATGGGCTACCGAACCTAGGGGCGCATCAAGAGCACCAGGAGCATCACGAACATCAAGATCACCATGATCTGCACGAGCTTCAAGAGCTGCAAGAGCCGCCTACGCCGCAACAGCAGCATGACTCCCGGCCACAGGTCAGCGCGGATGAGCTCCAGCTCGCAGCTCAGTTGACGCAGGGTTTGACCCAAGGCATGAGTCAAATGATGACGCCTGCTGATATGGCTGCGGTTGAGAGTCAAGTGCAGGAACAGCAACCGTTACCGCAGCAGATGGGGGAAGACCATCAACAACAACACCAGCAGCAGCAGCCAGAGGTGCAACCTCAGTCGGTACCGAACCTCCAGGAACAGCTTGAAGCCTCGCTTCAGAACCACGAGCGGGAACTTCAGAATCAGAATCATAACCTCCAGAACCAAAACCATGAGCACGAGCTTCAGAGTCATAACCACGAACTCCAAGGCCATGAACATGAGCTCCAGGCGCATAACCATGAGTTGCAGAATCATGAGTTACAGGTTCAGAATGTGATGCCGCATCATGAACAGGCCCAGACACAGCACCACTTTTCCCAGAACCCGCCCCCTCCACCACATCTCCCCCCGCATCTGTCTATGGATCATATGCCGAATGTCCACACCCAGTATCAAATACCGGATAGTACACCGCCAAGGAAACGCTCTAAGGTGTCTCGTGCTTGTGATGAATGTAGGAGGAAGAAGATCAAGTGTGACGCACAGTCGGAGGCGAGCGAGCAGGCTTGTTCAAATTGTCGGAGGTCGAGTGCTCAGTGTTTGTTCAGTCGTGTGCCCCAGAAGCGTGGTCCGAGTAAAGGGTGAGTTGGACGGGTGGACTAACAAGCGTGGTTGAAGCTGACATGTCGCAGATACATCAAAGAGCTTGCCGACAGGATTAACTCTATTGAAGGCAAACTCAACAGCAACGTCACTGCCGATGGACTGGAAGACACAACTCGGAGGTCGTCATCCGAAGCCTTTGCCTCCCCCGTTCTAGGCGATGACAGCCGGAAACGTCCGTTTTCTAGCATCTCAGCTGACCCATATGCCGCTGCTGGTTCGCCGAACCGTATCTCAACAACAACATACGGGGCAGAACACCGGCCAATATTACCCTATGTCCATCCAGACTTCCGGCCACCAAACCCGGCTAGTACCAATGATCTAGCTTTGAAAACTATGCCCCCTCTGCCGACCTTTCCTGCAGGAAAGGACTTGGGCATACAGCCCCAGACAACTGACAGTATCATGGACGGGATATCCTCCAATGGTACCAGGGGCCCAACCCACCAACCAGACCAACAACAGCAACAACTCCCAGAAATCGACGACGCAGCCTTTGATAAATACCTCGAAGCCATCCACCCCACTTTCCCGGTACTAGCCAGCAGCAAAGCACGGGTCCAGTCATTACTCTGGCAGGCTAGCTTCACACTTCAAAATGCCTTCCACCAAGCATTTTTTGCCATGATCAGACCTTTTGCCCCGGACGCTCCAGCAGGGGACATGATGGCCGCCAGTCGACTCCTTCATGCGGAACAAAGCCAAGGGAGGCGGTCACCACCAGAAAATCTTTTGAGACTGCAGGTCTTGATTATGTTGGTTATTGCCGCGGACTGCCACGGGGTATCAGGGGGGACAGCGGAATGGAAGACTGAAATTCTCGGACAAGCAGCGGGATTGGGGTATGTAATGGGGTTGCATACCAGGCGGGTACCAGAGGAAGTAGGGGAGGAGGGACTGGATCCGAACTCGGATGAGAATGTCGCGCTGAGGGGGTGGTGGGTGTTGGTCATGTTGGATAGGTGGGATGCCGTCGGGAGGGGGAGGCCGACGATGGTGGCGAATAATACTGTGGTGGTGTTGCCGGGGGTGAGGTTTGTTGTTGGGGAAGTGGTGTGGGGTCTTATTCGTGAGTATATCCCCTGTTCTTTTGAAAGGGGGGAATAAACTAACACAGTGGGATAGGACTGTCACATGTACTGGGGTTTTTAATCCCCTCGATATCCGCCCCGAGGGGTTCTCTCGATCCGTTTGCGACGGGGCCAACAGTCCAAATGGCAGAGAATGTTACGCTCATGGCATCAGAAATGGCAAGACAGAGCTTGACTACTACCGGGGCGGCAACCACAGCCCCGGTGCTTCATTTGGCGTACTGGCATGTTCAGATTCTATGCGAGTTGTTGACCACATCTCGCGCCCCGCAGCGGATACTCGAGGCTTGCAAGAATTCGGTGGGGATACTGGCTAACAACCATGAGCTGGTTTGCCCGCTGACGCATCACTTTTTGACGCTGGTGGGGGTGGCGCTGGTGGAGCTGTGCAAATTGGAGGAGACGGAGGAGCAGGCGACGGAGTTGGTGGGGTATATATTGGATTATAGTATTGCTGGATCGAGTTGGAATGAGGCAGTCAGAAGGAAACTTGAGAGGGTTAGGAGGAGGCAGGGAGGGGGGGAAGGTAAAAACAAGACGTTGCAGGAACTGGCTGATTTGGCTACGGCGGGTAATGGGCAGGAGGTGAGGAGGAGGTGGGTGGTGGCTGCGGAGGAGACGGGGAGGGTGTTGGGGGGTGGTGGGTATCTTGCTTTTTGGGAGAAGGGGGATGATGAGGGGGATGAGGGGGGTGGAGAGGGGGTTGAGGGGCATAGTCCACGGGAGGAGGGGCACCATGGTGAGCAGCGGCAGCAACAAGATGGACAGCAGCAACCGCAAGAGGGAGAGGAAGGTCAAGGTCAGCAGCGACAGGAGGAGGATACAGTCATGCATGATGAGCCAGGCACAGGGCAGGTGCACGGTCAGCAAGAGCAAGAGAGCGCTGCGCATGCCGCTGCTGCTGCTGCAGTTGCCGCAATCAACAATGCTGGTCCTGCTGGCCTCTCTGGTAGTGATGCCCTCCCGGTAATACCAGCTACTGTTGCTCCGGAGCAGCCCACAATGCCAAAACCGGAGCAGCAGATTGCGCCGCAGCCGCAGCCACAACCGGAGGCGGATGCCAGCTCGGAGATGGGGCTGGGAATAGGGGTGTCGATTGGGATAGCGCCGCCGCCGCCGCCACCGCCAGCGGCTGTTTAGGAATATGATGTTGATGATGGTAGTGGTGGGATTGATCTTGATGGGGGAGGTGAAGATGGTGGGGGGGAGGGGAATGGGCTGGTGGGGGGTTGTGGGAGGATATATAGACCTAGTTGCGAAAATATCGCGGGCAAGCGGGGGGAGGGGAAGGGGGGAAGCGGTGGGTTTTGTGTACGAGTATATATAGTAGGACGTAGGTGGAACACCTACCCTCTTTTAATTGTTCAACCTTTTTGTTTTGTCGGTTTGTCTGTTTTATATGTATTCCTATGGTCAGGTAGGTAGTAAGATGTGGATTTTTGTGATGTATTTATTAGGATATGGCCTCAAAAACATGGAGAGGGTGGCTGACAAAACTTGACAAAACTTGGCAAGATAGTTTGACGAAGAATAATAACAATTCATGAATACGGTGGCAAAATAAAGTTCTTATATACGGTATCTATTTGTTGGGGGAGGGGGTTTGGGGAGACATAAAGTTCAGATGATTGTGTGTGTGGGGGAAAGAGTCAAAACATACCTACCTACTTGGTACTACCTTACCTAGTAAGTGGCAATACACACATGTGAAGCTGCTTCCCAGACAGAGTCCCGGACCGGATGGCCCGGACAAGAGGGGGAGAAAGAGTGTCAGTCAGAAAATAAGATTTCTCAACGGGCGACAAAAAAAGCCAGTGACAATGACAGTTCTTGCCAGTTGCCAATTTTGTGTCTTTTGCACCTGAGTAAGTGAGTGAGCCTGGTCAAACAAAAAAAGCAGGAAGAGCGTTTCGAGGCGAGCGGGAAACAAATCATTCAGTTTCAGTCCAACATCAGACGAGGAAAAAAAAAACCCATTGTCAACAACAACTAACTCCCCATCTCTATCATCCAAAAAGTTCTGATTACTCACACCAAACGTTTCAGTTCTCCGCTGTGTGGCATGTCAAAAGTCACTTCTAATTGGCAAAAGAGGAACAAAAACCCGAATACGCAAGCTTCCTTGCTCAAGTTCAATTAAACGCAACTTCTACCCTTGGTCGTTTTAGTTATTTATATTATTACTTCTCTTACCCCCTTTCTGATCTGCATCCATCACCAAACATACACTACAGCCATCACCGAATAATACCACATTGCACAGAATTCCCGGGAGCCAACAAACCGCAACACGCGTAACCTTTTTTTGATGGAACGAACAACTTTGGCTTGCACAAAAACCGAGGCGATAAGTGCACCAAAAGGTTGTAACTCCACAGATCACCCCCACCTTAACTCTATCAGGCAACATTCACCACCACCACAAAAAAAAAAAAAAAAAAAAGAATGTGCATACAGAAAGACAAGGTCTGGTTAGAGTGCAATCACCGCGCCTTCTTCAGATTCGAACCTTGCGACAAACTTGGGAGGGGCTGCTTCGGTGCCAGCGGCGATCACGAAGAAGTGCCAGTACAAGACATTTGCGCAGACTGCAAGAGAAAAGACCCCAACCCTGCCGCCCGGGAGGCCGACAGGGTCAGGAGGGAAATGGAGCTGCGCGCGAGACGGGCAGAGGAAGAGCGCCTGGCAGAGATAAAACGGCAGCAGAGCGAGGCCAGGAGGAAGATCGAGGATGCCGAGAGAGCGCGAGAGGAAGAGGAGCGGAGGATAGCTCGAATAAGGCAGAAGGAAAGACAGGAGCTGGCCGACAGGCTCGCGAAGCAGCTTGATAAGGAAGAGGCGCGAGCCCGGGAGCGACAGAAAAGAAAGCACGAAGGAGGTGAGGGAGACGAGCCGAGGCCTAAGCGGCAGCGAGGAAGTGGTGGAAACAGTTGATACCGAAGGTTGTGGCGATTGTGGTTGGCAGGATGGTTGCAAAGTCGACAGAATGTTGGTGGTGAAGAGGGCATAGCATTGATTCACATGGCATATTAGCGTTGTTTTCTAGATACCCAGCGATTAGCAATGTACTGTTTTTCGAAATATATTAGACTGGCTTAAGAGTCATCCTGCGAGGCGTCAATTGTCTGCCATGACACGATCCTAAGGGGCGAGGAGTGTCACTGAAGAGACAGTGGTAGCGGGTCAAGCGGATTGAAAGGCGTCCTCCCTCGATAAAGGCTGCAGATATACGGCCCTCCGGAGTGAGCGAAGTGTCGGATGAAGAGATGATGTGAGATAGTGAGTGCGAAAGGTTCATTCTTGAGAAGATGATCTGATGTTAACAAGTCTGTAGTTGGATACCGTGATAGTGGGACAGGCAGGGGGCCTCAGTCAGGTCCGGTTGAGACCAACAATCATCATCGACTGCCTGGTTTTGTCATGGCGTTTTGAGCCTCAATTAGGGAACGTGGCCGTCTCATCGGAGCCACATATCAGTTCGACGAGGCCAGAAGGATCTGAACTGGCTCATAGTATAAGTCAGACACCAGTTTCATGAAGGGTCTAGGGGATCTCAACAAAAATGCCGCAGAATTGCCTGTATGGAAACATATCGAGCATGTTCCAGGGCACAGGGTAGGAAGATGTTAGACACAGAGCGGTTGAGAAGAGGTGATTGTTCCAGGAGGAAGCGTAGCAGCTTGAAAGAAGGGAGCAGTGGTGAAAGTCATTCGATGAAGTTTGAGAATTTTGAATTAGAACAGAATTAGGTTGAACATTCTGTGTGCAAAACTGTCAAGCGTCGTCACCTGATAAGACAGCCAGCAAGACATGAAGTTGAGGAAGGAGGGAGCTGAGCTGGTGTTAGTCCCCCTTTCAGCTTGACAGTTGGTGGCCGGACCGCGAGCAACCGCCAAGACATTTGACACCTACGTCATCGCACTCAATCCGCCTTCCAGGACCACGTGATTTCGCGACATTCCGTGCCACGCAACCACGTTCCATCGCGACAGGCAGAAACCACTGGCGTGCACTTCATCTTCAGCTTTGGCTTCAATTGGCATCATCGTATACCCCATGTAGGCCCAGCGTACTGCCTTCACATCATGCCTGGAAGGAAACGAAGCGCACCTACCGACAGTATCAGTAGCTCACGGACCACCCGAGCCACACGGTCAAGCTCCCGCAGGACAGCCCCCAAAAATGATGGAAATGATGCTATTCCAGATCTGGTCAAAGAGATGGTGGTGGAAGTAAGGAGAGGTCAGAAAACTGAAGATCCAGACATTCCAGAACCGCCACGGAAGCGAAAGAGACCAGGAGAGAAACCCGCCAAGCCATCCAAGGAAAAGGATACCGGAGATGACAGCAATGGGGAGCAGGATATCGAATTTGAAGATGTTCCCATACCAGCTCCAACCATACAAACCATGGTCAGAGACACCGATGAGGAGGATGATGACGACGATGATGACGATATCCAGTTTGAAGACGTCAACATCAATGGCACTGGGGCAACCTCGAGATATGAAGGGCCCAAGACCCTGGATCTTGATCTCACTGCCCACATGGCAGCGTTAACCCAGAAGAAGGGAGACCGTCGCAAGGCACTCGGCAGAGAAGAAAAGGACCGTCGTATAGAGACGCACAAGGTCCATCTGCTCTGTCTGTTGGCGCATGTAGAGCTGAGGAACCGGTGGTGCAATGACCCCAAGGTTCAAGGTGCTCTGCGTCCGCTGTTGTCTCAGAAAACAGTAGGCTTTTTGCTTCCACGGGCTAGTTTGAACCAGTTCAGCCGGACAGAATCGTTCAAAAGGGGTCTTTCAGAGGCCAAGGAAGTGTTCAAAACCAGATTTGAGATCACTGAACGTGGGCTCCGAAGAGCTCTGTGGGCGGAAAACTTGGACCAGCTCAAAGATGTATGTGATTCCATCCCCCTTTCCCAGTCTTATCCTAACATCAATACCAGTACAAACTACCCCCCGACACAGATACCACCCGTTCCAAAGCCGACTTTCTCAAAGCAGCCCAAACCCTCACCGGCTCCCGAGACGTCGGCGCCCAGCTCTTCTGCGCCCTCCTCCGCTCAGCAGGCGTCGAAGCCCGCCTAGTATGCTCCCTCCAACCCCTCGCCTGCGTCCCCGGCGCGCCCGCCATGCCAAAACAATCCACACAAAACCCCCTTAAACCCAAACAACCTTCCAAAGCCGAGCAATACCTCGCAGCCATGGCCAAGCACGAAACCAAATTCTCCCCCTCCCCCTCCCCAGGCAACACCACCATCCCTCGCTCACGACTAGGCCATCCCGACGCAACAGCGTATAATATCCCCCCCCTCCTCGCCCCTCTTGTTGCCCCTCCTCCCACCCCTGCTACTAAAATCCCCATCAAAAAAATCAAAAACGAATCCCCCCACCCTGTTTACTGGGTCGAAGTACTAGATCACGCCCACCAAAAATACCACCCCGTCGATCCCCTCGTGACCTTTTCCCAGTTCAACACCCGGGTTTTTGAACCCCCTTCTTCAGATTTGCTAAATTCCCTCACCTATGCCGTGGGGCTCAATCCAGATGGCACCTGCGTAGATGTCACCCGCCGCTATGCAAAAGCGTACAACTCCAAAACTCGAAGATGGCGGATCGACGGGTTGGTGTCTTCTCGTAATGGAATCAAGGGGGAGAGGTGGTTACGTTCTGCGTTGAGGCGCTACCAGCCACTGATGTCGGACCTCGTACAGATCGAGATGAACGAGCTGAGAGCGGTGGAGCTGGGGGAGCCGATGCCGAGGAATGTGGGGGATTTTAAAGATCACCCTGTTTATGCGTTGGAGAGGCATTTGAGGAGGGATGAGGTGCTGGTTAGGGGGGCGGAGGTGAGTGGGACGGTGGCGGGGGGAGGGGGGAGGTTGGAGAGGATTTATAGGAGGAGGGATGTGAGAGTTGCGCGGACGAGGGAGAGGTGGTATAGACTTGGGAGGGTGGTGAGGGGGGGGAGGAGCCGGTGAAGGTTTTGCCGAGGGTGAAAAGGAGGAACAGGAAGGGGAGGTTGGGGAGTGATGATGAGGAGGGGGAGGGAGAGAAAGATGGTGGGGAAGGGAGTGGGAATCCGGTGTATATCGAGTCACAGACGGAGGTTTATGTCCCGCCTCCTGTTGTCAATGGCAGGGTCCCGAAAAATAAGTTTGGGAATGTGGATGTTTATGTGCCGAGTATGGTGCCAAAGGGGGGGGTGCATTTGCCGCATGAGAAGGCTAGACAGGCGGCGTTTATACTGGGGGTGGATTACGCGCCGGCGTTGACGGGGTTTGAGTTTAGGGGGAGGCAGGGGACGGCGGTGTTGAGGGGGGTGGTGGTGGCGGAGGAGTGTAGGGAGGGGATGGAGGCTGTGATTCAGGGACTGGAGGATGTGGAGGTGGAGGAGGGGGAGGAGAGGAAGAGGAGGGAGGTGTTGAGGTTGTGGAGGAGGATGCTGAAGGGGTTGAGGATTAGGGAGAGGATTATGGAGGGGGTTGATGAGGTGGCTGAGGCTGAGGCTGCTGAGGTAAGGAATGCGGAGATGATGGGGAAGGGGAAGGAACGGGAGGTGGAGATGAGGGAGTTTGATGCCGCTGCTGGGCCTTATGCCGATGACGATGAAGATGATGATGATGACGAAGGGGGAGGGGGAGGCGGTGGTGGTGGGTTCTTCCCACCTACCAATCTAGACAGTGACGATGAGGGTGGTGGTGGGTTCGTGGTAGAAGAAGATGGAGGCGGTGGCTTTTTGATAGAATAATCTCTCAATATCAACCAAGTTTGTCCCCCGCTTGAGTCCGCTTATCTAGGTCCCCTCTACCCCCCGCTCGCCCTCCCCCTCTTCCTCCTCTTCCTCCTTCCCCCTCCTCCCCTCCCAAAACCCCCTCCCATAACTAACCAGTACCTCCTCGCCTTTCCGCACCCCCCGAAACAACCCCTTCTTTCCCGCAGGTAAAACCCATACGCTCATGACCCTCTCCTGCCTCTTCACATCCCACGCCACCTTGAACTCGGCATTCGGCTTCCCTTTTATCTGTTTTGGCAACTTTTGCCCCGGGAGTGGTGGTGGGGGCGGGGGGTAAGGAACACCGCGGTAGTCGTTAACGTAGCGGGCTTCGTTACCAAGTCGGGCTGCGTCGACGGCTATGTCGGCGTCGCGGGATAGCCAGAGGTCGTAGTCGGATTGGGAGTAGTCGTAGCCGTCTGGGGAGGGGATGGGGTTGGAGGGGCTGGGGTTGGTGCCGGGGTGGTACTCCCCCAGATAGGGGAGGATGAGAGAGCCGGGGGGAAGATGTTGGGTAGCAAAAAGACCGCACTGGCCGTAGGCGGGGTCTGATGGTAGATATATGTCATGTTAGAGTTGGGTAGAAAGAAGAGAAAAGAGAGGGGGGAATGGATGGATGGGGTAAGGACATACGTTTTGGGTCTGTGATGGGTGTTATTTGGACGTGGGTTGCTGGGCCGGGGGTGTGAGTTGAGCGTATCTCTGGGAGTGACGGGTCTGGAACTTTGAGGGCGGAGAGTTGGGAGGGGGTTAATTGGTGGGAGTATGATGGGGCTGTGAGATAGGGGAAGGAAGGGGGCCAGTTTTTTGGGAGGGGGCCGTTCGAGGTGTTGTTGGATGACGAGATGGGTGTTGAGGATGGTTTTGAGGGTGGTGTTGGTTTGGGCGTTTTGGTCGGTTTTTTCGAGCTGGTTAGACTGGTTTCAATGGAGGTGGGCTTTCTTTTTCGTTTTTCTGACATCGTAAAAAGGGATAGGAGAATGTGGGCTTGGTGGTGAGATTGAGACGTATGAGCTTAGATGAGTGAGTGAGTGAGTGAGTGAGTGAGATGTGAGGTTGAAAATGAAAAGTGTGGGCCTGTGCGCTCGAAGTTTTGCCAGGTTTTGCAACACAAGCCTTTAATCGACATGAACGTTGTTGCATGACAGTTGGGTGTGAAATGGTTTGCTTCTGTATTGCAAGATGGATTTCGAGTCTTACCAGTTGAATCCAGCTTTCATTTACTTTGCTGTGGGCTATATACATTCACATGAAATAAAATAAAAACATCATCGGCCCCTTCTCCCCGCCTGACTTTCCTCCTTTTCCGCATCCTCCCCCCAACCCCCTTATTCCCATCCCAATCCTCAAAGTCCTCGTCGCTATACCAACTAGGCGGCCTATCCTCTTCTCTCCTCCCCCACTCCTTCCCTTCCTCCTCCCCTGCCACAAACTCTAGCACCCCACCCCGCAAGAAAAACTCGTGCGTGATCCAGTTCTTTGTGTATCTCCTCCCATTCAGCGTCGCTGACTGAATGTATATCCTCTTCTGCTCCGGATCAAAATTCTTCACTTTTATCACCGCCCATTTATTGTTCCCCAGCTTGGCCTTGATCTTCACCTCTTTGAAAAAAGGAGGAGTGAGGAGGTACACATCTTGCCCAGCAACAGGGAAGAACCCCATCATGGCAAAGGCTGAAAACGCTCCCATGGCGCAATCGTCGTTGCCCGGTATACCGTTTACCGACGAGTTAAATATCGAGGGGATGTACGAATGTGCCCAGTAAGAGGAGATGGCTGGGCGGCCGGCGTAGTGGAATTGGAATACGGGCAAGAAGCCCTGTTCGTTGCCCATGTAGGAGATCCCGCTGGTGTGGAAGTAGTTAAGACGCTCGACGAAGGCGTCTGGGCCGCCCATGAGGGTGATTAAGGAGTCCATGTCTTGGGGGACGAAGAATGAGTACAACCAAGGGGAACCCTCGTAGGAACTGAGAGCAGTGTCGTAATAGCAGATGTGCATGTTGTGAACTGGGGAGCAAGCCCTGGTGTTTTCATATCTGAACGAACCGTCGAGCTTGCGGGGCTGCATGAACCCCTTGAACTTAGTCTTGAGAACTGGGCCGTCTGGGTCTTCACGATAAAGATCGGGTTGGTCAGGGTTCCAGTAATTTCGCCAGTTGGAGCCTCGTTGGTGATATTTCTTCGCGTCGGAATGGTGGCCTAAACCGGAGGCTAAGAGGGAAATGGCAAAGTCGTCATAGGCATATTCAACACCGCGGGAGATGCTGCGGCTCATGGGGCCGGTACCATTCGTGTCGATATCGTCCCAGGGGATGTAACCGAGTTTATGCCAGCTTTCGAGGTTGCCTCTGCCTTCGACACCCCACATTTGGGGCTCTTCTTCTGCGTCGGAGACGACGGCTTTGTAGGCGGTGGCCCAGTCTATGTCGTCGGTAAGATTCTTAACGAAGGCATCGGCGATGACGATGTCGGCGTTGGAGCCGCCTTGGGTGAAGCCTTTGCTGAAGGACATGCGGCAGTCGGGGAGTTTTCCTTCATGTCGGTAAATGTCAATCAAAGCCCTGATCATGTCTGTCTGGGCCACCGGATCGATTATCGTCAAAAGAGGATGCTGAGCTCTGAAAGAGTCCCAGATACAGTAGAATCTATCCCGGATTAGCCATCTTCCATCTCATAACCGAGGCAAGAACTCACGAGTCGAAATACGGTTCCGTCGAATTATTCCACAGCTGATTCTCACCGGTGTAATTCTGCGGCGACAAGAGCGTCCTATACAGCCCCGACCAGAACGTAGTCAGCATATCCTCGCTCACGCCCGTCCCATCCACCTGCACCACCTCCAGTTTCTTCCTCCACTCTTTCCTGGCCCGGCTCTCAACCCTCTCAAAGTCATAGTCTGGAATTTCTCTCTCGGCATTTTCGCAAGCTTGATCGACACTGATAAATGAGAGCCCAACCCTGGCCATGATTTCGTGGTTGTTGGCAACGGGCTTCTCGAACTGAATCCAGGCGCCAGCCGAGCCAGATGGGATGTAAAACCCATTCCCGACCCCATCCAAGAAATTGACGCCCTCGGTGGCGTTATTGCTGATGAATGTCCCCGTCTTTCTGATAGCGGCACCCTTGAAGTCGGCGCAGAAAAAGGCATTGTATCTCCCTGACCCGAAAGAGGGTTGATACTGTCCTTCACCGACGATGCGCCCCGACTGGTTGTACACCTGAATCCCGCCTGTAGATCGACTATTCATGAGATCCACCAGATCAACAAGAATAACAGGCGAGTATGTGATATCAAAATCCTTCTTCTTCAGCGGGTCGTCAGTCTTCAGAGTGAGGGTATCGTTTCCTGGAAAGGAGAACCGGTAGAGAGCCGTGTGCTCAGTAACTGTCATCTCAGCCCGCACACGGTTGGTGAGGTTGAGACTGAAGTAACCCGGGGCGGCATAAGCGGAGTCATTAACCCGAGCAACTGGGCGGTCCATAAGAGAGTAGATGCATTGCTTGTAGTCATCCTCCGGGCAGCCGGCGTGCACAAAGAGCGGGAAGTTTCCCATGGATGGCTGGCCGCCTGTTCCAGAATCGTGCATATGTGAGAAGCCGAGGATGTCGCTGTTGTCTGACACAAAGCCTGCGGCATTCTCAGCGTGGCTGTTTGTGTCGGCGACGGCCTTGGCCATTCCTGAGGTTGGTTGTTAGTAATGAGGTAAAGACAGGTTGAGAATAGCGGCTTACCATATGGCAGTGATGCTCCAGGGAAGACATGGCCTCCGTTAGTCGTCCCTATCAGGGGATCAACATATCGCAGTATATCAACCCTTTGGCTGCCATGATAAGGCCCAGCTGCTTCTGGCGAGATCAAAAAGAATAATAATGTCCCTCCCAGATCCATATGTATCCTTGGTATCAGATATATGAAGGAGATAAAGACTAGTGCATACACCAGAAAGCGGCTTCTCCGGGGCATCCCCCTAAAGCGCAACGGAGCAGCAGCCATGGCGAACGGCTTGCGATATGGCGTGCTTTCTGAGTCCCTCCTCATCTTTAATTCCATGGACGCAACTCGGGCTGTTGGTGTTGATGTCTTGCGCCACTGGCGCCCCTCCCCCTTGATATCCTGAAATCGAGTGGGTAAGCAATCAATGCTGGAGGCATATCATGTTGTTGTTGACATCAAGACTGCATCATAACCGGGTAAGAAACGTTGAAACAAAACAAATAAACAGAGACTCCTTCTCATACAGTTGAAAAGACTTTCAAAAGGCCACTTGACAAGAGGTCCAAGACTCCAAGACCCCAACGCAGGAGCTTGTCCTCCCGTCTCACACCCCGACCCCCAGACGGTGCCACCTCCAGGATGCCAAGCCAATACAGGGGGCGCCCTGCATATTATCCGATGCCAAGTTCTGCAAGGATGCCGATAATCCGCCGCTCAGAAGACGAGCCGCCCCCAGAAAATGCACAGAAGATTTACCGCGGTGCTGTGCGGGGTTGATCATGGCATTTCTTTTCTGGAAGAGAGAGAAGCGTCGATTGTGGCGTGTATCGAGTTGTGTTCTTGAGTAAAAATAGAAGAATGAGGGGAAAAGGTCACGGTGCCTGAGCTGCCATCTCAACCCCTCGCCAAGTCATCCCAAAAGTCCATCCAAGAATGGAAGGGCAACCAAAGACACAAAAAGATAACAAAAAGATGTTGCCAAGTACTCGCACTGTACCTGACAGTAGGGACTTCTTCTGATGCGGCCATCGGGAATCGAACCCGACTCTAATGCTTGGAAGGCATTAATGCTAACCACTACACCATGGCCGCTTGTTGGATGCAAGTCAGAGTGGAATCTGACTTGTCGTGTCCACTGTGCCTCACCCGCCCACGATGTTGGGCTGCAGGAACACATGTCAACCACAGTGTGGTCTTCACCGTTCAGACACAGTGCAATATATTCCCTCCACCATCTTGGAGCTTCCCCAAACCAGGAGCTCTCCAAAAGCCAAGAAGTTCACCATTCAGCCATATGGCATTTCTTTCTCTTCTTTTTCCGCTGTCATGTCGTCCACGGAACGCAACTGCCGCCCGCTGCAGGGCTCAATCGGGGTCTGTGATAATGTTCCCTTGCATAACCTGGGCATTCTTATCATTGACATTTATGCCAGTCTACCCCCAAGTTTGACGTAGGCACATGCTCGTGTGAATATGTCTTCTTTTCTTTCCAGTTCAGCCCAAGATGAGGGCATCTCTTCTTTTGATTCACGGAATCACCGTACTCGTCCAAGCCCAGCCCCAAGCTCAAGTCACTCTTGACCCAGAACCCCCAAGCTGTCCTGACTATTCTGGCTACTCCTCCACCCATCACGAACCAAAGTCAACCGGCCGCTACAAGCTCTCCTACCAAAGACCACCACCAAAATGTCGAACCTTCACCCTCCCCGAAGTAGAAGACACCATCACCTCCATGAAACAAATCATCAAAGACCCAGACTTATTCCGCCTCTTTGAGAATTGCTTCCCCAACACCCTCGATACAGCCATAGCCTGGAAGGGTCTCAGCTGGAAGAACGCAACCAATTATCTCCCTATAGACCTCTCCAACCCCCAACCAGCCCATCCCCCACCAGAATCCTCCCAAGAAGAAGAAGAACTCACCTTCATAACCACCGGCGACATCCCCGCCCTCTGGCTCCGTGACTCAGCCCACCAACTCACCTCCTACTCTCCCCTCTTGAAGCCCTCCAACAGTTCTTCCTCCCTCGCCTCTTTATACCGCGGCCTAATCAACCTCCAAGCCCGTTACATTTTCACCGCCCCCCACTGCAACGCCTTCCTTGCCCCCCCAGAATCCGGCATCGCCCCTCCATCCTCATCCGACGATTCCAGCTCCGATTACGTCTACCCCCCTTTGCCCTCCACCCCAGGCTCCCAACAAAGGAAACAAGTCCACGAATGTAAATACGAACTTGACTCTCTCGCCTCCTTCCTCTCCCTCTGCCACACTTACTTCTCCCGCACCTCCGACCTATCATTTTTCTCCCGGCCCAGCTCAAACTTCCTCCCCGCCATCCGGAAGATCTTGACTTTCACCAAAGAGTTACAATCAGGCACCTACAACAGAGACGGCACCCCCGCATTTCCCCCTTATCAATTCCAACGCTTCACCACCACCTCCACCGAAACTCTATCCAACGCCGGCTCAGGGGCCCCAATGAAAGCCGGCACCGGACTGGTCAGGTCAGCGTTCAGGCCTAGCGATGATGCAACAACATATCAGGGGTTTATCCCAGGGAACATGATGTTCTCCTCCTACCTCTCCAAACTATCCCGGCTTGTATCACAGCTCGACAAGGAAACAGCACAAGAGATGGCCGCGATGGCTGGGGAGATAAGCAAGGGGGTCGAGAAATATGGGAGGGTGGATCACACGAGTTTTGGGAGGATATACGCCTACGAAGTCGACGGCTACGGCTCTCACAACCTGATGGACGACGCCAACATCCCCAGCTTGCTCTCCGCCCCGTTGTATGGGTACCTCGACCGGGACGACGAGACGTACCAGCGGACGAGGAGATTCGTGTTGAGCGATAGGAACCCGTATTACATGTTTGGGCCGGTGCTGAATGGGTAAGAAATCGTTACCCCTTTTACACTTTAACACATTAACACATTACCACATTACCCCTTTAGCACATTAGCACATTACCCCTTTTACACATTACCACATTACCACACCAACACATTCTTTTTTCCTTTTCACATGTTTACCCAACTAAACAAAGCTGACAAAAGAAAAAACCAGAACAGGCGGCCCCCACATCGGCCCCGGCATGGCCTGGCCAATGTCCCTCATCACCCAAGCCCTCACCAGCGACTCCGACCAAGAAATCCACACCTGCCTCAAACAGCTCCTCTCCTCCACCGACGGCTTCGGCCTCATGCACGAGAGCGTCAACACCCACAGCGTCAGCGTCTGGACCAGACACTGGTTCTCCTGGGCCAACGGCCTCTTCGGGCAGTTGATTCTCGACCTTTACAGACGAAAACCGCATTTGCTAGAAAGGAGTTATCAGTGATATCATATCATATACAATTCTTTTCATGTTTCTTTAAATATCGGGTATCATACACAACTTGTGATAAACAATTTCAGCCCCCCGTTCTTTTGCCAACCAATCAATCAATCCTTCGCCCAAGGAGCCTTGGTAACACTAAACTGATTCCCCCCAACCCTATCATGCATCCCCCCTCCCCTCGGAAAACTCGTTTGCTCCAACGGTCCAGTATTCGGTATCCCGCCCCTAGGCACCGGAACTTGCCCTCTTGCCGGGAACCCCGTAGGCGTCGTCCCACCTGACCCCCTAGGAAACCCCGTAGGCGTCGACATCCCACTTGACCCTCTAGGAAACCCACCATCAACCGGCCTAGGCATAACCACCTGCCCCCCGACGGCCCTCCCATGCCCCCCATAACACCACCACCGCCCCCCATAGCCCACGGCGCCTTCGTCCCTCCCTCCCCTTGACTTTGTTGCCGCGGCTGACTCGCCAAATGAACACTCCCTCCCCCTCCCCCAACCCCCCCTCCCCCACCATCTCCTCATCAACCTCCCACCTCCACAACCCCCCAAACCCAAAATGCTGCACCACCGGAAACTTCCCCAGCACCTCCGCCCGATACATCTTCACCATCCCCTTATTAATCTTCCCCCACCCGTCCTTAATCCCACTAATATCAAACAACATCGGACTGTGCTCCCAAAACGGCCCCTTTTTCACATCATAAATAAACCCAATCGCCCCAAAGTACATATTCGTCCTCCTGTACTCCTCCACCGTCTGCCTGTTCGTCACACTCGCCGGCTTCGGCGCCCCCGGACAAGACCCCTCCACCGGCGTCGGCTCCGGTTTCATCGCCGAAATAGGCCGAGTAAACTGCGCCGAACCAAAAATATACGGCACAAAACTGTGGTCATCCAGCCCCCACACCCCGTGCGAACCGGCAGGCTCAAGCGTATACGTCGTGATGAGCTTCCTCACCACCTCGAGATACCTGTTCCATCTATTAGCACTCCCCCCCACTCCACATTACTTCAGAAAAGACATACGGCTCAACAACCCCCAGCACAATCTCCCTCTCCACCTCCCCATCCCCCCTTTTTTCCCCCTCCTCCCCGAAATACCCCAATTTCCATAACCCCCCCAAAAACGCCAAAAAACTCAACTCATGCCCCGTCCCATAATCCAACCGACTCTCACTCCCCCACCCCCCTAAAAAATACCCTTTAATCTCCTCCAGCACCCCCCTTTTTATCCCCTTCTCATCCCCCCCTTTTACCCCCTCCCCCTTGTTACCCCCCCATCCCCCTCCCCACCCCCCTCTACCATCCCCCCAACCCCCAAATCCTCTATCCACCCCCCTATCCTCCCCCTCATCAACCCATGCCAAACCCGACACCCCCCATTCCCAAACCTCCTATTCTTGTCCTCCTCCACCGGCGGAGCCTCATCCATCAACCCCTCCACCTTCCCCAACAACCCCCTCAGCTTCCCCACCGGACCCGACCACTCCCTTTTGTTTGGCTCCAAAGGAAGCGGAAACGTCACCGGCCTCTTGGTATCACAACTCGACCTCGGAACCATCGCGTGGTTCAGCTGCGCGATCCACGTCATCAGATCGTTGTACGCTTTGCTCGTCAAAAAGAATGATACATCCGGCCCGCCAGAGTTGATTCTTTTCTGCAGGGGGCCGAATGAACACGATGCCAACTGGGAGGGGGTGAGGATTGGGAGGCGGGGGAGGGTGACTGCTGTTGAGGTAGCTGTCGAGGATGTTGCTGAGGAGGGGGGGTGGGGAGGAGCACGAGCAGGAGCAGTGGTAGCTGCGGTTGGGGGCGGTGGCTCCATGATTTTGGATGGGTCTTGGTTACTGGGTGGAATCGATTCTATAGTGTACGGTAAATATCGAGCAAGCAGATACTGCCTATATGTCGCTGTTTATCTTGTCTGGTTCAAGTTTCAGGATGCAAAATAACAAAACAATCAAAGCTTTTAGGTTGAGACATTGCAGCGTGGGGCAGACAAGCAAAAGGCACAAAAGGTGGGGTTAATAGGGGACTTTTATACCCCGCTGTCGTCATTGGTGGACCTAGCTGTCAACCGCTGCCACACACGATCAGTCACTCAGGGGCTCAGGGGCGTCCATTGCTAAGCTCACTACTGATATCAGCAACTTCTTCTGCATAGAATATATCCATCCGCTTTATTAAACAACCTTTCCATCTCGACAACCTCTACTTCAACCTCTCCGCTCAACTCAACTCAAATCAAACCCAGCCCCGCTCTTCACCGCATACAGCAGCTTCTCCCTCAGCACCTCCTTGCTCGTATACCTAGGCAGCTTCAGCAAATTCACACACGTGCTCGCGCTCGGCAGCCGAGTCTCGTCCGCCCCCCCATAACTAATAGTAAACCGGGGATATAGCTGGCTGAACCCCAGCAACGGCGCCCGAGGCGTGCTCGTCACATACTGCAGCACCTCCCTCCTCTCCTCATCCCCAAACTCCTCCATCACCTCCCAGAACAGCTTCACCGTGTCGTGCTCCTCCCCATCATCCCCAATCTGATAAGGCCCGTTATACTCCGTGTTCTTCCTCAAATCATCCACATCAATCGCCCCGCTATCACCCCCGACCAGCCTCTGCAGCTCGTTCTGGTTGAACATGCTCAACCACCCCGGCTCGATGACCATCTTCAAGCCCTTGAGGAAGGCCTGCGTCTGTGCAAAGGGTTGAACATGAAGTCGATATTTTGCCACCTGAGTGATGTAAAGCAGCCGGTTCTCCTTTGTGACAGGGACGTTGTTCCCATTGGGGCAGAGTGGACGAGTGACAATCCGGGGCTGCTTGTCCTCCGGGGCCGAGATGTCATCATGTACCGCAAAGTTAAGCCCCAAGTCATCCACCTCGTCCTCGTTGTTCTTCATGAATAGTAGTCCCCGGTAGAGGTCCTCGTCGAGCTCTCTCAAATCGTTGAGATTAACCTGTTTTGTATCCGCCGTCGCCCACTTGAGCAGGAAGAAGCCGGCAAAAACAACGTTGATGAGAATCCCCTCATACATGCACTTTCCGATGATGCGGCCGGCGAATTCATACTGTCTCAGCAACTCAACCCGGGCTTCGTTCTCGTTAATGCCGTGCCTCCTCGCAGAAGCCAGTCGCTGCTCCAGTATCAAAGGGTTCGGATAGTATGCGTTCTTGCTGTTGGCGACGAAAAGATTGGTGTCGGCCAACATCTCGGAAATCACACTCGTCAAGAACTCCTTCGTCACTCCACCGCCATCAATGCCCGCCTCCTGCATCCCCCACTGATCCTCAAAAGTAATCTGCACCGGCTCCTTGATCCCATCTCCCAGCGGCCACAGACTGTCCTGTGCATCCTTGAACAGCCTTCCCCGTCTGATTAACGCCTGATGCCGGGCCAAACTATTCCGGGTAGGGTCAAACGACATCATAAACATCCGCCAGCTGTCCGGATCAGCATACCCTTGTCTCCTCCTAATCTTGTCTAGCTTGATAAACTCCCGAAAGATGCTCACCCGTTTAGTAAACGGAATCACAAACGGCATATGTTTTAGGATCTCCAGTTTGGGCCCCACCGTCGCCCGGTGATGCTCCTTCGCAGCTTGTTTCCTTCGCGCCATAAGCTGGAGATACCGCCGATGCAAAGCCTGGGTAGCACTCATCCCATGACGAGAACCGAACACCTCCTCATCTTCTTCTACATCTTCCCCTTCTTCCTCCTCCGGCTCAGCATCCCCAAGAGCCCTCTGCCGCTCCGCCTCCACCACCACCGCCTCCTTGAACCCGGCCATATCAAACTTGTTCGTCATCAACCAGTGATTCTTTGGCAAAAACGGCCTCCTCGAGTCCCGCTCATACAACCCCCTCATCGCCGCCATGACCATTCGTCTTACCTTATCCAAATCCAGCCCCGCCGTCACCACAAACATCGACGGCCTACTGACACCCCTCAGGTTCCTTGCCGAGGTCCGCGAAGCCAGCAACTCAGGCATATTGTAATAAAGCACAAATCCCAAATGCTTCAAAAACAGCGTCAACCTCTTCACGCTCCCCAAACCCAACCCACTTGACCTCACCCTCGGCATATCATCTCCAGCCTTTTCGTTTGACCCCGGCTGATCCCCCTTCAACCCCCCAAAGAAGTCCGCATCATCCGTCAGCTTGAGCACGAACGCATAGAGCTCTAGAAAGAGCAATATCGTCCTCCACTGTTGGTGCCAGGAGTCATTTTCCCCATCTTGAGTCGATGGGTGTGGCGCCGTCTTCAGAATATTCAAAGCCGCCTCCGACCCCGACACAATACTCCTGAACACGGGTGTCCACTTCATCACTTTCCACAAATACTCCAGCGCAGGCAACCTACCCTTCTTTGTCGGAATATTCGAGAAAAACAACCGCATGCGAATCTCATCCCCTGCGTTCGGAAAGCAAGATATCAACGTCAAGACATAGCCAGCCAGGACACTAGCATCGCCTAGCTCCGAGTTTGATGCTGATTCGTGGCCCCTGAAGATGTTAGTCAACCGAGGGAGTAAGAAAAGAACTTCAAGATAACTCACAGTGAATACGGTGCCGAGCTCTCAAGTAACCCAGTAATGGCTCTCGACTCGGTCAACAGCCCCAGCTTTTCCGAGACGTAAGCTGGTAAAGTCCCCTGCGCCATCTCATCCTCCGCACTGTTAGTTACGTCGAGACCTGAATCAGCACCTTGCTCCGCCGGTCCAGCAAGCTGAATATGATCTGAAAGAACGGATAGAAGGGAGCACAGGACTTGGAGGTAGCTTGTGTGCAGTATTTGCTGCTGTTTCGTCTGTTGAAGCGCAATCAAGTGCGCCAGAAGCCATAGCAGCCTTGTTCTTGATATGTATTGCTTCGTGGTTTCAATCTTCTCAGACGCGAGCGCATTAGAGAGGCGGTCTAGGTCGATATCGGCGGCAAAGGCGCCGAGGTTGTGCTCAAATACGAATATGTCGGGTGTTGCTAGGAAACTGAAAGCAAATGCGTGGTATGCCTTGCTGACGAAAGTTTCTAACATTGTGATCAGTCAAACTTGTGCACGCATGTCTTCCAAGCTAGGAAGTAGGTTCTTACCTGGCAGCTTGTCCAAAGACAGGGGCGTTGTAACCACCTTGTTGAGCAACATGAACGGCGACTGCAAGCTAAGAGCAAGGTTGCAGTAGGTAGCCATTACCTTGTAATATTGACTCAGGACAGGCTCGATAGCTTGGGGTCGTAGTTCTAGGACTTGGAGGAGTACGACGAGCACGACGTGAGCTTGGGGACCCAAATCTGCTTCTTCTTCTGAAGCGTCGAGGAGCACTCGAACAAATCTGTCTAGTTGAATCATATCTGGTGCACCGGACCGGAATGCGGCGAACCTCGAGTCGTGGAGATCGCGGCATAGCCAGAGTGCTCTTTGACGGTCATTATAGTTCGTCTTTTGGAAGGACCTCAGCACCAGCGGCAGTGCCTCCCGCGATCTCGCCTCGGGTGTAGGTTGGCCATGGTGGTACAGGTAGTCGATGGCGGCGCGATTCTGTGCCCTGAGATGCTGCCGTGTTTGACTGCCTCTCCATACTCTCTGGAGGCACTTGGCTGCCTTGAGCCTTTCTTTTTCCCTCTGCCTCTTTTCACGCTCGGCTGCCGCTTTTGATACGGTGGTGGAGGAGCCTAATGTTGCTGGACTCGCCCATGGATTGTGGGCCCTGTTTCCGCTGAGATTGACGTTACGGCGTTTGCCTGCCGATTGGCCGGTGAAGGTGGAAAACATGATGTTGGTGCCCGGGACGGGGAGATCGGAGCTGTGATGGCTGTCTCGATCGGTTATTAAGCTTATGATGAGATATTGGGAAAAGAGGTGGCGTTAGATTCGAGTTCGCAGGGCAAATTAAGCAGCGACGATGCGGTTTGATTGGTGAGATGAAGCCTCCATGTAAGGGCAGGTGCAACGAGGCGTAAAGTGAACAAGCTGATGAAGCTGTTGAGCAGAAGCCGCCCCAAAGCTTCGAGAACGTTCCCACTTCGAATGCCTTAAGGCACCACTGGGCGGTACCTTGTCGCCGAGATATACCGAGATACCTTGGTTGTTGGTTGTTGGCTGCAGGTTCAGCCAGTGAGCTGGAGGGGAATTTAAGCGGCTTTGAAATTGAATCAGATTGCTCAGGTGCAGGGCAACGGGGTGAAAGCTGTGCCTGACGTCGGCCTTGTTGTTGAGGTCGGAGCGAGGGACGGGAGGTCCAGGTCGGAGCTGATGTCACTGGATGCTTCACGCCTTCTCAGACTTTGGATTACTCATACTTGCATTTTCAGAAGGTAGGAGCGCTGCAGTCTGCAGTCTGCAACAGCGACCCTGGGGACCCTGAATATTAAGTTTTGAAATGCATAACTCTATATACCTTTTACTCGGCGCAACAATCTCTTGCAGGGCTATTTGTAGTGTAGACACAGCATCAAGTTGCGCAGGGCTGCACATGCTTCCGAGCTGTCAGCGGCACATGAGATGGAAGGTGGGGGATGCCTACCTCCGAAATGTTGAAGAAGAGCCCCACTGATAACGATAAGGCGACAAGCCCCGCCACGTCTGCTGCAGAAGTTTGAAGTTTGAAGTTTGCGCTAGCGGCGGTGTGCAGCGACTCGATATAAGGATACCCTCTCTTCGATATCTTATGAGTTCTGAGACCGCATCCAGCATGTCTGTCTGATACTGACTATTAACCTGAAATCATTGACGTATTGGTCATCGAACCATTCGACGCAAAAGGCTCTATTGTGTTGGTAGCATTGTTGACACGCTGGCTTCTCAAGGAATAAAGAAGAATGAGTGAGTGAGTGTTGGCAGGTGAAAGCTCAAAAGCGGGGTGGTTGCAGTGTGTCATTCGGTTAGGGCGATATTTGCGGTTTGTGGGCAGAAACCATGACCCCGAATTGGCAGAAAAATCTGTCTCCGCAGGAGCCATCGAAGCCCTCTTTTCCCTTTCTTCATCAATCGATCAAAAACCTTTATCTCTCTGGATTCTTTCCACAACCACCACAGAAAGGAGCTAGACCAGTACGACACCACGTATGTTCTTGTCTACTCTCTTTCTGACCCTCCCATAAAACATCAACCCAAAAAAAATTGAAAACCCCCATAAAAGTATTCGCCTACGACACGACCCAAAACCAAAAAAAAAAAAAAAAAAGAAGAACAAGGCACACATCCTCCTCTTCCGACCGACGATCCCACCGACGACGTCCGAATCTCTCGCGACCCCTCGTCCACTCCTCAGGAAAGGATATCTCTTTGTCTACCGTCGCTACACTTGCGTACGGTAACTTCTTTGCAGGAAAACTTCATTCCAAGCATCATCCGGTACGTTTATCAACCTCCCAGGCGATTTTGGCTTTGCAACACATATTTGCCTTCCACTTTGGCGGGGTTAGACTTTCTTGCAAGTTGCAATTTTGTCTAAGGTATAAAACCTCTGCGCTGGCCGGACCAACAGAGCCTTCGCCCCATACTCTTGTTTTGCTGGTCCATCGCTGTTGTCACCAAAACGCTCGCTGCACCTCAACACCCAGAACATTTCGCAGGAAATTGAGACCAAATCACTAACCATGCCTATCGAACTTCTAGATCCAGCTATCATAATGGCTGCTCCTGTTGCCCCTGGCGCTGTCGACCAGCTTGCCGCTGATCTCGGCAACACTAGCCTCAACGGCGGCGAGAACCGCAATGCCCCCGCCATCGATACCAGCGTGGCTGCTGGCCAGTTCCAGAACGAGGACCAGGAGGGCGCTGGCCCTACCCCCAACTCGGCCGCTCCTCACTCTCAGTCCTCGGCCTCCCTCTATGTCGGCGAGCTGGACCCGTCTGTGACCGAGGCCATGCTCTTCGAGCTCTTCTCCCAGATCGGCTCCGTTGCCTCGATTCGTGTCTGCCGCGACGCCGTTACCCGTCGCTCCCTTGGCTATGCCTACGTCAACTACAACGCCACTGCCGACGGCGAGAAGGCCCTCGAGGACCTCAACTACACTCTCATCAAGGGCCGCCCCTGCCGCATCATGTGGTCTCAGCGCGACCCTGCTCTGCGCAAGACTGGCCAGGGCAACGTCTTCATTAAGAACCTTGATGTCGCCATCGACAACAAGGCGCTTCACGACACCTTTGCTGCTTTCGGTAACATCCTGAGCTGCAAGGTCGCTCAGGATGAGAATGGCAACTCCAAGGGTTACGGTTTCGTGCACTACGAGACCGACGAGGCCGCTGCCAACGCTATCAAGCACGTCAACGGCATGCTTCTCAACGAGAAGAAGGTCTATGTCGGCTACCACATCCCCAAGAAGGACCGCCAGAGCAAGTTTGAGGAGATGAAGGCCAACTTCACCAATGTCTACGTCAAGAACATCCCCACCGAGGTCACCGACGATGAGTTCCGTGACCTGTTTGCCAGGTACGGAGACGTCACCTCCTCGTCTCTTGCCCGTGACCCAGCAGAGGGCAAGAGCCGCGGTTTCGGTTTCGTCAACTTCACTACTCATGAGGCTGCTTCCAAGGCCGTCGATGAGCTCAACGGCAAGGATTTCCGTGGTCAGGAGCTGTATGTCGGCCGTGCCCAGAAGAAGCACGAGCGCGAGGAGGAGCTTCGCAAGTCGTATGAGGCTGCTCGCCTTGAGAAGGCTAACAAATACCAAGGCGTCAACCTCTACATCAAGAACCTCGGTGATGATGTCGATGATGACAAGCTCCGCCAGATGTTCTCCGAGTACGGTCCCATCACTTCGGCCAAAGTCATGCGCGACAGCGTAGTTGAGTCCGCCGAGGATGACAAGGACAAGGAGAACAAGAAGGAGGAGGAGAAGGAGGAGGGTGAGACCTCCGAGAAGAAGCCCGAGAAGAAGGAGCGCAAGCTCGGCAAGAGCAAGGGCTTCGGCTTCGTCTGCTTCAGCAACCCTGATGATGCCACCAAGGCCGTCACCGAGATGAACCAGCGCATGATCGACAACAAGCCTCTCTACGTCGCCCTCGCCCAGCGCAAGGATGTGCGCAAGAGCCAGCTCGAGGCCAGCATCCAGGCCCGTAACCAGCTCCGCATGCAGCAGGCTGCCGCCCAGGCTGGTATTCCTCAGCAGTTTATGCAACAGCCCGTCTACTATGCTCCTGGCCAGCAGCCCGGCTTCATGCCTCCCGCTGGCGGCCGTGGCATGCCCTTCCCCCAGGGCGCCATGGGCATTCCCGGTGCTCAGGGTGGTCGTCCTGGCCAGTTCCCTCCCTATGCTGGTCAGCAGGGTGGCCGTGGTGGCATGCCTCCTCAGCAGATGCCCATCTACCCCATGGGTGCTTTCCCCCCCAACTATGCTCAGCCTAACAACCCTCAGTTCCTTGCTGCCATGCAGCAGCTTCAGGCTGCTGCTATCCAGGGTGGTCGTGGCGGCCCTGGTCCTCGCGGCGTTCAGGGCATGCCTCCTCAGATTCCTGGCGGCCCCGTCGCCGGATATCCCCCCAACGGTAGACCTCAGAACGGCATGGGCCGTGGTGCCGGTGGCAACCGCGGTGGCTTCACCGGTGGCCGTGGTGGTGCCCCTCCTGCCGGTCCTGTCGATGTGAACATCGCCGCTGTTCTCCAGACTCAGCTCGCCGCTGCCGCTTCTCCTGCCCAGCAGAAGCAGATCCTCGGCGAGAGCCTCTTCCCCAAGATCCAGGCCATCCAGCCTGAGCTTGCTGGCAAGATCACCGGCATGCTTTTGGAGATGGAGAACCAGGAGCTCATCAACCTGTAAGTTCATTCCAGGCCTTTTTGGTATCGCTGAATAACATTGTGCTAACTATCTGATTCTAGTATTGAGGATGACGCTGCTCTCAACGCCAAGGTCAGTGAGGCCATGAACGTCTACGATGAGTACCTCAAGACTCAGCCCGCTGGCGAGGCCAAGGGTGAGGAGCCCAAGGCCGAGGAGAAGGCCGAGGAGAAGGCTTAAATGCGGCGACACGAATACGAATGATTCGCACAGCAAGCCCGACTTTTTTCATTTGGGGATGCGCTTTCTTATCTGTTTCCTTTCGGTTCTTCTCGGTCGATCTTGCGCAAGGGGGTCGGGAAAAGTTTTGATACCAGCTTTAGCAGCAGCAACATGATGTTCTCTCGTCCAACGTGCCAGGTCGAGGAGGTTCGGCATCGGAAGGGATTTTTCTTACGGGAGGTTATGAAACGAGGGCGCTCAGCTCACGAGATGATTATCGTGGCATTTGCTATGACATTGATACGTTATGGTCATGTAACTTGTGATAGACTTTGCTTATGATTTGGGTGGGGGTTTAGTATGGGAGGGAGGAAGGAACATTATCTGGCCCTTTTTTTCTTTTTTTTTTGTTTGCAATGGCGCGGCCATCTCTGCGGACTACTACTACTAACTCACTCAACAACAAGGAATGGGGCGGGGGGCGGGATAATCGTCTTTTTTCATTTTTTCATTTCATCAACCGACTCTCGGGCGGCGTTCTACGGTTGTTTTTCCTGGGGGTGGTTGGGAATTTCGGGAGCCTTCGGCTCGATGACAAGAACAAAATGGCATCAATCACACAATCACCAAACAAAATACCCCTCGGTCGCTTCTTCTCAATGTGTGTGAGTGTGGTCGTCGGGTGGTGTGGTCGGTCTGGAACTGGGGCTGGTGTGGCCGTTGGTCAACAAAAAATATCAATCTTTTGACTTGTCAAATTATTCACACACAAGATTGTATTTTATGTCCTCTCTATTCTCGGCTCTTAATGTATTTTGGGCGGCGACAAACAGGGACCAGATAGGGGTTATTATCTGAACAGGATCATTAGCTAATAGAGAGTAAGGGTCTATGTATGTGTATGTTTTGTCATGGTGGGTGTGAGAAGTGTAAATGATGATATGTTCAGTTGTCCAGACCGTACCATCCGCTCAGGAACAGCGCAACCAAACACCCAACATGAACCCAGAAATGCACCACCGGCCCTCCCAGCACCTTGTTCTGGTGTTTCTTCCCTTGGGCTAACTTTGTATCCCTGAGCCGCCAGTGAGCTCGGTATATGGGCCAGACATGATACGCACCCAGGCACAGCGTCACCAAGGCTGATAAGGAGTCGAAGAGAGGTCGCAGTAAAAAGACTAGGGCGATGAGGTTGGTTGATAGTAAGAGACCGCCAAAGTTTCGGAGGATGAGGGTTGCTTCTGGGGTTGCGACTGGTAGTTGGGACTCGGGGAAGAGAAGGAAGGAGAGGGAGGCTGGTGTCTCGATTAGGAGGTGGAAGAGGAGGGGGAGTTTGGGGAGGGGGATGTGGATGGACATGATTGTGGGGGAATGGGTGTGGGAAGGGACTGGGCTGGAGAGGGAGTTAGCAGAGGTTGGTGGTTATTAATTCTAGAGATAGATCACTTACATAGATAATGGGGAGTCGAGACAGCAGCGGGATGTGAGCTCCTCGGGATGAATTAAGGGGTGTTGACTGACTTCAATTTGAGTAATTTTAAAGAGAATGGTGTGTGAAAGTCAGTGTTTACTTGGGCTGACTTGTCCGCCATGGTGATTACATTGTCTTTTTCTGCCAAGACGTGTGTAACGAAACTAGGCACATCACATTCTCACAACAAGTCTGTTTCCGACAGGCAGAATATAAGGCCATACCTGGGATTCACAATCCGATTGTTTGAGAAAGATATTTGAGACAGAAGATACTTTTTGCCTGAAAAGGCCCCCGAGGACAATGGGGGAACAGTGCGAAGAGCTGATCTTCGGGCGCACATGGTGATGGTCCGTGCGTCTGCAATGTTCTTGACGCTCGCTCGCATCTTGGCTTGACTGTTCCACGCCCCGCCAACTTTTCAACTGTCTAATCTAAATACAACAAACACGAGCTCAAAGTATTCATCAGCCTTTGGATCTCCGTATTTTCCCAAAACACAGTCATCATGAGCGCCGAACTAGAGGTAGAGAGACAGGAGTACGAGAACCAGGTATGCTAGATTGCGACTCGTCCCCTACCACCCTCAACGGCGTCACTAACTTGATTGAATCCAGCTCGAACTCGTCATTACCTCCCTCAAAGATGACCCCGATAACGCCGAGCTCCAGGCCCTCAAGGCCGATCTCGAGGGCATGATCCAGATGATCAACGATTCCATCGCCGAACTGAAGCCCAAGTCCGCGCCTGCGCCACTCCAGAAGCGACAGGCCTCTCCACCGCCAGCGCCCCCAAAGGAAAAATGGTCGCGGGAAAACCACCCAGCCTTCAAGAAAGCCCCCGCGCCGGAAGCTCCCGAAGAGAAGGAATCAGAAGTAGTCATCAACTACCAGGTTAATGACACAGTAATGGCCAAATGGGCGACAGGAGACAAGGGCTTCTACCCGGCCCGAATCACGTCAGTTACCGGCTCCAAGACCGCGCCGATCTACACGGTCAAATTCAAGAGCTACGATACGGTTGAGACGCTGAGAGCAAAGGATATCAAGCCTATGCCTGCCCAGAAGCGCAAGGCTGATGGTATCAGCACTGTTCCTCCCTCTGCGACAGGCGGTGGCCCGTCGTCTTCTTCGTCCACACCGGGTTATGGTTCGGCTACTGCTGCGACACCAGCAGCGGCGGTGAATAATGGGATCGTGATGTCGGCTGCTGCTGACATGTATCCCCAGGCGCAGGCTGCTGCTGCGGCAGAGAACAACAACCCGGATGAGAAGCCGAAGCCAAAGTTCAAGAAGATCAAGGCGACGAAGGAGCTGGAGGCGGGGAAGAACAAGTGGCAGGAGTTTACTCAAAAGGGGAAGTTTGGGAAGGCGGCGAAGAAGGAGAGCATGTTTCGCACGCCTGAGGGTGTTCGTGGCAGAGGTATGTGTCCTATCTGGTATCTCACAGACAGGCGAAACCGTTTGCTAACATATTATACAGTTGGGTTCACCGGCTCTGGCCAGACCATGCGCAAAGATCCCACCCGCAGTCGTCATATTTACCAACCCAACGAAGATTTGGATTGAAAAATTCTCATAAAGAGTTTTGGACTAACTCGGGTTGTTTTCTACCTTCAGAACGTTTTTTCACGGCCCATCCTGGGTTTCTCGTCACGGCGTTTTTCCTCAGCGAGGCATCAGCATTCGGCAATAACCAACATTTATCAGCAAGGCACATGACGACTTTTCGCTGGTATCAAGGTCATCCACAGAAAGGGA
This sequence comes from Apiosordaria backusii, assembly GCA_030549205.1. Lineage (NCBI taxonomy): Eukaryota > Fungi > Ascomycota > Sordariomycetes > Sordariales > Lasiosphaeriaceae > Apiosordaria > Apiosordaria backusii. The sequence goes on from JAUKTV010000022.1 coordinate 246,597, forward strand.
GGCGGGGGGAGGGGCAATCGGCGTTTCGGGTCTTGATATTCCTTCTTGAGATGGTCGACTGGTTTGCCCTGCTTCTTGATTTCACACATTTTCTCTCGAGAATGAAAGATGGATGGCTAACAGCGGTGTTTTACGCAACATGACGCAATACGACACCAAGCAACACAAATTATCATGTCAAAAAGAGGCTTGAGCCAGCCAGCCAACCAGCCAGCACTTGATGAGTATCACACGAATATTCAGGGTGCTAGGGGCTAATGAGAGGGGTGTACATAGATTCAATTTGGTCTCGGAGATGGTTGGCCAGGCCACTGAGTCACTTACTTGCCCGCTTGGCTGTTCCGTGTAGTAATAAGAATTACCCTGTGTTATCATCCCTTTGTTGTTGTGGTATTTGCAGATTTTATGCTGTGCTTTTCATGATGATGAAAAAAGTCTTTGTTCTGTTCTACCGTATATATGCTAGTTAATTAATACCCGCATGTATGTATGTCTGTACTTGTACTTGAAATCGTCCCGAGCAAATGTCAAAATGAGAAGTGAAGTAAGCGAACAAGACGCCATCCGCCTGCCCTGGGTATGTTGTGTTTGTGTGAGGTAGAGTATTGGTCCCTGCTCCGTCCATATGCTCCATTTGAATCAAGAAAGAGAAAAAGAGAAGGAAAAAAAATGGAAAATCCTGATATCCAAAAAAAAAAAAAAAAAAAAAAAACTGATCCTCCCTCGCCAAAATCACACCAGTCGCCCAAATTTCTTCCTTCTTCCTGGTATCAATCAACAAAACATTTCCCAAGCCTACTATAAGAGAACCAAAACACAGACAGAAAACGCCATCACTAGCCAGACACACACACACACCACACCAACGTCAAACATCCCCAATCTCCACCACCCTCCTGTGCGACCCCGACCCTCCCGACCCGGACCCATAAAGCATCTCCATCACCCTCCCCTTCTGCCTCCTCCTCACCCCCTCCAAATACCCCCCCACCTCTTCTAGTCCTCTCACCTGCTCCTCCAGCGTCAACGTGCTCGTATTAACACTCCTCACCAACGGGCTAACCAGCTTCCTCCTCAAGCTCTCCAAGCTCGCCTTCAACGCTAATAATTTCTGGTTATGCTCCACCAACACCCCCTTGTTTCTCACCGTCTTCTCCCTGATATCCTTGAGCAACTCCCGATTCCTTTCAAACTTGGCAAGTTCCCCCTTTTTTGCTCCGAGGAGACGAACCCAAAGGGAGGCAAGTAAATCATCATGGAGGCGCTCTTGCTGGGAGGACTCACGGACTACCGTCCGGGCGAGGTTGAGGAATTGATGGTCGATGGACTCGAAAAGTGCAAAGATTGATAAAGAGTGGGAGAGTTCAGAGTTGACGGCTTCTTCTAAGACGGTGAGGAGCTCGGTAAAGGTGCGTTGGAGGGTGGAGTGGGTGAGTTGAGTTTGGGAGGGGCCGAATAAAGGGGAGAAAAAGGGGAGGGAGAGGAGGTTATTGAGGAGGTTGGATTGTAGGGAGGAGGTGGTACTGGTGGGGGAGGAGGATAAAGTGGATAGCTCGCGACGGGCCCAGGACATGGTGATGAGGATCCCGTCGATGTCGCCGTCGACGTTGGCGAAGAATTTGGTGAGTTCGAGAGCGAGAACCTTGAGGGAGTCGCCGAGTTCGTCGAGGGATTTTACGATTATCGGGGCTGAGGTTAGGTTGCTTGAGCGGATGGATTCGCCTAGATCCCAGACTGCGACGCCGGTGGCTTGGAGCTCGTTGACTTGGGCGGCGCCGTTTTCGGAGTAGTAGATTAGGGGTTCTAGGGAGCGGGCGACGCCGGCGACTTTGACGAGGTCGGGGACTGGTCGGATGGCGGCTGGTTGGGTGAGGGACCGCATGGCGGTGTAGGAGAGGATGGCGACCAAGAGGGAGAGGAACATGGAGGACTTGGAGCGCATGATGGCGTGGGAGATTCGTCGGAAGAAGTTTATCGTGGCGTCGATGGGTTCGGTGCGGTGTTGGACTTCGGCGCGGACTGCGAAGCGAATGTCTAATATGTCACGATGAGAATTTGCATGGCAATAAAGGATGGAGACAAGACTCACAGTTATCAGCAATTTCTTCCTCTGGTTTCGGTGTTGGCGACCTTGTCACAGCTCTATCCTGGAAAGGCGAAAATTCTGGAATCGCGCTCAAAGCCATCTTTCTTCCCTGCTGTTCCTCCTCCCCCTCCAAGTCCTCCTGCTTGATTTTAATAGTCTCATCAATACTCCCCAACTGCCTTTTTTGCTCCTGCTGCTGGTTCCCATAAACTTGATGATTCTTCCAGTAGTTATCCTCCAGTTCCGGACTCCTTTCCTTCTCAGGCGACATACTCCCCGGCAGCCTCGTCCTGATAGCCTCTTGCAAAATCTCATCGTTCAGCCAATGAATATCCTCCCCTCGCTGTCCATACCCCCTCCATACCCGCCAAACCCATCCATCACACTATCCGGGCTATCCTCCCTCATCGATCTCCCCAGCAGATCATACTGCTTGTTGAACCCATCCTGCCGGCTATTCATGACCTGCTGGGGCTGCCAAAAGCCGCTGCTGCGCCCTCCGTCGCCCAGCCGTCTCCAAGCCGGAGGGGAGTAGCCACCTGCCGAGACCTCCAAATCCTCTAAATCGCTGTCCTCCCCCATCTCTGTCTCGCTCAGCGGATCTGTTGCGGCTGAGTGGTACCCGAACTGTTGCAACGATTTGTGTTTGCTGTTGCTGTTGTTGTTGTTGATATAATAACCGGCCATCTTTGCTGTATCCTCGATCGCTGTCGCCGCCGCTGCTGCCATCCCTATCCTTGTAGTAATAATCTCTTTCTCTTTCCCTCTCCCTGTCCCTATCCCTATCCCTATCTCTCGACGACAACCGTTTCCCACCACTACTCTCACTACTGCCACTCCTGCTACTCCCACTCTTTCCCTTCAACAACTTCTTCTCCTTCTCTCGTCTCCTATCACTACTACTCCCCCACCCAAAATCAGCAAGCAACCCTGCCGCACTAGGCAGCACCTGCGGCCTCAACTCCTCAATCTCTAGCAAATGCTGCCTCCTCCTCGTCGTCGTCTTGATCCTCCTCCTCCGTTCGTACTCTTTCTGCTCCTCCCTCACTTCCGCCTCGGGCTCCTCGATGATGGGCTGGAGCACCGTTTTCTGGAAGTCTTCGTCGGTGTCGTCGTCACCCTGATAAAAGGGTCCCTGGAGTGAGAAGAATTGTTTGATTCGGTAAAAGAAATTCGCCCTTGCTGTTGCTGTTGTTGTTCCTGGGGAGGAGGTGGTGGATTTGAATGAGGAGGATATCAAGGGCGGGAGGTAGAGAAAGGCAAAGAATAACGAGACGACCAGGGACGCGATCCAGGCGGAGGGGGCGATGGTTATGCTGATGAGGGAGACGTTGTTGTTGACGGTGAAGAGCGATTGCATCACTTCTGGGGGATGGGATGGGAAAAGCTACCGGTCTTTTGGAGGGACCGGAGCTAAGGGGAAGAGGGGTGTTAGAAGGAGATAGGTAGGGATGATGAGATGGGGAGATTGAAGGAAGTGGGGGGAGGGGAAGGGAAAGCTTGGTTTTGTCGAGCTATCAGTCGTCCGCAAGCTTAGTTTCCAGGCAGCTGTGGTTAGGTTGTTTTAAATCTCCGTTTGGTTTTTTGGTTGTGTCTTGTGTATAAAAACGAGTGGATGCGAAAAAGGCCTGCTTCGGTTTTTGTACATGTATTGTACGAAATCTCTGACAGAAAAATAAATCTAGAACCTGACCTGTGCAGGAATGATAGCAATTATTTTACAGAGGGAGAGAGGTGACTCTCAGTCCACATTTCACTGCGAACGTGCCTCATCCCTCAGGCCGCATCATCATAGCCCAAAACCTACCAATATCGCGTGGTATTTCCGCCTCCCTAGCATCCCTGCTCTGTTCACCCTGTCCGTCCTCGATCTGTGTGGGAAAATGAGAGGCTGGGATTGCCTCCCCTCATCATTTCACCCCGCTTTCCGCTTCGGCACTCACAACCCCTCCATCCCTTGTCCACGTGTGTAAGACTCACACCCCCACCTCTACCCAATCATCTCCCTCGCGCGGCGCCGCGGTTTGCAAAAGCTGTGCGACGCGTAAAATCGGTGGTTTCAGGTTGCCCAAACAACTTTTCCAGTTTCCAAAAGATCTGGTTGGCTGGTATCTTTTTGCTACTTGTTTTCAACTCGTCGTTTGGAATCAAAAGAACCGGTGAAGCAAGGGCCAGGGAGGAGTGCCCTGTGCCTGTGTGCCTAACGCCAAGTGGAGCCATTTGACTGTGGTGGGGCGAATTCTTATCACCCCGCGTTTTTTGGCGCGTTTGGTGGTGGTTATCAGTTTAATTGATTTTCGACTCCACAACGGCCGATTGGGACAGGTGATCACCTGGTGCAGAATCATTCATTATTTGAGTAATAAACAAAACACCAGGGCCCAGGGCTGGAAATTATGGCGTGTTGATGAGAGAGGAGGGCGGTGAAATAAAGGGGCGTTATAGGTATCAATACGGAGTGTGTCTGGGCGGGTCATTGAGCAAAATATTGATATATGGTATCTATTCGAAATATACAGGGGTCTAGCTTGAAGAAAGTTGTCTACCAAAATGAGGTCACCCATATGACTCGTCCCTTCATTCATACACTTCAAAAGACCTCCCAGCCTCAACTCCCACCAAATAGTTCCAACGTCTCATATATACACACCCCCATCGCCACCCTCATCAGTCCAACTCCACGCTCTCCAACGCCTTCTCTATAAACGCCTCTTCTCTATCCTTCCCCGTCTCCTGTCGCTGCTCCCCCTCCCCAGAATCAGTCCCCCCCTCATCACTCCCCATCTCCCCATCCTCACTACTACTCTCCGTCTCAGGCGGCGTCTCCATGCCCTTCCTCCCCTCAGTCTTATTCAGATTTCGCTTCAACAAGCACATCTCAACCGTAATCCCCGGCCCAAAAGCGCACCCCACCACCATCTCCTTCGGCCCCCTCCCCCCCGGCGCAACACCATCCATATCCTTCTGCCGTAACCTATCCAGCACGCTAAAAATCGTCGCCGAACTCGAGTTCCCATGGTTGATATACGTATCATAGCTAGCCCTCATATGCTCCGGTTCTATCCCCAGCGCCTTCTCCGCCCCCGTCAAAATCGTCGCTCCCCCGGGGTGCATAGCCCAGTCAAAATCCCGAGGCGCGTCATACCCCTCTGGTAACGTTCGTGTTCCAGACAGCAACGAGTTGTACGTCGGCACCAGCACCCCCTTTGTCACTTCTGGCACCCTCGGCGTCAACACCACTTTCCACCCGTGAGGGTGCGTGTCAAACCCCAAATCTTGCTCCGTATCCGGGACTGTCTGATGCCGCCAGTCTAGGAGACTGTACACCGGTGGGGGGATTGGTTCCGCAGCGGAAAAGGGAATGTCGTTTGACAAGATGACAGCCGAGGCGCAGTCGCTGAAGAGACACACCCCGATGCGAGTTTCTTGGTCCTGGTGGATAGACTCGAGCTCGGAGCGGACCATGGTGGTTGATACTTCCAAGGCGAGGACCAATATCCTCGCTGGCAGCCCCCTCATCGAGTGCCCCAAGCAAATGTTGGCTGCTGTTCTCAGGGCCGCGAGACCACCGGAACAACCGACGCCATGCAACAAGACTTTTTCGACGGAGGGGGACAGGCCGAGGGACTTGGCGACGAAGTGGTCATAGCCTGGGTTGGCCGAGTCGGTGCAGGTTGTGGAGACCATATGGGTGATTTGGGATACGTCGTCGATGTGGGCTTCGGCCATGGCTTTTTGGGAGGCGGAAATAGCCAAGGGAACACCGTCGGACATGAATATTTCGTGGAGTTGGGAGATTGTGGGAGGGGAGGGTTGGTTTACGACCCAGTGGTCGGGCTGGCCTATTGAGGAGCGCTTCTCGATGCCTGTGTAGCGGTTGATGGCGAGGACTTTTTGCATGCTGGGGGCAGAAAGTTAGACTTGACATTTCCCGTGAGGCTCAAGGGAGGTAAGGGGTTCAGACGGGAGTTATCTGAATACATACGCTGGTGAGTCTGGATGGTAGCGCTTGCTCAGCACCTCGATCGCGCGGGCGTCGAGAGAATGAGGGGGGTACTGTATTCCCAGACCCAGGATGGAAAGACCCAGCTCTCTGGGCTCTGTTTGAACAGACATGTTGGGAGGTTGGAGGATGAAATAATACTGCTGAAGGTTGAATAACAGGTCAATTGAAGGTAAGGGAGGCCGACTGGGTGATCAATTGACGTTGTTCACGCCCCGATTAGGACCTGCGCCGCGGGCAAGCCTGGACAGGCAAACACAGTGCTTGTTGGGAGATATTGCAGTGCAAGTTGTCAAATCTGGGCTTTATTATCGGCCGTATGTACGGAGAAGAGAGGGCAAACAGGTGATCACTCAGCACGTGGCGAGTCACAAGTGAAGCTACCGCGACGTCCAAGTCTTCAGCAGCATCAATCCTCGGTAAGGGTTGTTGTTGAGCGTAAAGTCAATGGCAGGAGTTCCGGTTGCGGTGGGTGACGGTGGTCAATATGAGCGTGGCTGAGTGGCGGGATGAATGGACGAATGCGGGACGGGACGCAGGACGAAGAACGAGGAACAGCTAACAACGCTCGACGTTGAAAGGAAGAAACCAAAGTCCTCAAGATATGGAAACGAGAAGCAATCCAGCGCCAGGCACACCAACCACAACCTGGGAAGTGTAAGCAGGGGGAGCTTCCAACTCAAATACAAAAACGTCACGACTGGATCTAGCCGCCGTCAGGATGGAACCTCAGCCCGGCGGCCGTTGAAACCGAGACCTGAAGAAGGAGCCGAGGGGGTTAGCTCCCCTGATGAAACAGGCATCTTGAACACCCCCCGTCATCCCGCTAATGCTGGGAATTACTCTGGAAGTGTCTTGGCTCGATCATTGATCGATTTCTTTGCCCTGGTGCATCGCGGCTGGTGGTGAGAGATCCAGATCATCGTCATCCATCTGGTGGGGTTGATGACACTGAACATAGCTACGTAAAGATCTGGTAAGTGGTGATACACATGCAAGGCTACTCTGTTGTCTCAAGCCCCTGGCTGTGTGTGCGACACCAACATCATCCCATCTCATTTGTCGGAAGCATGAACAGTGACACTGGATGTTGCTGTCACATTTGATAAGAGTTGTTGGCAGGGGTTCACTGTCTCGTCCAAGCTTCCATGAAGAACCCCACCAAGGTTCGGCAGCCTGGGGTTCGGTACCCACAGGCCTGGATCATCGGCTTTCGGACGAGGATCAAGACTTCCAAGTTTCCCACAGCTTTTATTCTCCCAGGCAAAAGAAAAACTTCATGAGTGATATCATAATAGAAACTGCAGTCATAGAAACATTGTCTATACAGCAAGCTATCCTTCGTAAAGCTTCACCAAAACCGCCTAAAAAATACCCATAAACCTCAGGCCACGCGAACAATTAAGCTGAACTTCAAAAATGACATGTGAAAGAGCTACCACAAGTTACAGGTACAACTACAAGAACGTAAACCACCACAAACATAACTGAAATCAAAATAAGAGAAAGGTATCAAAACACCGCTCGTCCTGCCACCTCAACCACCTGTGAACACAACCGTAATCATCTTCGTGTTGCCGCTCAGCCAACCCAACAGCTCTTTCTTTTTTCTTCGGCTTCCCATTTCCACACCCTCCCACCTTCAGTCCTCCTTAAACCTGACTTCCTAGGCGGTCTTGTTCCACTGCGAGTAAACACCAATCAAACTGCTCACAGTACCAGCAAGGCCAACAATACCATCATCAAAGTTGACCCAAGCAAGAGCAGCAAGCGGAACAGTAATGTCGCAAAGATCCGAAGTCAGCTGAAGCCTGCTGGCCGCGCGTTCCCTAGTTCCTCAATGTTAGCAAACCTATCCCTATTCAACCATAATCTTGTAAAAAAACATACTTGGCAATCCTCTTCCCCTCCACCACCCCCTCCCCCTCCTTTCGATCGACCTTTTGCTCCCTCTGCTTCAGCTGCCAAAGCGTATACAGCTGTCCCACAATGCTAAAAGTAATCCCCGCCGCCCAGAACCTATACGCCTCCTGCTGCAGCCTCTTCGCGTTCGGCGACTTTTTAATCCCAGTCGCATCCAGCAGCGTCAACAGGTCCATCGACAAGTACCCCGCATAACCCAGCTGCCTTCCCACCGCGGTGTATCTCAACACGGGGTCCATCGTCTTGTTGTCGGCCGCCAGGGCAGCAGCCTTGAAGTGCTCGACGTTCTTGCCGGCCCGCAGGACTTTCCGGACGAGGCCGAACTGCTTCTTCATGGCCTCCCATGGCTGGATGGCCGTCTTGGCGGCGTTGGTGCGGAGGAGGTACCAGGCGTAGAAGCGGGCAAAGTACTGGAGGGTCCGGAGGAGCTTGTCGCGGCCGACCGTGGTGGAGACGAACTTGAGGTAGTGGGTGATGGTGGGGTGGTAGATTACTGCGTCGGCGACCATTTTGAAGGTTGTGTTTTTATGTGTAGATGTGTCGCGGCTTGCGATATCCGGATGTTTCGGGCTGATGCGATGCGGTGCGATGCGGTGCAATGCGATGCGATCAGATGCGCGAGCGCAGTTATTGCCGGTGATGACTTGCAGAGTATTGAGTCAAGCTATTAAAGAGACTAGAGACTCGAGAATGTCGTAATGACAAAAAAAAACAAAAAGAAGGCACGTTGAAGTAATTAGTCACGAGGGAGCTGAAAAGGGAGAGAGAGTAAGTGTCGCCTCTTGATGAAAGAAAGAAAGACAGAAGTGAGAGGGATGACCCCTGGCTTGGCTTGGGTGTCCCACGGGTTTGAGGGATGGTTGCGCGCGCGCCGAATGGCGTTTGCCCGGGGAAAGAAGCACAGCCGAGGTTGGGTTCGGCGCACATGAAAAGGTGGGGTTCCTTCGGTAGTTGGAGCTAACGACTCGTTAGTTTGGGCTTGCAACGGTCAGGGTTAGGGTATCCTGTGGGCTTTCTACACGTTAACCCTTCGTGGCTGATGATTGAGTGTAGCATATTCTAGGTAGTATCGTAGTATTCATATGGATCATAGATATCTTTTCTTGTCATAATATCCAAAGGATATGATGTTGTCAAGTAAGACCTCGAAAAAGCAAAGAGAACAGAACATGCTAACGATTCATGAAGGTAACTCCAAAATGCCCGCCCTCTATTCTAAAGTACACTCGCAAACATGCTCTATAGCTTAGGCGCCGGCTTAACCAGCGCAAGTCTCTCCTTGAGAGTATCCTCGGCCTCCTTTTCGATCCTAGCAACCAAGTCCTTGCAGGTTGGGATGTCGTTGATGAGACCGATAACCTGGCCAGCCGTCCAGACACCATATTCTGGGTCTCCATTGATGAACACCTCTCTGCCGCGCTTTCCGCTTACATAGGGAGCAATCTCGGAGAATTCGCCCGTCTTGCTCTCCTGCTCGACCTTGAGCGCCTGCTCTGTGACCTTGTTCTTGTATAGACGGGTAGTATTGCGCCACCGGCGAAGGACGAGCGTGGTGTCGGTCTCCTGCGCCTTGACGATCTGCTCCTTGATATTGTGGTGAATCGGGGACTCGACTGTGCACAGGAACCGGGTGCCCATGTTGACACCGCAAGCACCGAGGCACAGGGCGGCGGCAAGACCTTGGCCATCAGCAAAGCCACCCGAGGCGATGAATGGCACCTTGAGAGTTTGGCGGGCCTTGCTGAGCAGGATAAAGTTGGTGATGTCTGATTCACCAACGTGGCTGTGGCGTCTGTTAGCGGTGGATGTCCAGGGCGGGATAGACCATGTTGGCGAAACCCGGGGAGGTGGAGTTGTCTCAGCACTTACCCAGCGCACTCGAAACCATCAATGCTCAAAAAGTCTACACCGAGCTTAACGGCGGACTGGGCATGTCTGATCGTTGTGCACTTGTGGAGGACAGTGCACCCGGCCTTCTTGAGCTTGGAAATCACAGGCCCGGGAGAGTTGCCGGCCGTCTCCACGATCTTGACGCCCTCATCAATGATGACCTGGGCATAAGCCTCATAGTCGGGGGGAACAAGAGCAGGGAGCAGAGTGATGTTCACACCAAACGGCTTGCTCGTCTGCTTCCGGCACTTGCGGATCTCCTGGCGGAGACCCTCGGGCTCTGGAAAGATCAGGGCCGTGATGATGCCCAAACCGCCGGCGTTGGACACAGCACTGGCCATCTCTGCGTATCCCACATGCTAGCTTCCATGTTAGTGAAATGCTTGACCACGGTGAACGGCAGGTATGATTTACCTGCATGCCGCCCTGAACAACAGGGACTGTAGAGGTCAAATGTCAGCTCAACTTGTTCATTGCCATCTTGGATAAGGGATACGTACCAGCGATGCCGAGCCGGCGGGTCAGCTCCGTGTCGAAGGGCATCTTCGGATACGGGTGACAAAGGTTTCAAAGTAAATTACAAAAGCGGGTTGAGGCTGCAATTGCACAACACCAACTCACTGCAAGAGAGAAGGTCGGACAGGAAATCGGGGAGATGGACAGTTGCTGGTATTCATATCACCGGTGGCCAGTCAGATGAGACACGGCGACGTCGTGCTAGGCGGTTGCTAGGCGGTTGCTGGGCAGGGTCCAGCCGAGGCACAAAGTCAGGAGGCGGACAAAGCCGACGGTTTTGGAGTTGGAGAAGCATGTGTAATTCTTACCACTATAACACTGAAATTACGAGTTGGGGTAACTTTAGGTGTGGGCAATACACGATTGATGCCGGTAATTGGGTAGGACCGCGGTGGGTCAGATGACGACAGCTGTCACGCCTCACATTTGGGGGAACCTGGGAACGGGAATTCAACTCCAACTCCAACCCCAAACTCCACCCTCCATCTCAACGGCGACAAACGTTCCATTTCGCAACGGTCGAAGTTTACTTCTCACATAATGTACTTCTTTGAATTTTCAGCTCTGAATAGTCAGATCTCAAACGGACAATCTTTCAGTCTTTGGCATCTCCGATGCTGACCTATCCCTAATACCGCACACTTTGGTTCTCCGACTTTGCTGGTGAGAACGCCCCCACCCAAGAGCAATCCCCAACTTTTAGTAACAGCCAATCGCATAACAGCAGACCCTCGAGGCTCTCTAGGGCGGCTCTTCATGATGACACTCACACGGCGCTGCAGTGACACGCTGCTGTGTCACGAACTGAGGTTGCAAGACCACCACGACCGCCATCCCAACTTTGGTGGTTAACCCCATTCTACGCCCACCTTTCCCTCGCAGTACGGGTGAAGCCCTGGAGAAACCTCACACAAGCAGTCAGCCGCAGAGTTGGCCAATCAGTTCCTGTCTTGACATATTGCTGGCCCTCGGTCAAGGCTTCAGATTTCGACTCACTCGCCTCTCATCTCTCAAGCAACGGCCCGTGGCAGCTACCTCAACTGAAGGATTCCAGATAAACCATCCTATCAACAAGATACCGGTTCTTCGAGGCGCAAAAAGGGCAGCATGCCGTCAATGCATGGACACCCAACACGGCAGTTTCAGACCCGCCCGTCGAGTTCCTGGTGCCAGCAGTCGAGGGATGCGATGCCCAAGCGGCGAAATGGGAAACGTAGCGCATGATAGTGTGCCACATCTCTGTCGAGAGCATGCTGCCTTTCTTCCGAAGAGCCTCATGGCGATATCTGGCGGCTTGACAGTGGAAGCAACCCCTGGGCTAACTGCCTCTGTTTCGACATTTAAGACCTTCTCGTCATCCAACTTCAGCTCAACGCTCGTTTTTCAACCATACTCCGTATTGTGTTGTTTTTCACATCCCACACCCCGGGCTTTTGTGCGGGCTCTGCCGGTCCCCGGATGACGGAGGGACACGCACGGGATGCCAATTCTTCCCCCGGCCAATCTTGGGCGGTACTTGAACGGGTCACGACATGTGTCGCCCTCTTTTGAAACACTTTTGACAGTGCCGCAATGTGGCACAATGCTTTCACCCGCTCTCTTTCTTGCCTGTCGTCCTTGCTTTCAATTATTCATCATTCGTACCCTACTGGCCTCCACATCGTTTATACCCAAACGAGTTGGACACCGCATCTTCTACCGTGGCACAAACGGCCCGCTAGCTCTTTCTATTGGTCGACAACGCCTCACCGGCCAGGTGCCGACCGCATATGGTTCGCTGTTCCACTCTCCCACTTGGCCTGACAAGCCCGGCTGACTTCGTAGCATCTCTTGATCTGATCTAAGTGCCTCGCCTTTGCACATCTGAGCACTTCTCGCTTTCCGCCCGGTTTGCAGAACCGATGTGGGAGTAAGCAGCATGCCACACGACTCAACGCTACAGGCCGATCTGCCTTTCACTAAGCTGTAAGGCTTGACCGAGACCATCGAGGGGTGGGGCAGGGCGTGCGCGGGACGACGCCACGATGCCCGGTTTAGACTTCTGCAGCTTGATGGACTTCCTGAATGGTGCCATGTACCCGTCGACCCGGTTGGCTTCTGTTTAACAATGGTTCATGAACCAGGGGGACCCGCTGTCGCATCCGCGGCGAGTATCTCAATTTTTTGAGATCTGATCAGGGACCATGGCTCTGTCTTTCCCTCGGAGAGACCGATGAGACAAAGGCCTGAAACACGATAAATCTCCAGCAACAGTATGCCATCTGGCAAGCAAAGAGCGAGATCTCTGCCCGAACCCAGCTCAGAATGCACACACCAACTAGCTTGTTCCACGACATGAAGAAGATACTGCGATATGCCGTCTCATGACATCGGCGGGAAGGAGTGAAGACGGGGGGCGTTTGCGTTGCCCAAATGCCATCTTTGGGCTTTCGACATTTTCCCAGGTTTGTCAGCCGGGAAGAATGGGGCTCAACTAGGACTGGTACCTTCTTTACGACTCCAAACCTCAAGGATATCAGGAGATTCAGGGCGGCAAGCTTACTTGATTCGACATTTGTTGTACCTCCAAAGGTGCACTAGCCGTCACAACCCCATGTCTTCCAGAACCCGAAAGATGTCCCGGCTGCAAAACATACCTAAGTTCCCGACGGGCCGGTAGCGACCTCCCAGGTCCTTTAATGTACTTGCGGCTCGACTAGGCACCTGTTTGCCCATTCGGTCGTTTCGTATGGACCCGACTGTTTGGTACCCGTCAGGAAGACCCCGGCTTTGCGGACCAGATCAAAGTCTGTAACCGAGAGCAAACAAACGGGTATCCGATCGATGCGATTGATTGCTCAATACCGGGAGAGATCCAACGGCAACGCTTGGTGAACAGAGATCTGGAGTCATCCTGGGAAAGATAACATCACCTTTGTCTGTCCAATCACAAACCGACAACCCACACAGAAGCTAAAAACGCTTTTGCAAAGTATCTGCTGCTTGGTACTTAGTGGTCCAAGGTGAACCACTGTTGCCCCCACTTACTGAGGGGCTCCAACACAATCTCGACCAGCTCGGTTGCATCTTGATTTAGACATCGGGGTCCATTTCCACATTGACAACTCAGAACCAAGCTCAAAGACGATGGATGGGCTTGGCACCCGAACAGTCCGGTATTTCAGCCCAGCCCGAACTGCTGTTTCTGCACTTTGATGCATGATCGTTTGGGTCTGGCTTTGCACGATGACGATGGGAACATCGAGTACCAGCTCACCTTTGGGTCCCTTGCAAGTCCCCCGGCGTTAGTACGTTTTGGGTAGTTTTTGGCGTTTGTGTGGGCTGACAACGCAGCAGCCACCTCTCAAGCCATCTCTGATTCCCCATGCTTGATGACCGGGATTTGGTTCACGTTGCTTTTTCTTGTGCTTGACCATTTTCCCAAATTCTGTATCATGACCGGGGAGTATCTGGCTTTTTCGAGGGCATTGGGTTGGACGAACCAACTCCCTGTACACCAGGGCGCATTTTCCCGTCTTGTGTTTTGTTATGCTCGGTTCGGGTGGCCGTTTAGGTTCTGCGGCCTGTGTTGCCTTCTTTTCACCGCAGTCATAATCTAGACTAGTGTCATAGATTCACTCGCGGTCCCAAGTTTTCCCAGTGGAAGTGGACTCGGTCCCGAGTGGCATCGGGTCCTGATCATCATGGAACGATGACTTGGCAGCACAGAACCCGGCAGAGGCACGCAACACAAAAAAGAAACAACCATCGAGGAGGAAAAAGAAAGAAAATTCACTCGTTGTCTACCACCTCGAACAGGCCAAAGAGGAAATCAAAACGGAGGATACGTCCTTCGTAAAGCCGGCCAGTGCCCGAGCCAGACAAAGTGAAATGCCTTTTTTGGCCGTTTGATATCACTGGTTCCTTTATTTCCCATGCCCCAGCTTGATCATCCGGTTCTGCCAGCAGAGAGGTTTTGAAAGGCATATTGCCTCTATTTTCTCCCGCCTATCCGACTGTGTTCATCCATGATGCAGCTTCCCGTCCTCTTGCTCTAATCTAACTCGCTGGAGTTCCTACCTCGATCAAACAGACCGATATCCACGCCTCTTCAACTGGAAAAGACAGCACAGACCAAACGGGCCAGGGCCGCCTGCATTTCTTAATTAAGCATCACGTTTCTTCGAATCTTGTCTAGCCACGACATCCTTTCCCTGCTTGCCTCTCTCGCTTCTTCCAGAGCCGTGAACCCAAGTGCTGCCTTGCCGGACTGTTCCGGAGTATAAAAACAGACCGCCCGAGTCTATTTTCCCCCCTCAACCATCTCGACACTTCACTCTTCACCGTTCAAGCCAAGACATTCCTGTCATCCACATAGCATCCTTACAAGCTGATCCGAACTCACATTAGCCTCGATACATCGCTTCTACAACAGACACCGCTCCAAACTTTCAGTTCACACATCATCACACTCAACCGCCGCTCTCACGCCGAGCTTCATCCTCAATAAAATGGCGCCCAAGTCCAACCAGAGCAAGACTCCCTGGCAAGATGCTCTTGGAGGTAGGTCGCGTCCCCAACACAATGTGCTTTATCTCTTTCATGTAACTAACGATTTCAACAGATGCTTGCCGCAACCTTCAAATTTCGGCACCAGTCTTTCAAGTCGTGTCTGACCGACGAGGTAAGTGAAACCGCTGCCCTTTGCATTTCACTTCTTGGCCATTCCATGCGAGCTTTCGAAACTAACTGAAATGTAGGCGGACGCACAGCATGGTCTAGTCGGGTTGTCGTTTACGGGTCGACCGTCAGTGCTCGGTTCTGGTACGATGGCAAGAACCTCAACAATGCCAAAGAAGATGCTGCCGAAGTCGCTCTTGGATGGCTCAACGGCAGCTCCTCGAACCCCAGCTCGCCCTCCACCTCTCGGGGCGGATGGTAATGGACTAACCGGATCTGACAGCAAGATTGTGGATGCGGGACGAAGATTGATGATTGCGCTGTGGGGCAATCAAACGGCCGTCTGTCTTGGGCCACTTTTGGACCTCGTGATGTGTGCTGTTTGGAAATCCTGAGTCAAATTGTCTCGAAATCCCGTTTCGGTCTTGCGTTTTCACACACCCCCACCCTTCACCGCCGCCGCTTACACGATCACGACAACTTTTTACGACACATCGATTCTTGGGATACACTTTCGGATTATTATTTTTACGACACGACCATTCCTCTCTTCGTTGTACAATAACGACCTCACACCTTTGCGTAATACTTTTGACCTACAACACAAGAGGAGTTTGGAGGGAAATCGGCATGGCCACACGGCACACATCGGAACTCTCATCATGACCTGGCGCAGACTTGTTTTGGATTCTTTTGGCTTTTGATACAGACTGTTTGGTTTTGGCTTTTGTTCCTTGTTTTTGTTGGGAGGAAATTTATCGGAAGCGACTTTAACAACGATTTTGAGGCTGCTCGGCGTTTCATCGATGACCGAGATACCCAGAGGAGGCTTTGCTGGGTGGGTGGTCTTTTGGGTTGGGGGATTCCCTGACACAGCACGCTCACGCGCATATGGCTTGCCTTGGGGAGATCTGGGGTCTTGATGATGGATCTGGCGGCTCAAATCGTTGAACTACTATGGAAAAATGGAAAAGGGAAATTATTGGGCTTTCTGGGGGTTGTTTTGATTGCTTTTTTCTCTTGGTTCTTTTGGATAGCTTCGGGTATCTCTTTCTTTTGGTTATTTGTTTGGCATGGACTGGGTTTGCTTGGGAGGCGGGGTGGATGGCTTGCTACTCTTTAACTGGAACATCTGCTTTCCTGAGGTCTTGGTCGGTTGCAGTTCCGTGACCTTGAGCTTGACCCGGATAGGATGGATGCATACGGTTGATGATCAGCGCAGGCATACACATCCCCTTTCGAATCAGCCACCGATATGCCATATCGCTCATCGAACACCGAAAGAGAGACGACACACGAAACCAAACCATTATGCACGAAGGAATCAGGCGGTCAGCGCAACCCAACTAAACGGAGGACGGTTTTAAAAACATTTATAAAAAAGGTGGACTGGACTGGGATATAATGCAAGGAGGCTGGGATTGAGATTGGATTTTGGTAATGGTGGAGGATATGTTGGATTTGTTTTCAATCTTCTGATTCACGTTTGAAGTTTGATATCCGTCTGTTTTTGTTTTTTTGGTTCTTCTTCTTTGGCTTTGAAATGAGATTGGAAAAGAATGTTGTTTTAGACTGTTAATATTTACTGTTTGTTTTGGAAACTTGTCTGTATGTATGTATGTATGTTTGTATGCTCGCGTGCTTGTAAATATCGGATGAATACTAACTCTTCAAGACGTAGCTTAACAAGAGGAGGTGAAGAAGGAAGGACGGGTGGTTGGGTGGGAGACCCAACTGATGGGACGGTTGGCCAGGATAGGAAATGCCAAGCGTCCTGACTTACACCGCTTCAAACCAAGTTCCCGCAGTGTCGGGTCTGAGCCGAAGGTGGGAATGGGGGACAAGGGTGGTTGATTTGCTCCGGGCAGGGCAGTTCGAGGAGAGTTTTTACAGTGGGAAATGGATCGTCAGACCAATCGCGGAGGTTGGGTGAGGGGATACTGTGCCGGAAAACCCTTTGTTTTTTTTTTTTCAGCCTGTGACGTGGAGAAGCAATGGGGGAGACAGGGAGGAGTGTTCCCGTGACGGTGTGGTCACTGGGACAGGAACTGGGGGAGGGGAATTTATTTATTGATTGAACCAAAATAGGAAGTTTTTTTTTTTTTTTGATGATGGGACTGTTTGGCTTTGGGATGTGTAGTGTATCTTGTACATGACACACAAATGAATGGATTGAGACAGTGCTGCTGTCACTCTGCTGACAGACAGATATGTTGTTTCGTCTTGCGAAATACAAGACGAGATCTACACAGGGAAAAAGAGCAGAGATACATCATCAATGGGCGCAAATGGATGTGTGGATTTTAAAAAGAGAGGGAAAACGGAGAGAAAAGGAGCATAATTAGCATACTCACGGGCAAGAGGGATTGACGGCGATAGATGTAGTGGTGGTACCAATCCATGAGGGTGAAGGTACAACTCTTTGGTACATCCAATCACGACAGCTTCAGAACATGCATAGTTCCAGATATTTGTGCTTGGTGTCACAAGACTCGAAGCTCGGATGGGGGACGGTATGAAGTGTTTTGGGGGGTTGAAGGGAACTGCTCCCGTGACCAATGCCTCCCGCAGTTCAACTCCCACCCACCCATGGTTGTCGTGGTCGGTTCGTGGGGGTCACACAACGTTTCTTCTGCGTGGCTGGATGGCAAACAACGCTAGCGTTCGGAGGTTGGTTGATGTTGAAGTCGAGGGTCGAGGCGGGGGTTCAAAGATGAAGGGTTGGGGTTGTGAACACCAGGAACCAAGCACAGACCAACTTTTGTTTCTCCTAGCAGCAATCAGCCCCACTACCCCAACCCAAGACCGGGAAAACACCGGGATATTTTCCAATTTTTCGAGAACAAGCCGTTTTGCGTTTGGACGGAGACGTTGACTGGATGTGTGGTGGTTGAAGTTGAAGCTCCGGGTTCGCGAATTTGTCCATCGGCAACTCTCCTCGACCACCCCACATTGTTCACATCACATTACACACCAAAACACACAATGCCTCCAAGGCTGAACCTCACCTTGGCCTTCCGAGCCCTCTCCCTCCGGGCAACCGCTGCCGCTGCCCCCCCGGCCGCCGGGCAACCATTATCACAGAAGATCGCCGCCCCCTTAGTAGCAAGACGGTTCTACTCCGACAACCTCACCCCAAATGACTCTTCCTCCTCCCAGATACCCTCCTCCGAACTCCCCCCAAGTAGCTTGACCCCGACCCCGACCGAGCAATTCCACGATGCCGATGCCGCGGCGGCTTCGGTTCGCCAGCAGCAGCAGCAGCAGAAACAAGACAACCTCACTGCCTTGAACAGATTGGAGATGGTGGCCTACGGGCTGAACCCGTTCGACGCCAAAGAAGAAGGACACAAATACGGCTTGCCCAGCCTGCCGCTGCCGAGCGAACTGCACAAGGATCACCGGTATGATGATGTGATGGGGCAGATTACGAGGTTACTGATGAAGGATGGGAAGCTGTCCAAGGCGCAGAGGGTATGTCCTTCCCCCCCTCCCCCCCTCCCCCCCTCCCTCCTCTTCTATTGACATTAATATTGACAATTGTATATAAAGGACATGGCCATGATCCTCAACTACCTCCGCACCTCCCCGCCTCCCAAACTCAACCCCCTCCGCCCACTCATCCCCGGCGCGCCGGCCCCTCACTTCCTCCCGCTTGACCCAGTCACGTACCTCCGCGTCGCCATCGACAGCGTTGCCCCCCTGGTGAAAATTAGGGGGTTCAGGGGCATGGCTGGTGGTGGTAGATCGCTTGAGGTTCCGGCTCCGCTGGCGGCTAGGCAGAGGAGGAGGACGGGGTTTATGTGGATTTTGGATGTGGTGCAGAAGAAGAAGAGTAAGGGATCGGGAAGGAAGATGTTTCCGACGAGGGTGGCGGAGGAGATTGTGGCGGTGGTGGAGGGGAGGAGCACGGTTTGGGATAAGAGGGCGCAGGTGCATAAGTTGGGGACGGCGGCGAGGGCGAATTTGATGAACCCGCAGATTAAGAATTTCTTGTAGGGGGGGGGTTGTTGAAGGAGGGGGGAGGAGGTGGTGGTCAGGGATAGTGATGGGTGTGACTTGTGTGAGTTGGTGTTTAGAATCGACGAGGGGGAGAGGACCAAGGGGGGGGTTGGAATTTTGTCCACATGGGATAGATGGAACTCTAGACATACAAAAAGGGGATTCTATGCATGGATTGGACTGGCTTAGGGGGGAAGCTGGTGGGGGTGAGGAGTGTACATTATGCTTATATCATGGATATATATTTTTCTGAGATCGGTCCCAAATATATGGGATATGCATTTTTGAAAGGCCTTTGACAGGATGAAGTTCTGTGGAACTGTATGGTGGTTAAAAGAAGAGTTCTGGAAAGAGTCATCGATTGGACAGACGCTAAACATAACTAAAGGCGCAAGTGAAAGTCAGATGGGGAGGGCGTAAGGCTGAGATGGCAGGTGAGTGGGATATGCTTTGGCTAGCGGACCTTGAGCCGTTGCTATGCAATTGACGACTCGTATTGCTCGGCGGGAGGGCGCAGCAGCCGCGTACTGGTCATTTCGGCTCTTTGTCCGTGGGGTTGTGGGGGAGGCGGAGGAGGGCGGTGCTGTTATGCGGGTGGGTTCTGGAGATGGATGGGAATCTGGAGTGTGACGTCTGTAGATGGGATATTCAATGGAGGTCTGATTTGGAGAGAGAATCTAGACGAGGCTGTGCAAAATCAAGATTGGATTCGTCTTCTTGGGTCAATTAAAGAAGCCAGCCATGAAAGAAGATTCCAGGCGTACCACGATAGCTCAAAGTCACACAGCCCGAAGTCTGGTTTTTATCGGCTTTTGAGAGCTGTGGTGAGGTGATTCAAGACGGCGCCTCCGGACCCCACGCTCGGCGAACAAGAGTTTTGTCGGCGGTAGGCAGCAAACCACAGGGTCCCACCCCGTCATCCTCAGAGCTTCCAGAGCTTCCAGAGCTCTCCCTCCCCACCCCGCACGTCGTCATTCAATCAGGCCACAGGGCGAGAGATGCTATAGCTCTCTGACTCTGTCCTCACCGCCTTAATAAGGTACAGATATGAACAGAGTGCGATATTCAGAACAAGAGATGATACATATATAGGGACAACGGGAAGATATTAGAGAGAGAAAACGGTTATCACTAGAACAAGCAAGGATTTCCAAAACTGCACCTCTTTGGGACAAGGCCGCAAGCTATCTGCAGAGATTCCTGGAGGTAGCTGGGGTCTTGGCACCCTGGCCCGAGTCGTTAACTCCTCTCGGAGGCGTCTTGGCGCAGCGTCTTCAGCAGGACGACGCCCCGCCATCTGATCTGGTCTACCGTTTGACAAAGACCATATGTCGTGTCGGATTTCTTACCTTTTCCTGTTTGACAACCGACCCGACATTTTTTATTTTTCTTGTGGACTGTTTGACGGCGCTACACACTACGAATACATACACCGGCTCATACACCACACTGCATTTTTCATCTGACCCGAAGCCGTGACCCTTGATTTATTTGACTGCCGCTTGATGTAACATCCACAGCCCTTGACTTGACTTCTCCTTGACATCGGATAGCACATCAAACAAAACACCAACAGTCGCCCGCCATGGCTAGGCACCAGCCAATGTCGATGGAGGCAATGCTCGACGAAGAGCGGAGGGAAGTGCTTGCACTGTTGGAGGGCCCTCAAGCATCAAGACCTAGCAGAGCCCCCAGCAGCATAGGAGGCCGGTCGCCATCTCCCTTCACAACACCGCGATCGCCGGTGCGGTCCATGCTAGACATTGGTGACGACCCTCCTTCTCCTGGCCTCCTCTACCCCCCTTCCCCTCGTTCCGCTCGTTCCACTCGTTCCACGTCGAGTTACTTTACTAAAACCTCTTCGTCAATAGCCCCCGTCAGAAGCATGCTCGACGTCGACACCCGCCCTCCCGCGCCAGTACGAAGCATGCTGGATGTGGACTCGCCGCCCAATCCTAAGCAGGTACTCAGCACCCCTTCCTCACCGATCGAACACACCGGCTCCCGAAGCCTCCTTGCCCCGGCCCAGCCCGGGCACCCTCGCAGCATGTCCGACGCCGCCATGAGACCCGCCGACTTTGGGCCGCGGGCCACCCCTCGACACGACCCGACCCTCGATTACCAATTTGGAGGAATCATCACGAACCACGCAGGCGCCGCCATGCCGAAACGAGTTACCATGGGTGGAAAGCGCACAAGCGTCATGGCAGAAGTTATGAGGGGCAATGATGTATCCGGCCTTGTTCTACCCGGCGACAGAGGCCGCCATTCCATCGCCGGACCATCCTACAGCAGCAGAAAAGGCGTAAACAAATCCAAGTCTCCCAATAACCGCCTGGGATTGCGATCTCACTCCCCACACAATGCCCTGCTTGGACGACCTCTCAGCCCCGCCGGACGGTCCATGTTGGGGGATAACCAGACCGTGGACTACAACAATGCGTACCGGCGATTGTCAGACGCCGCCTTGGCGCGGTCCGGAGGCTCGCTTGGGGAGCTGGGGAGGAGGAAGAAGTCGGATGATGCGTCCAGCAACGGCAGGCTAGCTAAGGACTACCTGGGCCCTGATGGCGAGTTTGTCGAGGAAAGCAGCGAGGATAGCGGGGGGAATTCTTCGGAAGAAGATGAGCGTGGTAGGAAGGCTGCTCGGACCTTTGATAAGAAGCCGCAGGGTAACTCGGAATCACCGGAGGCCAAGAGACAGGTGCGGAGTTTGCTGGCGGCTGCGGAGGAAGAACGTAAGTGTTTGCTGATATCCACCCGTCAGAGCCGGGTAATACTGGGATGCGTTGACTGACTTTGAGCGTCTGAAAACAACAGGTATCCATGTTGCGTCTTCCCAGCCAGCTCACAAATACAGGTCATTGCTGGATGAGCCTCAAATCACACTGACCAATCCGTCTGGGGAGAAAGAGCGTGTAAAGCACAGCAGCAAGACTGCGATCCACCCAGCGACTAGCTTCGATTCGCCGCCTAGCGGGACACACACGCCGATGTATACGGACACGGAGGAAGACATCTCGGACATCAAGCGAGCGCAGAAGCTGTCGTTTGCTATGACGCAGGTGATGGAGACGCCCGAGTCACACAGGACGATTCAGATCATCACCCGAGGCGATTATGCCAAGCTTGTCAAGGACGCCGAGGAGGAACACCGCCCTCCGAGGAAATACCTGGTGGCGACAGACATGAGCGATGAATCCACCCACGCGCTGGAATGGGCTATTGGCACCGTTCTCCGCGATGGTGACACGCTCCTCGCCATTTACTGCGTGGACGAGGACGCCGGAATCGAAGCCAATCCTTCTTCGGTGGTGCCAGATGAGCCAAGAGCAATGAAGGAACAGGCGGCTGCCATCACGGCTGTGACGAACAACACTAGGCAGCCTGCTACCCCGGGGGGCACGGTTTTACCGCTAAGGATTTCACCATTGGGGCACCAGGCGAGCGAGGCGAGCTTGAGCCCGGCGCCGTCGAGCGTGGAGAGGAGCAAGGCCGAGGAGGAGAGGTACAGGGCGGTTAAGGACATTGGGGACAGGGCGATGAAGCTGCTGAGGAAGACGAGGCTGCAGGTGAGGGTGATTGTGGAGGTGCTGCACTGCAAAAACCCGAAGCATTTGATCACCGAGGTGATTGATTTGGTGAACCCGACGTTGGTTATTTTGGGGAGTAGGGGGAGGAGTGCTCTTAAGGGGTAAGTACCACACACATCTTGTGATATTTGGGGTGGGGAATGAATGGGTTACTGACATGAAGAAAAAAAACAGAGTGATACTTGGTTCCTTCTCCAACTACCTCGTCACAAAATCCTCGGTTCCGGTGATGGTGGCGAGGAAGAAGCTGAGGAAGCAGAGCAAGTACAAGAAGATTGCCGCGGGGGCGAGCCAGCACCAGGTGAACAATATTAATAACCCGACGGCGAGGAGTTTGGCGCAGGCCAAGATTGATTAGAAGTCG
Source organism: Apiosordaria backusii (assembly GCA_030549205.1). Taxonomy (NCBI): domain Eukaryota; kingdom Fungi; phylum Ascomycota; class Sordariomycetes; order Sordariales; family Lasiosphaeriaceae; genus Apiosordaria; species Apiosordaria backusii. The sequence continues at coordinate 269,633 of JAUKTV010000022.1, forward strand.
TGGCCTTGGAGTGATTGAACTTGTTGAGAGGGCGGTAGAGGTGTGGAAAGGGGGTGGTGGGGGGTGGGTGGAAGTGTTGAAGGGGTGGAAGAGAGGGGATAGGGGGGATAGGGAGGATAGGGGGTGGAGACGTATACGAAATATGGAACGAAAGGAACAAAACAGCGGATTGCTTGGACTGGGCAATTGATGATGGCTTTTTGATGATGATGAGCGAGCGGGTTTGGTTGGTTGGTTTGTTGGTTGCACAAAGTTATATATATACTATCACTTCTCACTTCTATTGTTTTTCCTCCTCTCGTTTAATGTTGTTGTTGGAGGAGGGAGGCAGGTAGGTGGGTGTTGGAACGGGGGACAGGGGGGGTGGGGGTTATGGTGTGTGTGTGGTGAGGGAAAGGCTTTTTGATACGAAAGGGAACAACAAAGTTGTAGTCTTGAGAGTGTGGGTTGTTTGATTTGGTCCTTTTTTTGTGTGTGTGTGTGTTTAAGAAACGCAAGCGGGTTTTGTTGTTGTTTGTTGTTGTTTCTGCTGTTTGTTGTTAGGGTCCTTGATGATGATGATGAGTATATATATAAATATATCATGCTTTCGCTCTCGCTTCTCCTTTGTGGATATAGTGCATGGTTTGAAAACCGGATTGAAGTTGACGAGTAAGGGCATTTCCTAAGGAGTGCATCGTCTTGATATATACACACTATCTTTATGGTACACCTAGGAACCCACAGGTCATCCCCTACCCATTATAAGTATGCTGAATTGCATGGGCTTTGGAACAGAACTTGTCGTAACACACAAACCACATAATTTTCTCCATTAGATCTCCTTTCATTCTCGATTTTCTATCCAAGAGCCCCTCATATGGATATATACACACACACACATATCCTACTACTCTCTCACATCCCCACCCTTCAGCTCCTAAACAATTTCAATCCCGCCTCCTCAAGACTAACCCCCCCCATCTCCTCATCTTCCTCTTCCCCTTCCTCATTATCATCCTCCTCCTCCCTGAGCGCAAGCTTCTGCCCAAACAGCGCCCCAAACAACCGATCAATCGCGTGCTCCTCCCACCCCCTCCTATCCTCAGGCGCCATAAAGTTCTGCAGCTTCTCATGCACCGTATACCTCAGCTTCCGGCCCTTGCTCGCCTTCCTATCCACCTGCTTCCTCACCTTGGCCTCCTTCAACGCGGCCCACCTGACAGTCGTGACCGACTCCCCCGGCGCGCCAGTGTCAGCCGAGCGCTGATCCACCAGCTCCTTGAGGAGCAACTGGTAGAAATCCGCGTCGTCGTAGATTTCATTGTCTTCCTCGACCTTTTTGGCGGCTTGGGCAGGGGCGCAAGAGCGGGGGGTGCGGGCGCGCTTGACGAGGCGGTCGGAGCTGAAAAGCTGGCTGTCGAGGGCGGTGAGCAAAGATTGGGATTCGTTCTTGACGAGGTTGCGGGTCGCGGCGCCGGTGGTGGTGTTCTTCTTTACTCGTTCGGACCACTTGTCTAGGACTTTGCGGCGGTGGGCGAGGGCAACTTCCTCGGTGGCAAGCATGTTTTCCCAGATTTCTTGACTGGAAGTGTCAACGTCGATGGTGGATCTCTTTCTCTTTTCGCCAACCTTGGCGCGGGCCTGCTCGGGCAAGAAGCTGTGACGGACGCTGTCAATGGTGTTCCACAGCTTGACGGCGGCTTCCTCGGCGGCTTGGTAGGGCTTGTTGGAGATTTCCTGGGTGTTTTCGACCTGGTTAAAAGTATTGGCTGCGATGAGGGCTTTTTGGAGTCGGATGCGGAGGTTGAGGATGGAGTCAAAGGCGCGACGTTGGACACGGACAGCCATGCCCTTTTCTGCGTCTGCTTTGGCGGCTTGGGACATGGCCGAGACGATGGACTTTGAATCTTCTTTGAGGGACTTGCGGAGGTTGAAGTGTTCGGGGTCGTCGTTGAATTCTTGGTCATCTTTGAGGGACTTGCGAAGTTCAGAGTGTTCGCCGTCGTCGTCGTCTTCACTACCCTCCTCGTCCTCTTCGCTCCCTTCCTCTTCATCCTCGCTGGAAAGCATTGCGCCCTCATAGTCAGCCTCAGAGTCTTCCTCAGAGTCTTCCTCGGAATCTTCCTCCGCCTCCAAATCAAACATTTCATTGTCATCCCCCTCTGATTCGTTGTCTTCCTCCTCCTCACCACCAGACGACGACATGAAATCAGCAGCCGTCGGCCTCTTTGCGATCCGCCCGTCGGCCTTTGCTCCCTCCTTAGCCTTGCCATTTGTCTTTGCCTTTTCTACCCGAGGCTTCGCGCTAGCGCGGAAGACATAATCCTTGAATCTTTCCTCATCACTTCCCCCCAGAGCGTTATCACTGTCGATCTCGAAGTCCTCGTCAAAGTTTTGATCGCGCTCGAGGTCGGCCATGGAAGGGTCGTCAAACTCCTCCTCTTCTTCGTCCTCTTCGCTGCCATCATCTTCTTCTTCGTCATCCTCCTCCTCGTCCTTACTTTGCTCTAGCGCCGCCCGGCTGACACGCGCGCCTCGGTATTCAGGGCCAAGGTTGATGCCTTCTTTTTCGCGGAGCTTGCTCTTGCTGTTTTACCATCACCGTCAGCAATTTGTGCGCAAGGTCAATTGAGAAAAAAAGACGAAACATACCCAACAGTAACGTAATGCTCTGTCCCCGCAAGATCATCCTCCGACTCTTCACTCCCGCTGCCCTCATCGGCAGACTGTGGCTCGTTTTCCGGATCGAAATCTTTTGCGAGCTTCTCCTCGAATTGGGCGAACCGCTTTGAGGGCTTGACTTTTTTTGCTACTGGCGCCATTGGTGCTTGCTGCTGATGATTGTGACTGCTACTGGAAAAGTTGCAGCTCTGGATCGGATTGCGATTGCGCGCAGGCAAGCAAAGCAATCAATCCACTGGTAAATTTTTGGTAGAGCGGATCGAGGAAATTTTGGCGGTGGTTCAAGGCAGAACTTTGGCTCAAGCGGGGAGTGGGGTCACTGTGCGAGGGATACGGTGCGCGCACTGGAGGACAGCTGCAGGGGTTCAAGCTCTAGAGTTTGGAGGGGAGCTCCATTAATGTAATTCACATGAGAAACACCAGCATGAATGTCACGACATAATTCTGGCTTATTTTCTATCAGTTTAAAAAAAAAAAAAAACTACCAGTTCAACCCGCCATGATATACCCATAACGTCTCAAACCTCTCAAACCATGCCAATAAAACTCCCACACCCTCCCCTCCTCCTCCTCCCCAGGCGATTCTTCTCAACCACTCCCCCCAGATCTGGCCATGAAAACCCCCTTGTAAGCTACTCCTCTCTACCTCCCCCATGTGTTTCAACATCATGTCTAACACCCACCCCCATTCCTAAGGGCCTACCCCAAAAAGGCACCCCCCCCGCTTCACCCGCGGCCTCCCCACCAAACGCCCCCTCCCCAACATCTCCCACATCCTCGCCGTCTCCTCCGCAAAGGGAGGCGTAGGCAAATCCACCATCGCCGCCAACCTCTCCCTCGCCTTTTCCCGGCTAGGCCACCGCACCGGCCTCCTCGACACCGACCTCTTCGGCCCCTCCATCCCCACTCTCTTCTCCCTCAACTCCCCCCCGTCCTAACCCCCAACAACCAACTTACTCCCCTAACCAACTACGGCGTCAAAACAATGTCCATCGGCTACCTCCTCCCCGCCACCTCCTCCCCCCTCGTCTGGCGCGGCCCCATGCTCCTCAAAGCTATTCAACAACTCCTCCACGACGTCGACTGGTCCCCTGGTCTTGATGTTCTTGTCTTAGACCTCCCCCCAGGGACGGGGGATATACAGCTGAGTATCACCCAGCAGATCCCCCTTGATGGGGCGGTGATTGTTACCACCCCGCATACACTTGCGGTAAAGGACGCGGTAAAAGGGGTGGAGATGTTTGGCAAGGTTGGGGTGGAGGTGCTGGGGCTGGTGAAGAATATGAGTTTGTTTACTTGCCCCTGTTGTAACACCCAAACATCAGTGTTTGGGTCGGGGGAGGAGATACAAAAAATGTGCGAGGAGTACGGGATGGAAGTGTTGGGGGATGTACCCCTCCACCCCAACATCGGGGAGGATGGGAGCAGAGGGAAACCGACGGTTGTTGCGGAGCCAGACTCCGAGAGGGCGAGGGTGTTTATGGAGATGGCTAAAAGGTTGGGGGAGAAGATTGGGTTGGTGGCTGATTGAGATATCTGGGAGAAATGGGAAAGGGGGGAGGATATAATATATGAAAAAAGCTGTACGATATTGTACGTATCTATACGGAAAGCTGTGGGAGAATTGACTTGTAGAGGAGTGGTAACTGTTATTTTTTGTATATATAAAGCCCACCTTGAACACAGAGCATTTCAAGAATCCTTACTAGGGAAAGGCACAGTTGCACAACTCCCATCTCTCCATATATCACAGCAAATAGGCGGAACTCAAAGACGAACAGGAAGCAATTACTCAACAGCAATAATCATCATCTCTGTCTCGCTCTCTCCACCAACATCAAAACACGCTGCTAAGTATATAGCCATTTATATACAGCCACTACTTGTTAATGCCTCGTAGCAATCGCAGCTAACCCAGCCCAAGCCAACCTCAATCAAAAAAACAAAAACACTCTCTGGGAATCTAGTCTCAATGAATCATCAAGTATAGTAACTCGATATCTCATTTCCCGATGGTCGCTTGTTCAGAAAGCCAAATAAATAAAAAAACCTCTCCCCAATTCCTCAAAAAACCCGTCAAAAAATCACCCGCTGACCTTCCCAATAACTCTAGAAAAATACCACCACCAAGCCCCCTCTCATCTCCTCAAGACACGAGTCTGATCCCTCGTTCTTGTTGATATCTCCCCAAGACGGTCCCCGTAAATTTGCTCCTGTCTCAGGGCTCCTCAACGCTAAACACTTCAATCTGTGCACTAATCAGGACTCTGCTCCACCAGCAACTCCGCCGGAGGAATATTGTTAGAATCCTCCCCCCTATCCTCCTCAGTAACCGTCTCCAAGTTGCTCTGGGACCCCCTGCCCCTCCTCTGCCCCTGATACCGCTGCTGTGATGATTCCTGTGTCTCTAATTCTGATTCCTCCGCCCCAAGCCCGGTCCTCTATTCCTGGCTCGCGCTCAAATCCATACTCTGATTCCACATCATCTCCAGCTGCGCCCTCGTAGCCGCATCATTCGTCCCGTCCACCAAGCTAGCACCGCTCAGCCCGCTCAGCCCGCTCTGCCCGTGCAACTGCCTCGGTACCTTACCACCCGGCATACCCGTCCCATCATCCGTCCCCAAGCTAGAAGCAGCACTACTAATCCTCAACCCACTCGCCGCTCTAGACGGTGGCCTCGTCCCGCCAACCTGCTGCTGTCTTCCAGACGAACCGCTCATCAAGTCATGGTGCTGCTGATCCTGTTGTATCGCCATCCGGCTCAAATCCGACGCTCCCCCACCGCCCCCTCTCCTACTCGGAGCCCTACTCGGCGCCGGGATCCTCTGAGCCTTGTGCATCCCCGGCAGCTGCTGAATCCTCGCAATCGACCTGGCAATCGGGTTCTGGTGCCGCCTCACGCTCAAGTACTGCATCCCCGTCTTCTCCAGTATCTTGCTGTGCTTAGGATTCGCAGCGCCGTAGCTTGATCCCATACCACCACCGGCAACACCCATCAGCGGCGGCGCACCACCTCCTATTGGCACCATGGCCATACCCGCTGGCCCAGTAGGCTCAAGCCCCGAACTAGCGCGCTGGAGGTTGAGTTTCTGCTGTGTCCGGTTCATATCTCGGGGCACAACATAACCGTTGCCATTACGCCTAGAGCGAGATCCAGCATTGGCTTGGTGTTGGTCTGTCTCATCATCATCTGAGTGATGATCATATCTCCCGTTGAACCCCTCTCCTTGGGCATGCGACAGACTTCCCATAGACCGTGGCCTACGCGGTATGGCCATGTCTGTCTTACCACCCAGCGCGGCCCGGGAAACACCACCTTTGTTTGCAGCTGCAGCCAACATGAATGAGTCGACTGCTACGCCTGAGCTTGCTTCTTGACTGTTGTGCCCAACAAACCGGGAAGTGAGCAGCTCTGCTTTTCCGCTGCTCCCTAGTCTGATTCCTTCCGCCAACTGCATGAGGCTCGCCTCTCCTGGTGATACTTGTTGGGAAGAGCCCGGTCGTGTAGGCGGGCCGGATGCCGGTCGGGGAGCCGGTGGCCGAGGCGCCGTCGCAATTTCTGTCGACATCTTGGGAGCGGCGCTTTGTGAAGGGGTTCGTGAAAGAATTCGCGATGTGATCGTGTTGGCGAGGGTTGTGTTGCGGGTATAGCTACTCCCCGCGCTATGTAGGCCGTTTGCCGGTGCTTGTTTGCTTGGAATGTCTTGGTGCGACGTCGGTGATTGGGGTGACGCCGCAGGGGGGTTACTATGTGTCTCAGATGGGGGATTTGAGGGCTGGCCGTTGCCGCTGATGGTGGAACCTCGTCGTGAAAGTAATGGTGAGGCAGATGTGCTGGCGTCTACCCACTCGCTGTCGTCTTGATCGTCGTCCTCCTGCTCCTCGTCGCCAAGATTGAAGTGAACCTTGGAGCTGGCTCCCGAGGACTTGAGCTTGGTTACGTTTGGATTCGAGACTGTATGCCGATGAAGGCTAGTGGTCGACTTGGACTTCTTTCCCACATCGGCCTGTGACCGATTGCGCTTCAGGTTCGTTTGCGACACGTTCTTCTTAATGTTGGACGATGTAGACTCGCCAGTCAGCTTCAGCTCCGAAGTTGCACGGCGATGATGGTGGCGATTGGAGGCCAGCGCCAGCCCTTCCGCGCCTCTGTCAGGAGAAAACGAGCCACCGTGTCGTCGGTTTAGTTTTGCCGTGGATGCTGCACCATGGTTCTTCTGAAGAGCCTTAGTCGACGGCACTCTGCCATGCAGCCGTGATGCTCCACCTCCCACAATGTGCTTTTGGTTCTTGACACGGTGATGCGGTTGAGAGGTCTGCTGCTGTTGTGTTGAATCGCTGCTGTCGAAATGGATCGCCGATGGCCTTTTTGATTGGCCGGCGCCCGACGCCTCATTGTCTCTCGCCATGGCAGGCTGGGTTTCTGTGCCTTATTTCGACCTAATATCTCCCTCTGCGAGACAATTACTACACCACTCTGTCCTAACCCTCCCTGAACAAGACCTGCCCGGCTGTGAAGCACTGTGAACACCTCGATAGGCGTCACAGCCTTGTTGGCTGCCCGAGGTCAAAGACAACGGCACCAGGACGGCGTTGTGCAGTGTATTCTCCCAAACCGTACTCAATTCGTCATACAATTCGTCATAAGGAATGTGGGAGTACGGGTACGGCACTGCGGGGGATCGACCAGCACCGACTTGCAGGCTCACAAACCGACTTGAGGGCGCGATCGGATTGTCTTGGATAACGAATCGAAGAAGGGCGTGTAACCAATCGAACGCCGAGAATCCCAGACCTTGCGTGAACCACGGGACCGGGACGTTGACTGACGGGTATCGGAGAAGGTGAGAACCGGGGTGCCGGGATGATATCGATGCCGTGACTCCCGTTGGGGAATTTTGATGGTTTCCGTGGAAATAGAATCTGCGGTAGGAGGTGTGGAAAGGCTTAACAATGGATGTTGAGCTCAACGAAGGCCGAAAGCAACTCGCTTCTGGTAATTCCAATTGGGAGGACTCACATCTCAGAGCGGTGACGGCACCCCAGATAATAGAAGGCTTGCGATTGGTCAGAACTGAATCATCCCCACTACGCTCCTACCCCACACAGTAATTATCCGTCGTGTCAGTGGCTTCTGGAATCTCGAGGCCATGACTTGTTCCTGACAAAATCACATGCAGCAGATAAGACCAAATGATTGTTATTGTTAACTTCAATTCTGTGTTTATTTGCCAAACACAAACAATCCCCTCCTATAGCTAGGTATAACCAAACGTCCCTGAAGTTGCTCTAGAGTTACACAGCCAGACACGACGGCATCATCTCATTAATGCAGTAATAGAAAAGGAAATATCATGAAAAAATGCCCAAATGCTTTCGCCTGCCAGACCAAAAAAATGATGTTTTTTCTTCTCTTTCCCCAATTTACTCAGCAACCCAGACAGCAGCCATACCCATGCCAGTACCAATGCACATGGAAGTGACACCAACCTTCTGGTTCGTCCTCTTGAGCTCATAGAGGAGGGTGGACACCTGTCTGGCACCAGTGCAGCCAAGAGGGTGACCAAAGGCAATGGCACCACCCTTGGGATTGATCTTCTCGGCGGGGATACCAAGCTCGTTGGCGCAGAACAAGCACTGAGAGGCGAAAGCCTCGTTGATCTCAAAGATATCAACATCCTCCTTGGTGATGCCAGTGAGCTCAAACACCTTGGGGATGGCCTTCCAGGGGCCGAGACCCATGAGAAGAGGGGGGACACCAACGATGGAAGCATTGACATACTTGCCAAGGATGGTCTGGCCGAGCTTCTCAGCAGTCGAGCGCTTCATGAGGAGAACGGCAGCGGCACCGTCGGAAACCTGAGACGCGTTACCGGCGTGGATGGAGCCGTCCTTGGCGAAGGCAGCGCGGATCTTGCCGAGGGACTCGGCGGTGACACCGTCCCGGACACCGTCGTCCCTGTCGACGACGATCTCCTTGGTCTCGCCAGACTTGGGGTCCTCGTACTTGACCTTGAGAGGAGCAATTTCCTCCTTGAAGAGGCCAGCCTTCTGGGCCTTGACGGCCTTCTGGAAGGAGTTGGCAGCGAACTGATCCTGGACGGCACGGGTGACGCCCTTGGCCTTGGCCATCTGCTCAGAGAGGACACCCATGGGCACCTTGCAGTTGGCAGCCTCGGGGTGGCTCTCGAGGAGGTCCGAGAACTCGGTCACGGCACCGGGGCCGTACTGAGTGGACATGGACTCGACACCGGCACCGATACCGACCTCGATCTGACCGGAGCGGATGGCGTTGGCAATGTCAACGCAGGCCTGGAGACCGGAAGAGCACTGGCGGTTGAGGGTGTGGACGGCGGTGGAGTCGGGGAAGCCGGCGACGAGGGCAGCAGCGCGCATCTCAGTGGCGCCACCACCGGGGGCGAGAACGGTACCGACAACGATATCCTCGACGAGAGCGGGGTTGATCTTGGAGCGCTCGATGATGGACTTGAGGGCGCCGGCCATCAGGTCAGCGGCGGCTGTGTCCTTGAAGCTACCCTTTCCACCTCTTGTGATGGCCGTCCGGAGGGCTGCGGTAACGACGATCTGTTGAACGACACAGATTAGCCATGCGCCGGGAAACACGGGGCGGGAACCAGGAAAACTCACATCATCGGGGTTCTTCTCCAGGAGCTTGGCCTTGCCGCCCGCGGAGGCGCCGCCGGAGATCTGGTTGCCCAGCTGAGAAAGTCTGTCAAGAGCTTCATCGCGGACACTGTCAGCCAAACATGTACATCGCGTCAGGAGTTGGAAAATTTACTCACCACCCATTGTTGCGGTTTGTGTACTGTAACGAGTCAAGGACTTGGGAAGTGGTAGACAAGGAGAAGTAACGGAGTACTAGTAGGACAAACAAAGAGAATGGAAAGTCTTCAAGTGAAAAAGGTGGCACAACAGTCAGGAAGAAACGGATGGAACGGGGTGGGAGATGGGAGTTGGTTATAATCGACGTTTTGCTTAGTACAGCTAAAAGTTACCTCGGAGTAGCGGTTGTTTCTGTCGCTGAACAGCCAAGGAGAAGCGCATTCCACAGTCCTTGTCCACCCGTGAGGCGAGGTTTCGCTGCTTGCTCCGTCGCCAGCCGGTCCAGGTGATGTCAGAAAAGGCCGAGGCATTGCCGAATCCGGCCTAGCGCCGTCCGGGGCGCATTTTCCTCTGATGCATCCGCTCCTTTCACATGCAAGACGTTATCCGTCCACCCCGGTTCCCCGACTTTTTGAAGACGCTCTCTTTGATCTCGATGATTTTTACATAGAATCACAGGGTAAACTCTGGGGAAGAAACACGGACATGCAGGATCATCTAAAAGTGCGATGCAATGCCCTTGCTCAGTAATCAATTGGCATGTGAGATGTCCCTCAAACACTTTCTGTTGTTCTCTGTAGAGCGTTAGCTTGCGTGTCGCCCGTTTCCGCTGCGATTTCGAAACAAGACTTACTCGAGCGCCATGAACAGCCTCACATCGACAGATAACGGTCTTAGGCCGTTAGGCTTAGCTGCGAGCCATTGACTCTTCTGGTCAAACAGCACCTGCATACATGCGTTCTAGGTGAACCGTGACACTCGCGGGGCCAGTGTCGGGTCCGATTCTAGGAACAGCACGAGACTCTGCGAGACACACATCAACACCAAGAATATTCTCACGATATCAGATTCATCCATTGAAAGATTACCAAAACATCTCGTGGTGATACATCTGTAGTAAACAAAAAAAGTGCCCAACCTTGACTAACCTCCATCACTTCATCACATCACATCATATCATACCCTCACTTGTGAAACGCCTTGACCTTCTCAATCTCATCCCAGCTCCCCATGAAGATACCACTCTTGTCATGAATATGCTCCGGCACAACCTCCAACAACCTCCTCATCTTGCTATCAACCGCCTGGCCACCAGCTATGATCATCATTCGTCAGTTATTATCTTGTCTCCATAGAACGTTGGTATGTATGTGTGTGTCTCGACTCACCATTCTCAAAAACCATCGCCATCGGCGCACACTCATACAAAATCCTCAACTTCCCCTTCGGACTCTTCTTATCCGCCGGATAAGCAAACACCCCCCCATACAACAGCGTCCTATACGCATCCGCCACCATACTCCCAATATACCTCGCACTATACGGCTTCCCCCCCTCCTCCTCCTCCCCCGCCTCCTTCAAGCTATTAAAATACTCTTTCACATTATCCTCCCAGTACAAACTGTTCCCCTCATTCACACTGTAAATCTTGCGCTGCTTCGGCAGCCTCATATCCGGGTGTGTCAAAATAAACTCCCCCACCCCGTTATCCAACGTAAACCCATTCACACTCCCCCCCTTCATCGTGATCACCAGCTGTGCGCTAGCACCGTACATCGTAAACCCGGCAGCCACCAGCTCCGTCCCGGGTTTGAGGATATCCTCTTTTGTTCCTGTTGACTCGTCGGCAAGCTTGTGAATGGCAAAGATGGTTCCGACGGAGACGCCGGCGTCGAGGTTGGAGGAGCCGTCGATGGGGTCGCAGGCTACGGCGTAGCGGGCGTCTTTGGCGTCTTTGAAGAAGATGATTTCTTCCTCTTCTTCTGACACCAACAAGGCGCATTTGCCTGAGGAGCGCATGGCTTCGATGAAGAGGTCGTTGGAGATGACGTCGAGCTTCTTTTGCTCGTCGCCGGTGGTGTTGGAGGAGCCTGCCAGGCCGGTGAGGTTGACGAGGGTGGCGCGGCGGATGTAGTAGGCGATGGACTTGAAGGAGAATTGGAGGGCGTGGCACAAGAGGCTGTTTTACAGCAGTGTTAGGTTAGAAATGAGAGAGATATAACGGAGAAAAAAATACATACGTAAAGTCACCAGTGGCCTCCTTGTGCTTGACTTGCTCTTCAGTCAAGAACCGAGTCAAGGTCACAATGTTGGTGTTGACCTTCTCCGTCTCGACCTCAGAGCCGTTGCTAGTAAGTGCTGAAACCATCTTGTCGGTATTGTTGCTGCGAGAAAACAGCTATGTGAGGTTGGTGATGGTGATGGTGTTTGTTGTCGAGGTATAAGTGACGGGATCTACTTATGACGCCGCCAATCCAATCGGGTGAATGGAAACCGAACTTGACTTATACCCAAGGGTATCAGGGTAAGGTATGTTGGTGATGATGTCGTCAACAACAAGAAGACAACAACAAATATGACGAGGTGGAGATTTGGGAGTAGACCAAAATAAAAAACGGAGAGAGAGAAAAAAGAACAGGAACAAACAATGAAAAGGTCTGAAACGGCCAGAACCAGCCGACTTATCTATTCCTTGACCCAGACCAAAGAGACCAGGCTTAACACACTGCCTTTCCTTAGAGCCAAAAACACCCGACCGACGGCACAAGGCACCGGTATCTGTGATGTGCAAATCACCAATCACCAAGCTCGCAACGAGTATCCCACGTTAATTCCGCCCGTCCTTATCCATCCGTCCATCCAGGGATGGCCCCCTTGGTGAGAGCTTTGTACCTTGTTGAACTCACTGCACCCCGCAACCGCAAGGACGGGGTGTTTGTTGGTGGAAGAGTTCGTAAGGTACCCCAAGGGGCCCCTCAATCGGCCGCCGTCGGCAGAAGCACGGCTATGGAGGGGTAATGTCTGACATCACATTTGATCATTCAAGCCTGGGCTTTTTTGCCTTTGACGTTGCAAATCCCATCACTCAAGATTCTCAAACAACCCACGCCTCTTCCCAATTGCCCTTGCGGCATGTCTCAGGTCCATTGCTGTTGGTCTCAACTGTTTACCACGAGAATACATCCATCTCACCTCAAATAAATGTCCGTCCTAAACCATCCAGATGTTTGAAGTATTCCCGACAAGATGATTTCCCGGGACGCAAATGCATGCACCTCTGGCCCTCGTCCCGAGCGCGACCCACCCAATCCGTTCAGATCCGGCATCCAGAAGTCTCGGCATTTGTCTTGGCCTTTTTCAGCCCAGCTTTGACGTAGCCCACCAATCGGGTCGTCCCATTCCCCTAGCCATTAGCTAAGCCGCACCATCCTGGCCGCCTTCTCCAGGTTCGACGATTGTTCATCTGACCTGGTCAGCTGGGGAACAGAGGCTTCACAGCATACTGTTCCTGGCATGGAATCCAATTGTTGGGACGTTGGCTGGGTTGGATTTCTTCATCTGTAGTGGGGAGTGATCTCGTGATATTTCCAGTTTTCTATCCCTGGTTTCAGGGGTTGTTGTGTTGTTATTCAACACAACCCCTAACCAGTCTTACAAGAGACCCTTTCACGCAAAGTCCGTATGCATCTGGTAGTTCATGTCGAGCCGGTGATACTTTGAGAGTTCCAGTCTCGAACCAGTCCAGCCCGGAGGGCCGCCGCAGTCCTTCAGCTTCGGGAGCAATATTGGTCTGTCGTTGTGCTTGTATGCATAACCGTCCCCAATCTCCATGAGAGCTGGCGAAACTTGCCTGCTCATGTACCCGCTCCCATCCGCCGTCCGGCCTCTCCAGTCTGCAAACCCAAAATTTGGATCTACAGTAAGCTGGTCTGGCGGGTAGTTGTTCGGGCAAGGCTCAAGTGTTGCTTCGATAACTCCACCCGAGATGCCAATGTAGAAGTTGGGCGAGATGTCGGATCCGCGAGCAAGGGACCAGATGCTGGCGCTACTGTTAATCAGTGACCTTGACAGGTAGAACTTGGCGTTCGGTCGATAATAGATATGCTTGGAGAACTCGTGGTAGTGGCACGCCCGTCCTCGACTGCACTTATCAGAGCCGGTAAGCGAGCTTGCTGGATCTTTCAAAAACGCTTGAGAAGGGGCGGGAATGGAGTTCTCTTCAAGCAAGGAAGGCCTGAAGTATGATGGTAAGGCCTGTCCCAGCGAAAGTCAAACACTTTGACTGTAAGGCCATCTCCACCACCGGCCACGAATCGCTCGGCGCCATATGTCATGAGGGCCTCAGCATCAACCCATGGGTCAACATTATCTTGATACACGGCGTCGAAAGGCGACGGGGTGCGCAAGTCTTGTAATCTAGGTATAGAAGGTGTCAGTATCCAAGCCAGATGAAATCCTGTATCTGTCAGGTTGACGCACCTGATGGTCCCATCTCGCCACGCGCTGAGAAGGAGACTAGTCCTGCTGCCTCCGTCGCGGTATACAGGCTCCAGTGAGTTTGGACAAATATTTCCATTGTCTTTGAGCTCAAACTGAGCCGCAATTGTTGCATTTTTGGCCGCTGTGTGATGAGTGATTCCCGTTGGGGTTAAAGAGAGGTAACGAAGGGGGTTAGATGAACCACTCAAAGCCAAAGCAATGGTTTCTCCTTGTTCCATCCACCTTGCGCGACTGAGTCTTGAAGTATTCAACGAGAATATCTCTGTTTTTAGATCAAATGTCGCACATGGCTCCAACTCGGTGGGGATGTCTCCAGGAAGATCGAATATTACCAGATTGTTCCTGGTGGCAGCTGCTACGCGAGTCTTGGCCCCATGCTGGAGAATATCCAACGAACTCACATTCTCTGGCTCTGATGCGTTGTTTGTGTCAGATGCGCTTGTAGAAGTGAACTTGAACTCTGAGATGGGATCGCCAAAACGACCAGGTTCAGCCGAAATTAGTGATAGCGTTCCGTTGTGTCTTCCGGTGACGATGGCTCGCCCAGTATGGTGTTTGACGATTTTTATTGAGTTGACATCATCGTAGGCTGCTCGAAATCCCAGTTCCTTTCCATTAATGCGGTGCCATGAAGAATTTGAAAAGTTGTCCACCTCATGGCGCTCGCGGTATCGGGCAACAATGTCCTCCCCGGCACCCCATACAACGAGCTCTTCGTGTGTGGCAGGATCGAAGTGAGCATCAACGACAGAATGAAAAAGACCTTTGTGTCCTGCGTTGCCTCTCACGTTCTGTCGGTGCCGTCTCACATTATCGCCTTGAGGTGAATGTAGTAAAACTTGGAACTGCAAGGCCCGCCGGTCCCAGCATCGACTTTGCCAAGTGAGTGACTGTGCGAGTTGTTTCCAGGTGTGCCGATTCCCACTCGGAACTGGAATAGATAGAGATGGAAAACTCCGTTCCACGAAATATCGCCAGCCATCGTTATCGACAGCGTTGTGCAGCTTCTTGCACGTCAGGGCAAGGGCTCGAAGGTCGCGTGCACAGTCGAAGTTGGCAAAAACCAGGAATTGAATCTCCAGGGGGAGATTGGTGAAGTTTCTGGGCGTCGATGACCCCATCGTTGCCGAACAATAGTAGTAAGTGTTGTTTCTTTTGCAAGTTGATGTGTGTGAAATAAAATTGTATGGAATGAAGACGTTGATATCGAATATCAAGCGTTTGCTGCTTCCTTTTGGCTAGGGACCTTGATAGGAACCAATGACATGACGTTGGATGGAGCTTGTGCAACGGATTCCAGAGTCACCTATCTGTGCTATGACTCAATAAATATGCTAGCCTTAATCGGAGTAGTGTATGTCTTTCTGACCAATGGGAGATCAGCCTTGTGTCTGAATCTGGCAACCAGATTACTTGTCCAAGATAAATTGACTCCCAACCTGTCTGCAGTCATCCATCTTCATGCAGTTGGGAGTTGAGCCGCAGGAAAAGAGTCAGCGATCAGTCAGAGACCCTTTGAAAGCGAACATGGCTGGTGGCTTTACCGGGCTGGGTTGCGTCGCAGCCGCCTTGTTTGCATTTTTGACCTATCGGTTCATCTTTTGGCCTGCATTTTTCTCCCCCCTTGCGCAAATTCCCAATGCCCACTGGTCGGCCCCCTTCTCCCGCTTCTGGATCCTGAGGGTTCGATTCAGTCATCGAGAGAATAGAACACTTCATGCCGCTCACCGCCGTCTCGGCGCTGTGGTTCGAGTCGGCCCTAATGAGCTGAGCATTGGTGACCTGGACGGAGTCCGTACGGTCTATCAAGGCGGGTTTGAGAAAACTTCTTGGTACTCTGTTTTTGACAATTATGGGTATGTTGCACCATACACAGATAGTTATAATACGTTCAATACCTGCCCAAAGCCAGAAGGCCCGGAAACCTGTTCACCAAAAGCTTCAGAAAACATGCTGTACGCCAACCAAGTTCCATAAAGGCGTCTTGCATCCTAGATAGGCATTGCATATACTTTTGTATGTGTCTCTGCAGCATGGGTAGGTGTTGAACAGACTTCTGTGTGTGCCAAATGGGCGTTTATATGTGTATTATAGGACAGCGGACCTTTTCCCATAGCATGAAAACGCATAGTCTTTCTTTTTACATGCTTACACTCTTCTCATAGTGCTGTCTGCATGTTTTCGGCCCGGCCGTCGGCGGAACACTCAGCTCGGAAACGGTTGATATCCCATGTCTACTCCAAGTCATACATCCAGTCGAGCCCAGCGACATCAGCGCAAGGCCACGCAATCCTCTCCGAGAGGCTGTTACCTATTCTTGAGAAATCCACCAAGAACACCCAGCTCCCCCATGGTATCGACATTTACTCGGTATTCATGGCCGCAACGATGGATTTTATTGCCGGTTATATCTTTGGTTTGAAGAATGGCACGGATTTCCTCAACGACAAAGCCTACAGGGAACACTTTCTTGAGCTGTACAGGGCTCGTAACGGCTATGGCTTTTACGACCAGGAGATGCCGCAGATAACGAGGCTCTGCCGAAAGATTGGTATTCCATTCTGCCCCAAGTGGGTAGATGCTGCGAATAAGGAGCTTGGGGAGTGGTGCCTACGGCTCTGTGATCAGATATCAAGCTCTTATGATCCAGCTGATTCTGACCCAAAGGACGAGCCTGTGGTTTGGCAAAGTCTTGTTGGGAATCTTCAAAAGGAAGAATCCACGAAGGGCAAAGAGTCGTTACTGTACCCCACAGCTTTATCCAACTTCAGACTCTCGGTCGCATCGGAGCTTTTCGACCATGTGCTGGCAGGCCAGGAAACTGCTGGGTTGGCTCTGACGTATCTGACCTGGAGACTATCACAATCGTTAGAACTCCAGGAACAGCTCAGAACTGAACTTTTGAACTTGACACCAAATATGCGGCGCCAAGCGGATGGAACGATGAGTATGCCAGACCCGAAGCAGCTGGACAATCTTCCTCTGCTTCATGCCGTCCTCACCGAGACACTTCGCCTTCACGCCCCAATTCCTGGCCCACAACCTCGCCAGACGCCTGAGGCAGGCTGTCGTCTCGGCTCATATTATGTCCCAGGAGGTGTAAGGGTGGCGGCTTTGGCCTACACTCTGCACCGTGATGAGACAGTGTTTCCGGAAGCTGAGAAGTGGGATCATACTCGGTGGCTCCCTGGAGCGGCCACCGACGAAGAAAGGAAGCAAAGAAACAGGCTGTTCTGGGCTTTTGGCTCAGGGGGAAGGATGTGTATTGGTTCGAACTTTGCGATGCATGGTAAGCTGCTGGAATATTCACGACGCTTCGAAGTGCCTGACTGACAAGCTTATGCAGAGATGAAACTCATGATCGCTGCAATCTACTCCAACTATACCAGCCACATTGTGGACGATGATGGTGTGGCGGACCAGTCGGATGGGTATACTTCACGTCCTGCAAACGAGCAGCTGTATCTTCGGTTCGAGAAGGTCGCAATTTGACGGCGAGCACGCGAGCATTACAATTTGCTATGTACACCGTGCTTGGGCTTTACATGGTCAAGTAACACAATAAACCCAATAACGCGGCTTCGTGGCATGGTCCAGATTTAAATACACTCCAGTCCTTGAACATTCGGATGATGGCGCGAGCCTTGGGGGCAACACCCTCTCTCCCCTTCCAAACATATCGTTTCACTTTCTGAATGCCTTCCTTTTTTGAGGTCTTCTTGTATGTACACTGCGTGGCCGGACCCGACCGTACGACAGGCACAGCATCGGGCTCCGAGACATGGTCATCTGCAATGTCGACTTCGTACATGGGCAATGCAACAACGACGCAGGGAGGGCTCCCCCTTTAGTGCCAAGGTGCATGCCGAGGTGGACAAGGCGCGGGCTTCCCGACGCCCAAAAGCTTGTTTTACCCCAAGCTTTCTCTTAGCGCATATAACCCGACATCACCTGCCTACCTCGAACATTTGGAAGGTATCATGCAGAACAACTCCAGGAGTACACCGATATGCGGAAAAAGTGAGACATGAGAGACACAGAGAGGGGTGCTGGTATCGAATATGACGTGTTGACATATGAGGAGGTTAGGACCTCCCCGCCGAGGGGAAGAAAGCCGGAGGGACACACTTCAGATGATGGGTGCTTTCCTCGAACTTGGAATGGAATTATTCTTCGGGATATTGACAAATGATCCAACGTATCTTTTCTCCACTCCAATACATGTTTGAAGTAACATGCCAATCCGACACTGAAGGGAACTACACCTCTGCCCAGCAGCTTGCCCGCCTCTGCTCCTTCCCCGTTCTCTGCCACCTGCCGGCACTGGCACCACAACCTCAGCTTAAGCAAGCGACTCCCTCGGCATCTTCTAATCTCAACCGTTATCTTGAACAACCTGGAAGCCCACTCTTCAGTCTTGGACTAGGTGGTCTTTCTCAACCTGACTTTCGCCCGCACTCGCGATCTCCCACGGTCCTACATCAATTACGTCGGTGAGTGCCATACCTGAGCCTCCCTGCCCATTCATATTACCTTCCCTCAACATATCTTACAATTATTTCTTCCAATATCTAACTTTATCTTCTTCTTCCAGAACCACCTCTTCTGGCGACCCTCATCCCTAGCGCAACTTAAACGCCATCAGCCCGACCCAACTGAACGGAAACTCAAAAACCGCGCCTACTGACGGCCACTGTCCCAGCCCTAACACACTGCCAGATTTTCCTTCGTCTTTTTTTCACTTCTTCTTGCCACCGTAGTCCAACCCGACAACGCAAAAATGAAAGAAGACAGCGCCGACTCGGGCGCCGTCTCCGACCAGTCCAACTCCCAGAAGACCCTCATCTCCTCCGGTAGCCCTCCCATCCTCGCCCAAAATGAGATTCCCTCTGCCATTGTCGCCAACCCCAACGACCAAGCCCAAAATGGCAAGACACTCTGGCAGCAACTCCTCCCTGTTGTTGCTTGTGGAGCGGGGCTTTTCTCGGATGGCTATATCAACAACGTTTGCCTCCCATACCACCCCATTCTGCCTGTGTGCTGCTGACAGAGAAGGGAATAGGTAATCGGCTCAGTAGTAACCGTCCTCAGAGCCCAATACGGTACTACCTGGGCCAACTCCACCGCAAAGACCTACCTCAGCGCGATCGCCTTTGTAGGGACGGTGGTTGGGCAACTGTTGTTTGGTTATTTGAGCGACAAGTGGTCGAGGACGAACGCGTTGCTGCTGTCGACGTTGATTTTGATTGTTTTCACGGCGTTGTCTACCGGGAGTTATTACAAGGGGGATACGGTGGGTATGTTTAATGTGCTGACCGCTTGGAGGTTTTTTGTCGGGATTGGGATTGGAGGGGAGTATCCCGCGGGGAGTGTTGCGGCGGCCGAGTCGTCGGGGGAGCTGAAGAGCGGGACGAGGAATATGTGGTTTATTTTGTTTACGAATAGTATGATTGATTGGGTGAGTGATGACAAAAAGAGCAAGGCAAAATGGAGGATGACAGGGAAATTGCTGACAATGAAATAGGGGTTTGTTATAGGGGCTTTCGTCCCTTGGCTTGTGGCCGCCGCGTGCCACAACACAAACCTCGAGACGATTTGGCGAACCAGTCTGGGGATTGGTGTGGTCTTCCCGTTCAGTTTGTTCATCATGCGGTTCTTCCTGAAGGAGCCAGAGGAATTCCAGAAGAACTCGATGAAATACGCCCGTACGCCGTATAAACTGGTGTTCAAGTTTTACGGGTGGCGGTTGTTCATTGTCAGTTTGATCTGGTTCCTGTACGACTTCTCGGCGTACTCGTTTGCGATTTACTCTTCGACGATTCTGGCGAATATCTTTGATGAAAAATCTGCACCTTTGACGACGGTCTTTGGGTGGAACACAGTGATCAATTTGTTCTATATCCCGGGCACCATGATGGGAGCTCCGGTGTCGGATTGGCTGGGCCCTAGGAAGGCACTGGCGGTTGGGGTGACGCTTCAGGGGGTGATAGGGTTTATCATGGCGGGCTGTTACTCTTCTCTTGCGCAGCCTCAGCTCGTGGGCGCTTTTGCGGTGGTGTTTGGGATTTTCCAGTCGTTGGGGGAGTTGGGACCGGGAAATAATATCGGGGTGTTGGCCGCGAAGACGTGCGCTACGGGAGTGAGGGGGCAGTATTATGGGGTGGCGGCGGCGGTTGGGAAGCTGGGGGCGTTTGTGGGGACGTTTGTGTTCCCGTTTATTGTCAAGGCCGGGGGGGAGGATAAGGTGCTGTCGGCGCAGTATCCGTTCTATGTTTCGAGCGTGCTGTGTATATTGAGTGCGGTGCTGTGCTGGTTTGGTGTGCCTGAGGTTGGGCAGAACACAATACAGGATGAGGACGTGAGGTTCAGGGCGTTTTTGGAGGCAAATGGATATGATACGGGGCAATTGGGTTTGAGGAAGGATGGGTCGATGGTGGTTGAGGAGGCCAAGTGATTTTTAGTTGGGGGTTATCGTGAAGAAATGGATTTATTTGGCGTTTGAGTGGTGATATATGCTATGGCAGACAATTTATGGAGACGCCGGAGTTAGCTTAACGGAAGAATTCCAGTGATTTGTATTCAAGAGCCTTCTGAATGGCATCGGAGGTCATATAGGCATCGTATCCTCGCCGGTGAAAGCCTATGCAATTGTTGATTGTTCTTACGGGACTCCTGGTCTGGTGCTCACCGAAACACAAACACATATGGCTCTCCCTCACAGGCCTTTAGTCAACACGATGTAGCCATGTCACTGTGGTCCTGGAAGATGTGTTCAACCGAGGTTTACAGTTCTTTGCAAGTCACGTTCTCGTCTGACCTGCATCTCACACACACTTAAAAAAAAAAAAAAAAAAAAAAAAAAAAAAAAAAACCTGATCTCCGTGATCTTGGTCTTGAGGATCTGCGCTGAGCATATATCTTTTCTACCTACCTATCTAATAGTACTCACAAACACCCCCCATCAAACTATGCACCGTTCCCGTACCCCCCAACACGCCCCCCACTGTCACGAATAACGAAAAAACCCACCCACAATCACCAAACAGTACAATTTCTCAAAAAGTTAAAACGCAGTACTAATACTACAGGCGTCTTTACCGCCCCTGTAGAAAAAAACAAATTCCCTCCATAAAAATAGTAATATCATCGCTTCGCTGAATTTAATAAACGCCGTGGTATCAATACCCCCATCCATCCATCCATCCACCCATCCCATTCCCTTCCCTTATCCGAATAAAATCCCATTATTTGTATCCACCCCCTCCCCCTAACAATCACTCTTCATCCCCATCCTCCTCCTCACCATCCTCCCCGCCAACCTCAACCACCACATCCCCCATCACCAAATCCAACGCCTTCCCCTTCCCTTCTCCCTTCACCACCCCCGGACTCTGCACCTGCACCGTATCCAACACCCCCCCTCCCCCTCCCCCTCCCTCCCCGCCGCCGCCTTTCTTCGGCGTCGACCCATCCCCACTACCCTTCTGCCTCTCCGCAATCCACCCCGGCGGCAACCCCGGACCACTATCCGCATTCCCGTAATCGCTCTTCTTCGTCCCCTTAGGCCAACGACCAGGACCACGCCCCGTGCCACCGGGCTTCCTCTTGTTCGTGCTCGAGCTAGTCCGCGGCCTGGCAGCGGCAGGGCGACGCGCACTCCCGCCGGAACGTTTCGGGCGAGGGCGGGCAGCGCTGCTTGCTGTGCGGACGACCGGTGGTCGGGAGACAACTGCTCTGGAGCGGTCGGTTCGGCGGGGGTTGATGGGCGGGACGACTTCGAATCGGCTGGGTGGGATGCCGATATACTGCGACATCCAGTCCTTGGGGTGTTCGGTTTTTTGTTCTTGTTCTTGTTCTTCTCCCTCAACCTCCTCAGGTTGGGCCATATTCTCGTTGGCTGAACCATCACCGTTGACTTGAATCCCGTTTGGCTTGTCTTCTTCATCTTGAATTCCCTCCTCGCCGTTGACATCCTCCCGGGGGTTGGCCTCGGCGGCGGGATCGGTCGATTCCTCGGTTGATTCGGTAGACTCGAGAACATTGTTGTTGTCAAGTGGTGCTGGCTTGGTATCTTGACCGCCCCCTTCAGACTGAGTAAACGAGCCATTGCCGTTGACCAGGTTCTCACCGGCAATAGTAGGCTTCTCCTCGTCCTCTTCCCGAGGAGCAATCGCCGTCAGCGCCGGCCCAAGCTCAAAGTTTGTCGCGTTGCTTCTGCCCATAACATACGGCGTCCACGTCAAAGCTTTCTCGTTGAGCTGCACATAATTTTTGGCCTCCCACTTCTCAACGTACTCTTTGCAAAACGGAAGATCAACCCTGAACGCGTAAAGCTGCGTCTGAGGATCCTTGACCAGACACCTGAGACCTTCCAAGGCTGAGACCACGTCATCTGGTGTGAGGCCGGTGTCGTCCGAGATCTTCTTGATGCTCAAGCCCTTCTCCGAGGCATGTTGCACAAAGTATTTGCACATGATCAACCGCCAATAGTTGCGGTATGAAACCAACCCCATGTCTGAGAGAGGCTTTTCGGGCGAGCCAGTCTTCTGCTCGACTCTGGTAAGGAGGTAAGAGAAGTCGATCAAAAGATTTCCGTAACCTTTACGCTGATGAATCGGCAAGGTAAGGATACAAGACACATTGTTCTGGCTGCTCGCCCGCTTTTCCTTGGAGAAGTAACCGACAAAGTGGTAGCCCAGATCGTCGTACTCGCAGAGAACGTAGAAGAGGAAGGGTTCGACGTCATAGTAGAGTGTTTTGGATCCGAGGAATAGCTTGGCGAGGAGGCACAAGTTCTGGCAGTAAACGGGATTCTTGCGGCCATCAACCTCGAAAACAGATATCGACCCGTGTCTGTAAATCTCGTCTCCGGGTGGATGCTTGGCAGGGCACTTGAGCTTGTGCCGTGAAGTTACGTAGTCCGAGTTCATGTACTTCAGACAGAACTGGCAGATGTAGAGTATTCGATTTCTGCTGTACTCCTCAGGATATGGTGCCGCATACCATGTGTCGATTTCCCAACCTCCGAACTGGATGCACTCAATCTGACTAGCCGGTCCGGAAGCCTTTTTGGATTTCCTGCTGGGAACCTCAGTCTCGGCTTGCACCTTCAGCAGCCGCTGCCGCCATTCTTCCTCGGCCTTTTGTTTGGCTTCGTCGAACCGACGGCGGTCTTCGGGCGCTGGCATGGTTTTTGATGTGTCGGCCTCGGCTTCAGAGAGTATACCACCGTACGGTTTGCCCTTCAGTTCATCTGTCTCTTTGTCGTAGAACGAGTAGAATGGCTGAGAATAGTTGGTGCTGGTGAATGGGGTGGCGATTGGCGCTTGAACTGCCCCGGCGCTGCGGGAAGCATCATTTCCCGATGGTCGCCTTGCAGATCTCCCAGATCTTCCAGACGTATTAGATCTGTTGGATCGTTTCTTGAGACCTTTGGGCTGTTGGGATGTGATGCGGTCAAGCTCGGCTGCATTAACGCGCATTTTGATGATGATGCTGTTTCTTGCTTTCTTTACAATGGATGCAGGGCCAGAGCTTTGCGGAATCTTAAGTCGCAAAGATCGAGAGGCGGGTCTAGAGGATCCTTCCCTCCCGACAGAGCCTTCTTCGTTACTTGCCTCTTCCGTGGTTGTCCGGCGCCTTTTGCGGAGCGCCATGACATGCTCGTCAGGTTCTATCGACGATGTTTTTCGCTTTCGAAGCACCCGGGATCCATCCATAGGATCCTCGTCCAACACCAGCTGATTGAAGACAGAGTGTGATTCTGGCTTGATAATACCTTTTTGCGAAGGAAGCAAATCTCTTGCGAGTTTTGGTGCATGCGCACGCCGAGCAGAAGGGGGCGCACTGGTGTCAGTAATTCCGTCCATTTCAACATCCTCCTCATTGGGGGCATCAGACTCTGATTCACTTTCCGCACATTTAGGGCACTTCCAGTTCTCAGGACCTGCAGCTATTGTTAGCATGGTTCTACATCTGGTACTCTAAAGTTGCTTACTTGTTTGGCTGTCCAAAGCTTTGTTGTCCCGGGCACATTGTTGATGTGCTGTACACTGGCTGTCAGCTGAGGCAAACAACAACCAAAAGCTACGGGTTCACTGACCATTATCCTGGCACCTGGTACAAGCCAAGTATACCTCAAACTCTTCCGCTGGGTCGTTCTCTTCGCTCTGCTTACAGAAAATGCAGTGACCGTCATCGGTTTCGTCTTCGTCTTCCTCCCCTTCATCATTATTGGCAGGCTCCCACTCCTCCGCACCAGCATCAGAGTCATTGTCACTAACACTGGCAGAATCCGCAGAGTGGCCGCTATCCGACTCGTCGTCTGTTTCGCCCGGTTTTATCTTGACGGCACCGACACCCTCGTCGTCTTCCTCATCCTCTTCGTCTTCAGCATCTGGGTCCCGTGCTCTCGCCTTGCCTCTTCGTTGTGCGTGGCGGTTTCGGGTAGAAACAACCTCATCCTCCTCCTCACCTTCGGCACCCTCCTCAAAAGCATCGTCCTCTTCATGTTCCGAATCACTGTGGGCACTACTGTGATCGTCGTGGTCGTCGCCGCCTTCGTCAGGCTCGCCGTCGGCATCCATGTCCATTTCAGCATCTTCGTAATTCTCATCGGCAAGACTCCCAACATCAATCTGACTTTGTGAAGCCCCAGCACTGTCTTCCCCCATTATCACGTCCCCGTCCGCCTCAGCATCGGCGAGTTCCGCTTCGCGCTCTGACTGCATGACGCTCAGTTGTAGCTGCTCCTGCATCAATTGCGCCTCCGCCATTATATGTTTGTCTACTTAGTTGTTATCCCGATCGATAGTCAGGCTCCAACCATGCGACACCTCTGAAAGAGGGAGCTCGGTCAAGCCCACCAGTTTACTGCCAGCTGCGGCGCATGCCAACTGAAGGGGAGAGAATCCGTGAATCCGCGGCCTATAACACCCGGCGCATTATTCGGGGTACGCTCTTCAAGGTCTGGTGAATCGGGATATCGCAAAGAATGGCAGGTTTTATAGGTTCGTGGGGATGCGCGGGAGGCATCAAAAGGGGGGTTGGATGGTGGTCAGGTTGCTTGCTCGTCAGGTATGCCGAACGCGCAGAAGGAGGAGGTAAACCGTCGAGATTTGATGATATGTGCTTCCTATGGAGTGTCTTCAGGTAGAGACGCGTAAAAATGCCAGTTGCCAAGCCTCAATTGTCGTGGTCGTGGCTCAAGTGCGTCAAAATTTGCTTGATCGCGAAGGTTCAGGTGCTGGAAGTTGACCCCCTGGTCAGTTGCATTTGAACTTTGATTAGTCATTGGGTGTGACAATGAGTCTGGGCCCACTTGGCAGGCTTCACTCAGGTGGCCCGAGATTTCGAAGTTTGGAGCTGCCTTTCTGCCTGAGGCATCCAAGTTCAATCACCCATTCACTCAGAGCTTCGCCAATTGGAATTGGGGAGCCCAGTCCAAGCACCGTGACGAGACCTCGACCTTGGGCTTTGGCTTCGAGGTTGCGCAGTTGCAGACATAACACCACCATTTAGATTGGACATAGGCTTCGGGTAGGTTCCCCATCTCTTGAAATTTGCTATTGTATAGGTACTAATCAATTGACAGGCCGAACAACAGCCACGATGCCCGTTCCCTTCGAGACCCTCATTCCCTATGTCATCATCACTGCCGTAAGAGCTCCTCGAACTATGCGCAACGCCGATTTGGAAGGAGGTCGTGATTTCTAATGGGGGTTCAGATGTTTGGCGTGACTGGTGCTGGGTTGAGCGGACTTAGACATTACGCCGGTGGTGGAAAGAAGCACAGGTGGTCCCTTGACAACTGGGACAGGGTATGTTGCTCTTCCTCAGCCGAATTATAGTTCTTAAGCTAACATGTTTCCTTAACAATAGCAAAGTATGAAACATACTTTTACTAAACGACATGACGGTGTGAATCAAGTGCTGACGGCGCATAACTGCAGTGATGGACCGCGACAGACGACTTACAGGAGTGTTACGAGGGCAAACAGACAATCCAATCGCCCCGACAGGCTTCGAAGTCAACCAACCTTGGAGAGTATGTGCTCTACCAGAGATCATCAATTGTAGTGCAAGAAGCTTACGATTTCCAGGCCGAGAAACGCTTCTCTTAAACGACATAGATGGAAGCGGGGTAAAGACGAAGGCAGTGGTGTCGAAAGACGAGGGCGCGCATATGATAGACCACGAACGACCTCATTCTCATGATCCTCTTCGACACCATGGCGGTATACAAAATTTTAAATCTGTATCTGAGGCCGGTTCTTATTCAGTCCCTCCAGGAGCGTGCATGCTTGACATATCTCCTGGCTCGACATGTATCCACAGCGCTTACACTGCCCAAGCACTTGCCGACCTCCCTTAGATGGTCCACTGCCACTTCTGATAGGTAACTCCTTCTTTGTTTCTTCCCCTCCTTGCTTGGACTTGGATATTGCCTTCGCGACGTCCACCTCAAGCTCTGCGTATTCTTCATTATCCCTCAGTTGCTTATCCATGGCGGCCATCTCGCCTCCCGGGGTACGACCGTTTGTCGACCCGCAGCCACCTATATCGTCGTCCACAGGAGCAGCAGCGGCTGCTTTTTGGCCTTTGCATGCGCAAGATGATGGAGACTCTCCTGGTACCAGCCTCGCCATATCTTCTCCGCTTCGTACAATGTCAAGAATGGCACTTGGGCGTACTTTCTCTAGTTGTTTGATGAGACTTCTGGCGCTGCCACGGAAGGCTTCAGGGCTGTATATGCACTCCGTGCTGAAGTATTCGAGCTTTTTGTGGAAAGCGTACAGGACGATCTCCTTTTCATAGGAGTACTTGAGGGGCTTGCTTCTCTTGACCTCAGATCGATCATCTCCCGTCACAATGCTGGTACTCCGCGAGAGACGTGACAAGTCTGCTCGTAGCAAGTTCATCATGACTGTCTCAGCAACGTCATCCGCATTGTGCCCCGTCACGACGTGCTTGATTCCCAGCATCTTTGCGCCACGGTCGAGGGCCTGCCGCCGAAAAACACCGCAGTAGGTGCAGTTTCCCTTTTTACCGATGGTCTGAACCACTTCGTCCATGGTCCAGTCGTACAGTTCCTTGTAGCCGACTATTTTGAGAGGCATGCCGTACTGAACGGCATTATTCATGACTGTTTTGAGTGAGTCGTCCCGGTAGCCTGTGATTCCTTCATCTATGCTCAGCAAAACCAGGTCAAGTCCATATCCATGTCGTTCGTTAAGTGTCTTGAGAACTGAGGCCAGGACTGTCGAATCCTTGCCACCGGAGGCTCCAATAGCGACCTTCTCTCCAGGGTAGAATAATTTGGATGATGTGATTGTGTGATGAATTTCATCCTCGAAGACTCTTATGAAGCACTCTTTACAGAGCTTTGCGTGGTTCTTGGGTCGCTTGATGTATGCTCTTTCTGTCTTGCAGATGGCACAGAGTGATGGCGCCATGTTGGACTGGTTTGGCTTTCTGCTCCAGGCAAGATTTTCGTAAATAGCTGTGCTCTGTCGTAGAACAGCTGGTCTGTGGGAATCTGAATTTATCGATGTCGGACTCGGGGTATCAAAACATGAAGATGGCTTCTTTCTTACTGCTGAGCTTGAGTCAAAAGGCCTGAACTTGATGCCAAGGTCTGTACACGGGTGGGGTGAGCCTAGACGCACCAAGCTGCCCCACGTTAGACTGTGCGCCCTGGCCCCACTGAACCCTACTGTTGGCCCGAGCTTTTTTCGCAAATCCACAATCCTCTTTTTCTCGTGCAGCTTCGCCAAAATTTCTCTCTCTAGACTTCTTCTCATCAACAAGCTCCCGGTACAGAGCCCAACGCCCAACGACAAAATGGTAAGCATATTTGCTGGCTGATTCGCATGACGATGCCATCTTCGGATGTGCCATTGCCATTGCTATTCTGCTCTCGATTTATCGAGTTGCATGAAAACTTCCGCTTGCTGGTCGCAAGACCGCAGGTGATGATTTGGCTTGAGCTGGATCGTGGTGTTTGGCGGCAACGCCTCTCGCCCGTCCGCTCTTTAGAGTTCTAGAAGACCACCAGTCAATGTTGAACATTAGCTGATGTCTTCTTCTCAATGATAGCCTGCGAAGTCTGGAAAGAGAGCCGCCCCGGCCCCATTCCCCCAGGGGAAGGCTGGCAAGAAGGCCCCCAAGGTTAGTCAATCCCCAAACACCACCACCCCCTCCATTGATTGCGCTAACACGCAGGTAGAACCCTCTCATTGAGAAGCGGACCCGCAACTTCGGCATCGGCCAGGACATCCAGCCCAAGCGCAACCTCTCGCGCATGGTCAAGTGGCCCGAGTATATCCGTCTCCAGCGCCAGAAGAAGATCCTCAACCTCCGCCTGAAGGTCCCCCCTGCGATCGCCCAGTTCCAGCAGGTTCTCGACAAGAACACCGCTGCCCAGGCTTTCAAGCTCCTCAACAAGTACCGCCCTGAGACCAAGGTCGAGAAGAAGGAGCGTCTCCTCAAGGAGGCCACCGCCATCAAGGAGGGCAAGAAGAAGGAGGACGTCTCCAAGAAGCCCTACGCTGTCAAGTACGGTCTCAACCACGTTGTCGGCCTCATTGAGAACAAGAAGGCTTCTCTTGTCCTCATCCCCAACGATGTCGACCCCATTGAGCTCGTCATCTTCCTCCCCGCCCTCTGCCGCAAGATGGGTGTTCCCTATGCCATCATCAAGGGCAAGGCCAGACTCGGCACTGTCGTTCACAAGAAGGTATATTGACTACATTAGTTGGGATATCTCAAATCTTTTACTGACTTTTTCATTCAGACCGCTGCCGTCCTCGCCCTCACCGAGGTCCGCTCCGAGGACAAGAACGAGTTCTCCAAGCTCGTCTCTGCCGTCAAGGAGGGTTACCTTGAGAAGAACGAGGATGCCCGCAAGAAGTGGGGTGGTGGCATCATGGGTTACAAGGCCCAGCAGCGCATCATCAAGCGCGAGAAGGCCCTTGCCGCCGCCATCAAGGTTTAAGGAAGCATAAAAAGTCGATTGGGCGTTGTTGCACTTACGAATGGCGTACGGGAATACCAAAACCAGACCAGGGTGAAATAAACAGCCTTGCTTCCGCCAAGATGCGGATAATGAATTGTTTCTTCGGATGGGACATGAATGGATTGCTTGATACCCCTTAATGCGAAAGTCTTCTAAACACTGTACACTGTGCTGGGTCCTTGATGGTGAAGGAGGTGAATGAGCTCCTGGTGCCGCAGATCTGGGGGATCACCGAGTGAAGTACTGTTGCAAGCCCGGCTGCAGCTGCTCTCACTGGCTACCAGCATATCCAGTGTTTGGTGTTTCGAAGACTTGAGTGAATGTTATGCAACACCAGTGCAGGATCGGCAGAAGTATTCCATGGAAGGAACCCCCGCGGGATGAACTCCGTGTCTCATCGCGTCCATCATTCTGCGGTGACATGTCCGGCTGCACAGCAGCTTCAGCCAGCCGTTTTCAATTGTTCATCAGGACCATTGTACCTAGTTCAGCTGGCCCAATTCCATTTCCACAGCGATAGTAGAGTTTCAGCACGCCACATTCGGCAGCTGTAGATATCTATCAATGTTGTTCTAGGCCTTGCTGCGCAACCGAGATACCCCGTGCTGTCTCGGAGCTCAGGGCTTTTAGCTGAAAGTACCCTTGATTGCAACTCCAGGTTTCGGCAGCGTCTGTGTGTTTCGTCTTTGGCGATAACAACAGAGATGCTGTTCTTGCTTTTGCCCATGATGGAAGACATGGCCAAGTTTCATGTTCGATTTCAGATTTACGGAGAAGTCCAAATGGCAGGCAGGGGTGGTCTTGCCAAGCTTTTGGACAGAGTGTTCCAACCCCCGCGCTTCCGGGGTTCTGCGAAGGTTGCACTCAACAAGTTGGTCTGTGCGCTACCCTGAACCCCGGATCACTTGGTGCCATTTGGTGTTGGGTGAAGCTTCATCCCACGCTGCTACTTTTCGCGGGGGAGGGGGGCGGCTGAGGGGGAAAGGGAAGGAGGCGATGACACACTGGGTAGGATGGACTATTGGAACCGAACGGGGGGTCAGGGACTCAGGGAAGGGGGGATGAGCTGGCGCCAAAGGCGGTTGAAACTGTGAAATTGTTGGTGCTGTTGTTCTCCCATTCCCAGGTTGGGATGAACAGGAGACAGGAGACAGGAGCTGTGACCCCCCCCCTCGCCCAGGGGATGGATGCGATGCGGCTAAAGTTAGCGACACGACCACACGGACAGCTCTGAGTTCGGTTCATCCCGATGAAAGGTAACAGAGGGAAGCTAATCCGAGTTGGGGAAGCGACTGATTCGAGGTTATACTTGCCCGGTTGGCTACATATACCACCAGGTGGGAAGCTGTTGTCTGACTTGACCCCTCCATCATACTCATCTCAGCCCACCAACATCTTTTCCGTACTCCGTACTGTACTCCCCTGAGCTGAACCTTTCGACCATCTCCGGAGCACCCGATTTCTTTTTCAAAAATCGCGCTCTCCCCTCCCTCCTCATTTTATACTTTAGTATTTGAAGCTCCCGCCTGCCCTGGTTTTAGCTTCTGACTGTTGCCGAGTTCCTTCTTTCACTTGTGGTCCCACCGCAGGAGCTACCTACCTACATACATACCTTGAACCTCGACAGTCAAGATGTCTGATGGTGAGCAAAGCCTTGGCTATCCCCCTCGGAGACCAATGGGGATTCCCGTGGGTATTTTGAAAAGTCGCTGACATGAATTGAACAGACGATCATTTCCTCTACGCCTTGAGCTCCAACAATGCATGGGCCGGCTACAAGGCCCACCAAAACCCCCACTTCTTCCCCAAGCTTGCCTCCGGGCAAACACCTCAGATCCGTAAGTCACCGTCCTGAACCATATTCACTCCAAACCAATCAAACAAACAACCGACTAACACCGACACAAGTCTGGCTCGGCTGCTCCGACTCCCGCTGCCCCGAAACAACCATCCTCGGCCTCCAGCCCGGCGACGTCTTTGTCCACCGCAACATAGCCAACATCATCTCCCCCACCGACATCAACACCTCCGCTGTGATCGAGTACGCCGTGGCCCACCTCAAAGTCAAGCACGTCGTCCTCTGCGGGCACACCTCGTGCGGCGGCGCCGCTGCCGCACTTGGGGACACTCGCGTCGGCGGGGTGCTTGACACGTGGCTGACCCCCCTCAAGGCAGTTCGGTATGCCAACCTGGAGGCGCTCACCGCGATCAAGGACGACAAGGCGAGGGCGACAAGGATTGCAGAGCTGAATGTGGAGGCGGGGGTGAAGGTGCTGATGGCGAATTGGACGGTGCAGGAGGCGATCAAGGAGAGGGGGTTGCAGGTTCATGGTTGCCTGTTTGATATTGGCTGTGGCAGGATCAAGGACTTGGGGTTTGGGACGAAGGGATCGAAGGGGCTGGATGGGCAGGAGGATGTGGTGAGAGGTAGGCATGCGCAGCTTGTTTTTAGGGGGGGAATGCGTCCATGTCTGTTAAATGATTTCCTTTGGCTTAAGGGGTGGTCTGGTTTTAGCATTGCTTGGTGGCTTTTTGGCATCGTTCATCGCGATGTTGGTGGTTGTTTGTTTGCACGGGCATTTGGGAGCAAGAAAAGGAGTACAAACTGGTTTGGGTTGGCTTTTGGGGGGTTGCATTGCTTAGGACGATAGCTTTGTATTTGACATTGTACATGCATTTGTTTTTGTCATTTATGGTGGTGTTTTTTTGGTGTATTTGCTTGTGTGCTTTTGATGGGATATCGTTTTTAAGTTTGCTTTGACCCCCTGAATTGCTGTTGCTTGGTAGCTTGTGGGAGAGGAGGGACAACTCGCTGACTTGCTATTGCAGAATACCGGCCTGAAAGATCCGAGCTAGAATCCGCGGCTCCCGCACCTGCCGTCTGATTACCTTTGAGGAGTCGACCCCGTCAACTGAAGGCGAGAGGAGATTCGAAGAGGTGACGTCGGCGATAGGAATAGAACAGGTGGAGAAGCGGGAAGCGGTGCGGCGGGAAGTGGGGATGTCGTTGACATAAGGGACGGGAGGGACAGTGGTATTGTATTCTATCAGCACTTTATTGCCTTACTTTTTCACTTACTAAGTGTGTTTCTATTTCGGAGATTTTTAATTCAATCACAGATCACCGACCAAAATTCCAGGGTCTTGTGATAGCTTCAGCAAACACTCGTTCAGGGAAGTCGAAGCCAAGCCTTTCTGTCAACGTTGCCAAGAATACCTCCCGAACCTCCACTTGCCCGGGTTTGAGCCGGCTCTATCCTTCTCCTTCGTTTGTTTAGGAACCTCCCTCGATAGATATAAATCTCCGCTGGCTCCGAACACCGGGAGTCTCTGGCAGTTTCATAGCTTGCTTACTCTGAAGCTATTTTGAGCTTTTTCAGCGGCCAAGGATAGCAGTTGATCGACAAGAACAGTCCACACTACACATAAAAACAAAAATGACTCTCACGATACTGACCGATGATCAAATCTCGGAGCTGCTCTCCAACTTGACAAAAGAGGAGCTCGAGAGGTTTATGGGGGTGCTGAGGGGGGCGTTGCATGAGTATTCGACTGCTACCACTGTCCCTTCCTCTACTACTACCAATGGGAAAGAAAATGTCGCCCCTGTGACGGCGGCGGAGATCCACCAACCGGAGAGGACGTCTATCAGCAGTAAAGCAACGGGGGCAACGACGTTGTTTATGCCTAGTTCTAGTTCTGTTGGGACAGGTATTAAAGGTATTGCAATCCCTACCCCCTTTTCGAAAATGGTCAGGGTTGGTGTGTGTGTGTATACTGATATGGTGGTGTATAAAAGTCGTAACATTAACCTCCCCCTCTGCCAACCCTGAGCTCGACACCCCAAAAGAAAACATCAAACCCACCGGCGCGATTACATTGTTCTCGCCATATGGCACACCGCTGGGCTTCCTCCACGCTTCAACATTAACAGCTTTCCGCACGGCGTTGGCCTCACTTTTGTTGATATCCAAACGAGACACGAGCCATCTGAGAACAATAACCGTTTTTGGGACTGGTGCCCAGGCTTACTGGTAACCTTTTCTTAACCCCATTCATTCCCTCCTCCTTCCTGAACTGACCACAGAACAGGCACATCCGCCTCACCCTCCTCCTCCTCGGCCCACACATCCACCAAATCAACATCCTCTCCCGCTCCTTCTCCCCCTCCGTCTCCTCCCTCCTCCGCTCTTTTGTAACCTCCCCCCACCGCTCAACAGAATCCTGGTCTCACACCCAGTTTTCGGTGTTAACCCCCGCGCACAATGAATACTCACGCCTACTGGAAGAACAGCTGCTCGAAGCAGACGTGATAATCTGCTGCACGCCCTCCACCGTCCCCCTATGGGATGGAGCGATATTAACCACTCATGAAGGGAGGCAAAAGGGGAGGTTGATTGTAGCTATTGGGAGCTATGCGCCGCATATGCAGGAGATACCGCAGGAGGTGATATTCCAGGCGTTGAAGAGGCATCATGCTCATGATGGAAAGGGCGGACATGGACATGGGAAGGGAAAGGGTTGGGGGGGCAGCATCATTTTCACTGGGGGCATAAGCATGCGGAGGAGGGCGGGGTGGTGGTGGTTGATACGTTGGATGGGGCGTTGAAGGAGGCGGGGGAGTTGATTGGCGCTGGGGTGAGGCCGGGGGAGTTGGTTGAGTATGTCTCATTTATGTCTGCTACTTTTGGAAAAAAAAAAAAAAAGAAAACTGACGGAGGGAATAGGTTGGGGGAGCTGGTGATGCTTGAGGATTATCATGAGCACCGTATCCATCACAGCCATCATCCCCATCCCCATCATCATCATCCTCATAGTCATCACCACAATGACAAGAAGGATGAGAAAGAAAACCAGCATAAGAATGGGAATGAGGCTGGGGTGGTTGGAGGAGAAGGGGAGGGGGATAAGGATAAGGAGAAGGATAAGGATAGGGAAGCGGGAGATAAGGATAAGGATAACGATAAAGAAGGTGATGACAAAGACCATCAACAACTCGCCAAATGGCTCGCAAAAGGAAACGTCATTTACAAAAGCGTCGGCCTGGGGCTGATGGATCTGTCAGTGGGGATGGAGATGGTGAAATTTGCCGGGGAGAAAAACGTGGGGAGCCGGGTTGAGGGTTCTAGGGGGACTTGTTGACTTTGGGGTCGTTGGTGTATTGAATACCCCCCTCCCCTCCCCCCTTTGGGAAGACTGATGCGGGAGGGGGAGTAAGGTGGGAGAATATAGCGGGGTTGTTGGGGGGTTGCTGGTGATGACAAGGTAAGGGGTGTGTACATACATACATACGTGAGGTATAGTACAGTACATACACACATACTCAAGATAGATAGATATATAAGAGGCGCATTATTCAAGAGTCCGCTTCAGTGTACTGTTATACATCTAGAAAGACGTTTTCATCGCGTTACAAAGACCATGTTGACGGATTATGAAGTGTCTGTTTAATGTCTACCGATGAGCTAGAGAGACACATGGAATTGGTGTCTTGACATAGCCCAAAAAATATAAAACGCACAAGTTATAAGGAACTGTTTCACAGACCTAGATAAAATTAAACGAAGATATGGAAATTCTTCCCAATGTCCATCACAGCCATTGAGCACAACTTGGGTCGATTACCTCGCACACACAGAGATCTCACATTGGCACGAACGACAAAAAATAAAAAAAAACAGAATCATACATGATGGATTCAGGTTTCTTATTGAGCTATCTAATACCCCCGCCTCCCCCCCCTTTTTGCTTTCCACAATTAACATTCCACCAACTTTCTTCCCGCGTGAGAAAAATGCAAATCGCTGTTCAGTGCTCACTAGTCCGAATCCGAATAAAACCCCTTGCTCTTGTTACTCTTCCATTATCCTTCTGATGATACAAAAACTAATTAACCCGTTTTCCCTTTCCCCCACCACCTCCTCCGTTTCCTCCTTCTTCCGTGAACAATCTTACATTAACTCCTCCCCTATCCCCCCCCCCCCACCTAAATACTCCCCAAAGCCTCCGCCCTCCTATACCGTCCCGCAACATCCCTCGGCAGCAATCCATACAACCTCGCCTCCCCACCCCTCACCCGAATCAACTCCTCCGCCATATCCGCAATCGCCGCCTCCTGCCTCAAATCCCCATGCGTCATCCCCCTAAGCGCAACCAGCCCGTCAAAAAGCTGCTCGTCCATCTTGTCCAGCTTCTCCCCCTTCTTCTTCTTCCTGCCCTCCGCCGTCGTCTGCAACCTCACCATCGGATACAGCAAATACACCACCGCCGCCCTGTCCCAATCACTGATATTCTTCTTGACCTTAAACAACAACTGCGCATACGTCGCCAGCTTCTTGAAATCCCTCGCAATGACCAAATCCGGCCCAACCCTGTTGACAAACGCCCTGTTCGCCTCGGTGTAATTCTTGGCCCAGACCAGCGCGAGGAATTCCTGGTGCGTCTCCCCCTTGGACCGATAATCCAACGCCTTGGCCTCCCAGATCCATGCCTCCGGCACCCCAAATCTCTTGAGGGCATTAAACGCGCTGTTGGGGTTGCGAGGGGCACCAACCAACCCGGCATGTCTCCCTAGATGATCCCTCAGCCCATGCTCCCTGGCCCCAGCATCCGACAGCTGCAAGAGCACAAAAGAAGCTGGAATCCAATGCCCTTGCGCAGTCAACGCAGCCGCAAACCCCAAGCTGGCCATATCCAGCTTCTCCACATCATCCTCCCCAAAGTTCACCTTCCCGCTCGCGTGGATAGCCCTGGTCATCAGCCACCCAAGTCTCGAATCACTCCAGTCAAACTCCTGGTTGGCATACGCCTTCAGCAGCGACCAAAGCGGGCTACCCGGCTCCGGCTCCCGATCTTGTTCAATATCCGCCTGAAAAGCCCGAATAGCCTCCGCGACATTGGGCCCGCCCTCCTTAGCACCAGCAGAGTAAAAAAGCCTCAGCCCAAAAGCCTGCGTCCAGTCCAGCCCAAACCGCTGAGAAATCGTAAAAGAACTCGCCCTGCTTTCAATAGGCGCGTCCTTGACACCGGGACAGACACAAGCGTTGCCAGCCAAAAGTTCGTAGATCGCTCGGATGGGCTCTGAAATCTCAGACAACACGCCCGACTCCCTCCAATCCCTCAACTGGGCCTTGATATCCTGCTGCTGACTCCCAATCCCCGCCACGAGCACAGCAAGCCTCATATCTCTCCCCTTGACCAGGTTCGCACACGCCTCCGGCACCAAATTTCCAGCCAGGCAAACAATCGCCTTCTCCTCCGCCGACTCTGCCCTCGCAAGCGCATTCCTCGACGATTCCACCACCAACTGCCTCCAAAACCCAGGCAGCCCAAACCCGTTGTCGTCAAAAAGCAAAGATGCCAGCTCCCAAACCGCATCACCCTGGGCCAACTTCTTAAACTCGGGTCCCGAGTCTCCTTGATAGCCCGAGGCGGTGTCGATATATTGCTGAAGCTGAGCCAGCACCTTGGGGTTGACTTGCGCCTCCCCGCCAGGAGTGATAGATCCGTCAACAGCCTGCAGGCTGGCCTCGCCGTCGTGAGCCGTAACGAGAACCCCGTCGGGGCCCCAATTGGGCCGAGGAACCGACTGAGTCTCCTCGTCTTCAACCTTGGGACGCGTTTGGTATGGCCACTGTAAAACAAGAAAAAATGTCAGAAAACTTTTTTATTCATTATACATAGAATTACAAAACCGATGATGCAATTTTTGGGTAGAGGTAAACAAGAATGTGAGTGTGTGTGCAGAAAAAGCTAGGAGACAAGCGGAACACCGACCTTCACGAAACCCTTTGCCGGCGATGCCTGCAAGGACTGAGTCGGTCCGCCTTTCGTCTGCTGAAACAGCGACTTCATCAAATCCAGACTGGTCGCAAACCCCTCGTCGTTATTATCCACCGCCACGTCCTTGGGCGCCGGACTCCCGCGATCCTTCATATCCCAAACCGCCCCCGTCTCGTTGAGCTCCCGCAGAGTGGCCCGATCCACCGTCCTGGGCGCCCGCACGCTCGCCTGCAAAATCTGTGTCCAATCATCACCACCAGCAACCTCAATCTTTGTCGGGGCTGTCGACTTCTTGAGCGCTCGCATTTGTGCTCTCAGAATGCCAGCAGGAACCTCGGCGTTATTGTCATCATAACGCGAGAGCTGGAAATCGTCTTGGGCGCCGTCGACTGAGCCCTGCTCATACGAGTCGTCATAGGCTTCGAGCTGGTAGTCATCGGGTCCGTCAGCCATGCTTTCATCTTCAGGCCACTCCCGTGATGGTATGGGGGTGTCAGCGTCCAGGGGCTCATGAGGTGGCGTACCCTGGTGGTGAGCGACATCAGAGTCGTCTTCATCATCGAACATGGCGGCTTCTTCGTCGTCAAAGGCACCGGGCAGAGTGCGGCGGCTGCGCTTGAACTCAAATGTGTCGTCGGGATCAACGGGGGACGTAGACGAGGCCTCGATAACCGGGCTCGGAATCTGTTCGACGTCATGCTGAACAACTCGCTGGACAGCCTGTGCAGGCTGGCGCACAACTGCTTCCTCCTCATACTCGTCATCAGAGTCATCATCGTCCAGACCATAAGTTGTGAAGTGCTCCACAGAGAACTGCCAGACACCAGTCTCTGGGTCGTAGTGCTCAAAGGTCGTATCGGGGATAGTCTTAAGCTTCTGAATGTGCTTTTCAAGACGGCGGCCACTGACGTCCCGTCCACCACGAGGCCAAGAATGCTCCAGTGAGATCAGCGCAGGGACGTTCAGCCCCTTGCCGACGGGTGGCTTCTTCGCTGCGATGGGATATACGGTGGCCGAGCGGGGGACCAAGATGACGATGTTATCGACAATCTCATCCACGTTAATGTTGCTGAGGTCGACAGGAACCTTGAACTGAACATTGCCAACATGCACGCGGCCCACCGTAAAGTCCACAACCTTTTGGCGCTGCATCCTGTTCATGGCGCGTAGCTCCTCGAGCGAAGGGCTCATCCAGTACTCACCAGGCTCCTCAACGCCAGAAGTCGGGGAGCTGGGAGCCTTGGCAGGCTGCACAGCCCGAGCAGCTTGAGGAGAATCTTCCTCGTGGACGATGGCAAGCTCATTACCCTTGACTTGCACCATCTCGGGAGCAGCTGTGACAGGGGAGGCCTTGCTGCCGTTGGTGCCGTTGGTGCTGGAACGGATGGAAGGTTTCAGATAACCAAGATTGTCACTCTCGGTGCCGTCAGTAATCGCGGCTTGGGCACTCTCGCCGTTGTTGGGGCTATCGGCGGTGCTGGTGTCAAAGCTGACCCTCTTGGCCAACTTCCGAGCGCCGCTGACATCTTCCTGAGCTTGCTTCTTGTCGCTGGTGTTGAAAAGATCACTGCGCATGTCCTTGTTGATAATCAACTTCTTGTTGCTGGAGCTCCCGAGAAGACGCATGCTAGAGTTGGCCGAGAAAGCACCAGGCTGCAGGATGCTGTCTTCGACGTTGAAGCTCCGACGCAGGTTGCTAGCAGAGATGCTCTTGCTCAACCCGCGGTTGACGCTGCTGGCCAAAAGGCTTTGTCCAAGACCACCGGGGGTGCTAGAAATGCTCGAGGGCGTAGCAGGAGAGCCATAGGCGCTGTACGAGAAGCCGTAGCCTCTCTTCTGAGGGGTAACAAAGCGGGACGCATTCGCAGGACTGAGCTTGTACATGGGCAAGATCGAACGGCTCTTAGCCTTGGGCTTGCCACCCAAAGGTGTTGCCAACGGTCCGGGGTTGGTCACCTTGTCGTCACTGAGCCCCGAAAACAACGTGGCTGCGCCATAGGCGGAAAGATCATTGATGCTGGTTGACAAGCCCTGTTGCTGCTGCTGTTGTTGGGAAGCACCGAGCAGAGAGTTGCCCAAGCCGAGCTGGGGTTGCGACTGGGCAGAAGCGCCAAACAACGATCCAGCCTGGGGCTGGGCGGATGCACCAAAGAGACCGCCACCAGTCGTGGTGCTGCCCCCGAAAAGTGACGGCTTTGGCTGGTTGTTCTGGGCTAGGCCGCCGCCGAACAGACCACCACCAGCTTGCTGTTGAGTCTGGGTATTTGTTCCCAGACCACCGAAGCCACCCGTGGTTCCAGTGCCTCCGCCAAACAGTGATCCAGTAGCAGCTGGCTTGGCCCCAAAAAGACCTCCAGTAGCTGCTGGTTGAGCCGCAGCTCCGCCAAATCCTGTACCAGCAGTGGTCGTCCCTGCACCGCCTCCAAATAGAGAGGTTGTCCCTTGTGTAGCCGTTGTCGTACCTCCACCAAACAGAGAGCCAGTAGCAGGTTTAGCTTGGGCGCCCCCAAAGAGACCACCTCCAGTAGCAGCGGGCTGAGCTGCAGCTGTGCCAAACCCGCCGAAGCCCGTAGCGGCTGGTTGTTGCTGTTGCTGCTGAGCACCGCCGAAGAGACCGCCGCCGGTTGTATTACTTTGTTGCTGAGCGCCTCCGAAGAGTGAACCGCCGGTACCAGTAGTAGCAGTGGCCCCGAAGCCAGTACCGGCAGTGGTAGTACCAGTTCCAAAGCTGAAGCCAGAGGCAGGCTTCGCAGCAGTTGCCGCATTGTTGCCGAAAAGACCACCACCAGTAGTAGCGGCTCCAGTGCCGAAGCCAGTGCCAGTTGTTGTTCCAGTGGTGCCAAAGCCACCACCGCCGCCTCCGAAGAGACTGCCACCTGTAGCAGCAGGTTGCGCAGGGGTAGTTCCAAACATACCGCCGGTCGTTGTTGCAGGTTTAGCACCGAAGAGACTGCCGCCACCAAAACCAGTAGACGTGGCAGCAGGAGTTGTTGTTGCTGCTCCAAAACCTCCTCCTGTTCCAGCACCACCAAACAAGCTCCCTCCCGTGGTAGCACCCGAACCGAAGCCACCGCCAGTAGTTGTACCGGTACTGCCAAAACCCCCAAAGTTGGTATTTCCAAAGGTCGCCCCGGTAGCACCTCCAGATTTCCGACCCTGGTTATAGTCGGCCAACCGAAGTTCCTCGGCAGACCAGCGCTTGTAGGCATCCATGAACATAACATTCTGGAATGAGTTGCTCTGGGTCGGGTTGTTGGGTTCCTTTTCTACCAAAGGGGAGAAGGCAACGACAGCTGTCCCTGGAGCATCGCCGGTATTGGTGCCAATCCCGGGGTTGTTCGTCGCGCCGAAGCCGGTTCCTGTGGTGGTTGTGCCTCCGCCGCCGAAAAGGCTGCCGCCAGTCGCCCCGGAGCCGAAAGTCGTCCCTGTGCCACCAAAGCCAGTTGTGGCAGGCTTGGCTGCGCCGAACAGTGATGATCCACCTCCACCGCCAAAGGGTGTTGATGTGGTGGCAGTATTGGCAGTGTTTCCGAAGCCGAAGCCTGTGTTGCCAGCGGTGGCAGTCGTGCTTCCAAAGAGGCTCCCGCCGCTGGTGCTGGCTGGTGTGCCGAATGTTGGCTTCGCGGCGCCGAAACCACCGCCTCCAAAAGCACCCCCGGTGGTATTTGTGCCAAAGCCGCCACCAGTACCGCTACCGAAGAGG
This sequence comes from Apiosordaria backusii, assembly GCA_030549205.1. NCBI lineage: Eukaryota > Fungi > Ascomycota > Sordariomycetes > Sordariales > Lasiosphaeriaceae > Apiosordaria > Apiosordaria backusii. The sequence continues at coordinate 309,922 of JAUKTV010000022.1, forward strand.
CTGCCGCCGGTGGTGCCGGGCGCAGCATTGGTGTTCGCTCCGAAGCCTGTGCCTGTGCCAAACCCTAGTGTAAGAAGAGTCAGTAATCAGTCGCGTTCTCCGGAAAGCCATTGCCGGACGTGTGCCAGCTTGATGAAGCGTCGATCGATGTCGCAATGGAGAGTCGTCCCCGAAGAAGTCGAAAAAGCCGATGATACGTACCTGAAGTCGTGTTGTTTGTAGCACCGAAACCGCCAAATGTTGACCCGGTGGTATTATTATTCTGGCCGAAGCCGCCGCCGCCGCCGAAGCCGCCGAACGCCATCGCCGTGGTGGTGATCGATGTCGCGCAGTGGCAGGCAGACGAAAATGTTGTGTTGTTGTTGGATTGACTAAATGGAGGTTGGCTGTCCTCAGTCGCGCGAGATGGCCAAGTATTTCGTTGTTGCCGATGATTATTGTTCTTGTTGTTGTCGAATCAAATAGATAGAGTCGACAACCAACTTGAAAAAAAAATCGCGAGGCAGGGACTGGTGTCTGCCGGTGCTCGCTCTGCGCGTAACGTGATGGATGTTATTTTCCCCCGAACAAGAAAAAAATGAATAGTCCCGAAATCCCTTGTACACAATGAGATAAAGGAAAATCAATAAGGCAGGTTTCAGATGTTGACCTGCACTGTCGGGGTGAAAGGTAAAAAGAAAATGGGCGACCTTGTTTTCTCAGACCCTTGTGGTTGTGGTTGTGGTCGTGACAGGCGCGATGGAGAATGAAGTTGGCAAGCTCGCGAAAGAGTTCCGCTCTTTCCCTCTGCCTGGCCCGTGGCCCGACCTTTCTCTTTCCTAGTGTAGCCCAATGAGTGGGGCAAAGAGCTCAGGTTTGACCAGTCAGATGAAAGAGAGAGCCCTGGGTGAGCCGTGCGTCACCTGCGAAAAAAAGTGGCAGGGGGTCGCAGCTTTTTTGACAGAACACACGGACCAGTTATCAAGCACCCAGGATCAAACTACGGATTTGTCTCTCTTGTCTTCAGTTCAACATGCTGCTTTGATGAGCAGAGAACAAGAGCACAGTCTCTACTGCGTATCCCTCGATATCTTATTTATCCCCCCATTTCCTCGCTCCTCGCTATCCCGCTTATCAACCATCTCTTCTAGTCCATCACGTGTGCCCGCGCAATATGCCAGCCAAATGCCCAATTCCCCCCTCTGATTGGCCCAGTAGCTCCAAGCTTAGTAATTCGACTTTCTGCCTTGCAGCCATTGACAGCACTTGACAACGTTTCCTGCGAATCATTGACTCCTCCAAGTGAAATAATTGGATGCCTTGCTATCTTTCACGTTTTAGAATTTACCCCTGATGAATCACACAAGAGCATTTTTCTTTGCTGTATGATTCTATCCAGTCATGCCACTTAAAGACTATAAACCCCCCGGACACTTGCGCCTTTGTTCCTTGGTGACTGCTCTCTCTTCACGAAAGGATCAGATAACTTAAGATGCCTCCACGTATAACAGATTTCATTGTGTTGCATGCACATATGTCATATTTCACCTCTCGTATACATAACATCGTTCGTTACCTTCAACTAGCAACCCCCCCCCCACGTCAATAACCTCCAAGGAACACGCCAACAACCTTCGCCATTCTTTCACAGGGCACCCACCCGCCTTTGAAACCATCATTTTTATAGATCGAAAAAAACCATACAATCTGCATTTCTGACACTTTTACACCTGTCCTGCCTGTCTCATCTGTGTCATGGTGGAAGCTTCACATAATCACACCGAGAACTAGTATAGTGATACCCACATTGAAAAAAAAGCTCAAGTTCCAAGATAGAAGAGAGAAGAAGAAAATAAAAAAAGAGGTAAATAAATCATCCATCCATCCACCACATCCGCTTTCACCCTCTCCGCCCTCCACCCTCCACCCACTCTCATGTTTTCTCCTCGCTCACCACCAAAACCTAACAATGGAATATACTGCCTCTCACCCCTAGCAAAATCTGAGTCTTCCATTACCCGCCTTCGTTTCGCTGCCCCCTTTTCCCCATATATCATCACCTCACTCCTTCGTGTACCCCCCCCCCCTTAAAACTGAATCAAATCCCCCTGCCCCTGCTGCTGCTGTTGCTGCTGCCTCTGCGCAAAAGGGTTATTCACCCCTCCTCCAACACCCCCAAACGCTCCTGGTCCCGTAGCAGCCGGCGCCTGCTGCCCACCATACGACACTGTAGGCATCCCAGTAAATTGCTGTCTCAAAAACGGGTTACTCCCCGTTGCATCCGCCGTAACTCTACCCAGCCCTGCACCAGCGCTGTTCACAAAAACTCCCGGAGCCGTGTGCTGCGCCGGAATACGCAAGTTACCCGTATTGCCGAACGTATCCAGACCCTCACCCGTAGCCAGCAACGCGTTAAGCCTTGCCTCGTGCTCCGTCATCTCCCTCTGGGGTTGCTGCTGCTGTTGCTGCTGCTGGGGTGGTTGGACTTGGAACGAGGGCTGAGACTGGAACTGCGGCTGGGACTGGGCGGCGGGTTGCGAGGTGAATGAGCTGAAAGTGGAAAGTGTCTTTTGCTCGGGGAGACTGCCGAGCGAGGAGGTGGCTTTGAACGCGGAGGATGGTCGCTGCGCAAAGGGGTTGTTGGAGCCTGTGGGTGTAGGCTTTAAGGATTGCAAGCCAGTGCTGTTGTTGCTGGCCCAGGGGTTGTTGCTGCCTGGCTGGAGGGTGGGTTCTTGAATCTGTGGTGTCAAGAACTGCTGCTGCTGCTGTGTCTGTTGTTGCTGGAATGGCTGCTGCTGCTGCTGTTGCTGCTGCTGCTGGAGATATGGGTTATAGCCTGTCGGTTGGGGCTGGAAGGCCTGCTGCTGCTGCTGTTGACCATATGGGTCGAAAGCATTTGGCTGCTGGCCAAATCCGTTGGAGAAGCCATTCTGATATCCAGTTGGCTGAGGTTGCTGAACCCCATACCCGGTATAGGCAGCTTGTACATAGCCCGTTGGCTGCATCTGCATCTGGTTCTGGTCGATCGGGTTGGCAAAAAAGTCAACCGCGCTCCCTTGCTGATAGCCCTGGTTGAATCCGGTGAACTGAGGTTGAGCCGTTGGCGTCGGTGTGTCGTCGAAGAGAGCCGCAGCATTGGTCGACTCCAGTTCCCGTCGCCGTCTTTCCTCTTCCTCCTTGCTGAGCTTGATCGCCTTGGCCAAATCGTCGTCATCCTCATCTGCATTCCGGCTCTCGCGCTTTTTCCTATCCTCCTCCTCTTGAAACTTGCTAGCCTCAATCGCCAGCTTATACTCAGCATCCTCTTCATCGGTGGGCTGCCGTCGCTCGCGGCGGGGCTGCCGCTCTTCCCTGCTCTGCTGGGGGCCGTATTCCTCGAGGCCGTTGACACGGGACTTCCAGATCCTTCTATCGGTTCGCTCGTTTCGCAATCTCTCCTCGTCGGCGATCAGCGCCGACAGCTCCTTTGCGGCAATTCGAACTAGCAAATCCACGTCAGTCAACCCTTCCTCAGCAAACAAAAGAGACGTCTTCAATGCCCACCGTTTGCTCCAACGTCCTTGCCCTCCTCATCAATGTAGATAAACTCGCGCAGCGTTTTGATGATGAAGATGTTCTGCTTGGCCCACGTCACAACCAGCTCGGAGCCCTCGTGCAGGCAATAGTCCATAACCTTGAGAGCCTTGAGCACGTGTCGCCAGTTCTTGCCCTTGTCGTTAAGCCGCTTGTCGAGCATGTCCATAATCTCGTAGAACTCTGTTGACCTATTTGGTGGGTGGCGGGCTGCGTCAGCAAAATTGTTGGACTTGGAGACACCTGTGCTCGTGAGCCGGCCGGCACCGGTGAGGTTGCGTATGCACTCACGAATTGTACGTCAACTGAGCGATCTCGCTCATCTGCGTCCCTGTCGGTCCCCATGGGTCATTGCTGGTCGCTGGTTTGTCCGGCAGTTAGCAAAAGCCCCTTGATTTTTCTCGCGATTCGATTGCGCGCATGATACGGCGCAGCTGGGGACGTTTGACGTCTTGTTCCTTATGACGGAGGAGGGAACCCACCTTCGCGCACCTTGACCTGGACGCTGGAATAACCCTTGGTGACATTCTTGACGCTGCGAATGACTTTCGACATGTTGGCGTCGGTGTGAATAAGAAGAGGGGAATGATTTCCCGGCGGTAGCGGATGTCGAGAGTAGGAGGCCGGTAATGTCGCAGAAAGAGAAAGCTAGGGAAGGCGAGTGGTGGTGGTAGCAGTGGTGCGTGTCCCGGCCGGTCGGGGGAGGATGGGTGGTGCCGACGGGAGCTTGGCACGAGCGATGGGTTGTGTGAGCAAGAACCTCCTAAAGGACGCGCGCCACCAACCTTCCAAGTTTAACAGTCTCGGTAGGCAAAAAGGCAGTTGGTGCGATGATGATACCTGGGATCTTGTCTGCGACGAAGTGGTTGTGCAACCAAACACTCGTAGGAGAAATCGGCAGATACGTTTAAGCTTTTTCGCCTTCTCTTCAGCCCCTGATTCGCAATCTTTAGCTATGGTAGGTAAGGTACGTGAGTGTGGCACGGTGGTTGGTGGGTGCTGAAGAGCGGGGAGCTTGATTCAACTGCTCAAAAGGCCTTGCCCCATATAATAGTCCACATCAGAAAACAAACAGATGGTGAGGTGGCCGAGCGGTCTGTGGCGCCAGGTTCGGGTTCACCTGAATTCCACTTGAACCCTTCGAGCCACCGACCGGCAACTTGATCGCCAACCTGGACCGTACACTTTGCCAACTTCAGGACACCTAGTTGCCAGTGGCTCAAGTAATATAAAAGTTGGCAAGATGAAATTGTATCTCTCTTCAAGATTGGAGATGACAGCGAAGTGGATAGATAGGGAATGCACCAGCCATTTACCGAGATTCCTACCTCGTGCCTCATAAAAATCAGACAAGCCTCAGCCGATCTTCATCAGACCTTCATCGGGACCGTTCTGCCTCCTTCATTGACGCTTGACAACCTGGAGCGACACCAAAATGTCCCAAATGAAGTGGCGGCTGCAGCATCGAAGCAATGCCAAGACATTCCAGAAGAAAGTGTCCACCTCGCGCTAATCGACTTTGGGCAGGGACATCATTGAAACGACGACTTGAAAGATTCATTGAAGGTTATGACGTAAATGTTGCTATTCTCATATGCCACACGATCTGTGGCTCTTGCTGTGAACCTCCCCGTCTGACATGCATCTCGGACCTCGTGAAAGGGCCCGTTGCAGTCTGATAAAGGTACAGGGGCTGCCCTTGAAAGGTAAGCGGGTAAACCAATATCTAAACCACCTGGCGTGCACTCGTCTGCCCTGCTTCTCAAGCAACATACCACAAAACCTGATCGATGTGTTCCCAACCAACCCGCGATTCACTGCCCAACCCAAATAAAAATGACCATCGCAGGAGTAAATAACACTGTATATGAGACAAGAACTTTGGAGTATACATTGAATATTTCAGTCTTCGTTCATGTCATGGTTCTGGACTTGAGTATCCAATAGCTACCCTTGGTCAAGCACATCAAGCTACTATATATATAATTTACAATTCAATTCGCTTTCTCTACCAAACTACTACTTCTCTCTCCTGATCATTTCCTATTCTTCTTCCTCTATCTTTTTCTTCTCCACCTCTACCCCTCCATCGTTAGCTATCACCCAAACCAGATCTCTCTCCTCCTCCTCCTTCAGAAGGTCGCCCTCTACTTCTCATCCAGTGAACCCTCAACCGCCCTTCTTCTTTTTCCCTGCTCTCTCTCTCCTCAAATACTCAACTCTCCACCTCCCTAAATACTCCTCCTCCTCCTCCTCATCTTCCCCTTCCGCACAAGGAGTCTCCTATCTCCTAGGCGAGCCATTCCCCCCCTTAGTAGGCGTAAAGGCATTCCCCATCGACCCAAACCCCGACCCCATCCCGCTCCCCATCCCAACACTCCCCATGATCCCCGATCCCACCATCCCCACACTCCCCGTCCCCAAAACCGCCGCCTTCCTAATCGGCGTCGTCGGCCCAGCAACCCCATCCGCCGCCGTCCCAACCGCCGCCGCTGCCGCCCCCCCAACAATCGGAGGCGTATCCGTCCTCTTAATCACAGACGACGACGACTCCCCCCCCTCGTTAAACTTGGCATTAAACCCAATAGCCTTGCACCTCAAGTAAATCTGCTCAATCTCCCTCTCCCACAGCCCCGCGTCCACATACTCCTGATACTTCCTATACAGCCTCAGCGCCGCCAGCGCATCCTCCACCGAATCATGCTGCCCCTGCTGAATCTTTTGCTTCAGCACCACCCGCGACAGCACGCTCAAACTCAGCACCCTCCTCCACGCCGACAAGTGGTAAATCACCGCCGTGTCAATCACCTGCGCCCTCGGCACGTGAATGTTCATCACCCTGAAATCCTGCCTCAGGCCGTGGCCCAAGAACGTCACCCCCAAATTCAGCAGCGTCCAAATCTTCCTGTACGCCGTCTTCAGCGTGACCAGCGTGTGCTTCGACGTCCTCGTGTCGAGATCACTCGGCGTGATCCCAGAGTACTGCGTCAGATAGTCATGCACCGGCTCCCGGATCGTGATCCAGTCGTCGATAAACGCCGTCCCCTCCAGCTCCCCCTGCGCTCGAATCACGCTCACCCTCCCCAGCGCCAGCCACATCGGCCGCAGCGTCTCCTTCTCCCCGTTCGAATTGATCTGTATCTCCTGATCCTTCAGCGAAACATACTCCGTATCCAGCCCGACAATCGTCCCCGGCCCGGGCTTTTCCATCTCCGGATCCAGCAGCCGGTACGTCTTGTCGTCCAAATGCGGGCTCAGATCCTTGTACAAAATCGACGTGTCCAGCCTCGTCTTCCACTCCGTGTTGCTCTTGTTGTTCGCCTGCTTGACCTGGTACATCAGCACGCTCGGCAGCTTCCACGCCGCGTTGAACGTCAGCGCCTCGGCGCTCGACACCCTCCTCACCGAAAAATCATTAAACAGATGCCACTTGCTCTCCGCCGGCGGCGTCGGTTCAGAGTGGGCTACGTTTACCATGGCCACCAGGTGCGGCTTCTGCGGCGCAGGGTGCTCAATGTTGACCACCATCCCCATCAGCGAGTACACCGTGATGTCGTGCGCGCCCCTCTGCAAGTGAACTCTTAGGTCCTCCCCCTCGTAGCAGAAAAACTGCCCGCCGCTCACTATAACCCCGATTTCCTCGGGCAGCCAACCCGGCGTCGCCCAGAGCCTGCGGTTCTCCTGCTGCCCGTGCACCGTCATCGCCGTGTTGATGGTGAGAACCGCCGGAACGCTCTTGATGGTCTTGCGGAGCTGTAGACTCTGGTATCGCTTGCAATTGCCGCACCAGCCTTTTGTTCCCACCTCCTTTTCCACTCCCATCTTAAGCACCTGCGAAAACGTCGTTCGTGGAGCCCTCGCATTCCGAATGGCCGGTTTCGGCGGGGGATAAATCAAGTCAATGACCTGAACAGCCCCAGTCTTTGTTGTTTCTGTCCGGCAGTTCATGCAATTGATGTTGACCACTGCAGAAGTGGTGAGTAGTTTGGAAGTCAGCTCCTCCGGGCTTGGAGGGTCAGGCAACTTCAACAACGTCCGCTCCAGCGCCGTGGAGATAGGGGGAATGCTTTGGTACTCAGTTTTCGTCTGGTCCATAAGAAACCTAGACAGGGACTGAACCCTTGTGTGAGGTGTAGGACCTGGCTGGGCCCCGCCGGTCGTCGAAGAGACGCGGTGACTATGGTGGTCCTCTTCAAGAAGGTCCAGGGGCTGTGATTCGCTTCTACCAGTAATAGTTTTGAAAAGGTTCGTGGCATGGCACGTCAGACCCTCAGCCTTCTGCAGCATGTCGAAGACGAACCCGAGCTCGCATAGGAGACAAAGATCTTTGACGCATGATGTGGCGACGTGCTGAAGGGCCATGTTCCGAATAAGCGGGGTGTAGTTCATAACCTGCAAAAGAGAATTGGCGTATGAATTTGGGATTTGATTTTCAAGGCCGGCATATCTTGTTTTATTGAAGAAGCCAAAGTCGAAGTCATCGACGCCAAATCTGCTGTATTTGATTTCGAGGGTTCCGTAGATAGGGGGAGGCTCCGGTTTTAAACTCTCTGCCGCATCCTGCGCCAACGTCTCCTGATCCGCATGGTTGTCTGGCACCGGGCCGTCTCTCCCTCTTTCGCTGAGGAACTTTGGTGCTTGCAGTTTATTAGAGGCCTTGGTAGCCCGGGTGTCTTCGATCTGATTGCGCTTGAGACCTGTCGTATTCCTACCGTAGTACCCCCAGTCTGCCTTGTTGAGAGTAGCGATGAAGGCCGGGTCGAATTGTGGTGGCGGAGCGCCAGCATCCGATATGATATCCGCAGGCCACGCCGAAAATAACATGGTTCCGTAGTAAAACGGCATGCCAATCGAGCTCAGAGGACTATAAAAGTGTCAGCATAAGACCACATCCAACTCCAATATCTCCAAACTTACGTATCCACACTCCAATCCAGTTGCGGCGCCGGTTCCTCCGGCTCAGGAAAGGTGATCGGCGCACCAATATTCGTAAACTGTATCCCATCCGACGGCGACCCCCAGAGCGCAATATTCCGGTCATTGTCCGCTATCACCAAAGCCCTCCCCGACGGCGCAATCTCAAACAGGTTGATCGACGCCTGCAGATGCGCGTACCTGATATTCGTGGTATTAGGATTCATGATATCCACCACATGCATCTGCCCCTGCTGAGACGAAACAATAGTCGTCGTCAACATCCTCGGGTGCAGCCGCACATAGGCAGCCAAAGGCGGGAAAGGCATCGGCTGAATCGACGTCATATTCCGCAGGTCGTAGACATTGACATAAGGATCCGGTACTCTGCTCGAAGACCCAGGCCCTTGCTGCTTATACGAGCCGCCGCAGGTCACAATATAATCCCCGGAAGCATCCATGTCGTTGATATAACTCTGGTGCGCCTGCCACTCCTTCTCGACCTTGAACGTAGTCGGGTTCATGATATCGATCCGCCCCGTCTCCGTCGCGGCGCATATATACCTCCCTCTCTTCATGATCTTGTAATGATGTGGCGCAGGGACCTATATCTTTTGTCAGCCCCCCTCTCCCCCAGCAAACCCCCCAACCCCTCCCTGACAACTCACCTGCTTGGTAACCTCCCCCTTAACCACATCAATAACAAACATCGTCTCCTGCCACCCCGCCACCAAAATCTCGTTCGCCCCTTTACTCGTAAAGCTCATGCACCTCAAGTCCCTCATCCCCTCATGCCGTATATTCCACAGCGCCGGCCCCCTCCTCATGGCCATATGCACCCCCTTCCTCCCCAACACAATAACCCCCTTGTCATGAAACAAAAACTGCTGCACCGGCCCATCATTCGGATCAGTCTGTATCTTGAACGCCGTATACCGTTGAAGCTCCCGGTTCGCAAAAGACGATACCCGTCCCTATCCCCAGCATACACTGTCAGCATCTGTCCCATTTCTCATCTCCCCCAAGAAAACCTACCTTCCAATCCCCAGCCCACAACAACTCAGCCTGCGGATCAAACGCCAAAGCCGTAGCAGGCTGCAACCCCGGAACAGCATTCAACCCCCCTCCCCCTCCTCCTCCCACCCCTATTCCCCCTATCCCAGGTGGCGGCCCATACGGCTGGTGCTGCTGTTGACCAGCTGCCTGGTGGTGTAAACTGTTATGATGCGAGTGCTGGTGCGACGGATGGCCTGGATGCGCTGGGTGCGCTGCATGCGACGGGTGCGAATGTGAATGTTTGTAATCGTTCGGCAAAGGCACCGGAAAGGTGATGCGGTTGACCTGCGGTGTCCAGTCCGAAAAGTAATTAGCCATCTGTCTATAATTTAACCTTCCAAATACCCTCCTCTCTCTCTCTTTCTATCTTCGCCCAACAAGCAAATCCCCCCTGCGCGATGCGGGTTGCGAAATGCACGGCACCAAGGAAGAAAGAGAGAGAGAGAGCGAGTCGCGATGATGGCCCATCCCCGGGCAGCAGCAGCAACAATGGCGGGGTGCAATCCACTTCTTCCCACTCCACCATCCTTCCTCTCCAGCCCATATCCCAGCCAAAAAACAACAACACCAACAAGAACAGCATGAAAACATGAAAAACAAAACATCAGAAAAACTAACTCACCTCATTCCAATCTGGGTCCATAGCGGCTTGCTTGCTCACTTGCTCGCTTGCTCGCTTGCGTGCTTGTTGCTGCTTAATCGTTTCCCCCACTCCTCGAATTCACATCTTACGAGAATAAATCGGTCGAGAAAGCAGGAAAAAAGGAGAGCAGAGCAGCCAAAAAAAGAATGTAGAATTAACGCTTTGTAGTTCCAAAATGACAGAAAGGGAAAAACAAACCCAACAATGCGAAAAAGGGGCCAGGCAATGTTTACGGAAATGTAAAACTAAAAAACTAACCAAACTCAATGGAGGGGGGGAACCAACTTCAAGCTTGGAAATTCCCCACAGTTGCATCCCCAACTGGCTGGAAGTTGTTGCTTTTCTTCAGCCTCCAGCCTTAACAAAGAAGCTCGTGCACGTCCCTACATCTTGTTCTTTCGGGAATTGATGAATATGCCGGGGTTTATCCGATAAGATTGATTGAATAACTTCCTTAGTCCGTGCGCCATCTATGATTCTGGCTGCCAGCTCTCATTATGAAAGAAGTTTTGCGATATACTTATAGGTCCTTAATAGATTTGCAAATCTTTCTGTAAATAGAGTAGGGGATAAAAGCAATAGATAAGCTCGAACTAACTAGACAGTAGGCCTATAGTAACTATATTAAAATTACATCTATCCTATTAAAAATCTACGTTTTTTATATCTTGTATTTAACTATATAAAAGGTTAAGAAAACTATAAATATTTTAAATATAATAATGAAACTTAAATATTCTAAATATATAATAAAAATTAATTTATAAATAATTTTAACTATAATTAATTAATTAATTAAAACTTAATCCTTTAATTTAATTACTTACTATTAACTTAATTACCTATTACTTATAATAATTACTATCTTTATTTATTAAATATATAATAAAACAATTAATAATTTTAAATTTATTAAAAAATCATCATTATTACCTTTAAAAGCTTCTTCTTTTTACTTAAACTACTTTAATATAACGTTATTTTTAAAATTAATAATGTAATTATATTTAAAATTACTATAACCTTTTTATTTATATTAATATTATTAATTCAAAAAAGTATTAATATTATTAATAAGCCTTTAATTAATTAACTAACTTTAAATTAATAATAAAGATTATATCTTGTTAAAACTATCTTTAGAGTAATAATTCTTACTTTAATTTTCTATTAAATAAAACTTAAAATTATTAAATTTATTTAATAATACTTATATAATTAATTTAATAATATTACTAATATTTTAAATAAGTAAAAATAATAAAAGCTATAAAAGTAATAAATTAATAGATATTTTATTAAATAGCTTTTAAATAAATTTAAATATAAACTTTTCCTTTCTTATATTAAAAAAAAAATCTCCCTTTTACTTTTTATCACAATGCTAACTAAGAATTAAGTAGAATATCTTATTATTATATAGAAAAAAGGAAAGGGAAAGGGAGCAAAGCTTTCCTAAAATTAAGTATTTAAATGTATACTATTAAGGCTTAAATACTTTACTTTACTTATAGATTAGTATAGTACTGTAATAATATTCTCCTTTTTTAAAATACAGTTACCTTTAATTGTAATTTAAAAACCTCTTTTAAAAATAAAAAATCTAACTTTTAATACCTTTAACCTTAGGCCGTTATTATATTATAAAGGTAAGGTTATTCCAGTACTATTATTACTTTATTATTATATTATTTTATTGTTATTTTAATAATTGTAATATTATTAAAAGCCTTTTTTTATTTTATTTAAGTAAATACTTTATTTTATAGTAATTTTTTATTTAACTTATAAATTTCTTTATATATAATACTTTCTTTTTCTATTAAATTATCGTAATACTTTTTCTTTTTCTTTAAATTATTATAATGCTTTTTTTTTCTTTACGGTTTTTATTTTTATTATTAATATCTTGCTTTTAAATCATTATTTTTTAATTACTTTCTTTTTTTCAAATCCTATTTTTATTTTAAATTATTATTATACTTTAAAGTATTTACTAATAAAATTATATAACTATAATTTACTACTTTATTATTATTTATATATTCTATTAGCGTTTGTAAATGTCTCTCTAAAAAGTGGAGCTTCCAAAAAAAAATTCTTTTACAATGCTATACCCGGCGTTAGTTCTCTTTACAGTTAATTTAGTATACCACTTAAACTACTTAAGGCCACCGTTATAGTTACATAGTTATTATATACTTATTACATACTTACTATATAACTAAACCTTCTACTGTCGAGTTTAATAATAAGCTTATATAATAACATTATAGCCAAACCTTCCAAATACCTCCTTTATATTAAATTACTTATAACCGCGCCGATAACTTCCTCGCTAATCTATACTAAGGCCAGGCATTAATGCCTATATAAGGTTAAAAAGGATCCTATTCTTCTTTTTCCTCTCCTATATTACCTACTATATTACTCTCTTACATTACTTACTACATTCTTCTCCTATATTACCTACTATATTAAAACTTAATCGATTGCAATACTAAGTATAAGTCTGTCCTATATAACTTAACAATTAAAAGATAATACTAATATAATAGTAATATATAATCTACTATACTGAAAGCCTATAAGTATAAGATCTTAAAGTTAAATAATAGCAGCTACCTCGAATTTACTAATATTATAATAGCTATACTAAAGAAAGACAGTAAAAAGCGAAATAAAAGCCTCTCCCTTACTTAAAAGTTAACTATATATACTTTCGATACTTTATCTTCTAAATAATATACTAAACTCTATCGATTTGGATAGGATTTAATCGATCTCGAGGTAGACTGGTAGATTAATAATGAACGGAATTAGAATAAAGCATTCAAACAGAAGGATAAAGTAAAAGTATAGTTAGAGATATTAATCATCATTGTAAAAATAATAGTAAAGGATAAGACGGCCTAATAGGTAGCTAATTAAATACCTATATTAAATAACCTGAAAATACTGTTATATTAATTGTAAGCATCTGTATATTACGTCTTATGTATATACCACCGAACCTTAAGTTAGCGTTTGTAAATTAAGAAGTTTAAAGTTAATAGAATTAAATTATTTTTAATTAACTATTATTTTATAAAGGTAAATAAAGAGAAATATAAAGTATATATTTAAAGTAAATTAAACTATAATTAAGTAAATATTTATTTTACTTTTACATTTTAAAATTAAATTACTTATTTTTTAATTTTAAATCTTTATTAAAATATTTAATAATTTTAAAAACGTTTATTTAATATTAAACTTCTTTTTTTAATTTTAAAAGACTTTAAAGAACTATAATATTAACGAAAATAATAAAAAGTAGTTTATTAAATTTTATTATTTAGCTAAGGTTTATAAAGGTTTTATTAAAGTTATTTTTATAAGTTATTATATAGTACTTTTTTATCTTACTTTATTAACGTTTTTTATTTATAATACTTTATTATTACTTTAAAGTTAATTATTAAAGTATAATATAAGTTTTACTATTTTATTAATTTTAAAAAGAATATTAAGGTATATTTTTTAATTTTGATTTTTATTTAATTTATTATTAATTTTATTATAGGCCATTTATATTATATATTTTTAATTTTTAATTATATATTATTAGACTATATTTTTTTATTATAGTCTTTTCTTTACTTTTTAAGATCTTTTCGAAGAGTTTAATAAAGTTAAAGTTATTTTAAAGGAATACTAGTATATAACTATAATACAGTTATTTTTAAAGGATTTTATTTATAACCTTATAATTATTATTATAAGTATAGTTTATATTAAAATTATAAATATTTTAATTATATATTATTTAAAAGATATTATTAATGATAATTAAGAGAGTTAGGATTTTATTAATTATATCTTTTACTTTATTATAAATAACTTTCTATATATTTAAATTATTTAATTCGATAGTATTTTACTTTTATTTTTATCTTAATTTATTAATTTTTATAACTTTTTAAAGTTTAACTATATCCTCTTTTTATTTTTTTTTAAATTTTTTTTTAATAGTCGCCTTTTTTAAGCTCGGTTTTATTATCCTATAGGTCTTTAAATCCTATTCTTTTAAAATTAAATAATTAAATTTATTTAAATAACTATTCCCTTTCACTTTTTATATTTAATTATTATATTAATATTATAATTAAATTAAGTTTTAATAGGTTTTTAATATAAAAGGTTATAATATTATTATTATATTTTATTAAGTTTATTATTAACTTTTATATAAGTTTATAAAAAAGAGGTTATTTTATTTAACATTAAAGTTTCTTTTTAATTACTTTTAAGTTTAGAATTTTTTTAAAAAATTACTTTTTTTTAATACTATTTTTACTTTAATTTATTAATAAAATATTATTTACTTTTTAATTAAATTCTTTATTTGTTAAGTTTTAATTTAAGATTTTTTTTTATACTTTTTAATTAAAAAGGTATAGAAGATAGAGAAAGTTTTTAAATTAAGTAGGAGTTTTATTACTATTATATATAGGTAGACTTTAATTATAATATATAAGCTATGCTATTAATTATTAAGCTTTATTATTAGTTTTTTTAAAAATAAGTAGTAAGTATTAATTTAAATTTTACCAACGCCGGGTGTGGCATTGTAAAAGAAATTTTTTTTTGGAAGCTCCACTTTTCAGAGAGACATTAATTTAAATTTTATTTTTAATAAAGTAATAAGGGTAGTTTTATTATTTAATATTTATATAGTAGGTTTATTTTTTTTATACTTTTATTGTAAAGGTTTAATATTAGTTTATTACTTTTTAAAGATATTTAATAGTTATTTTAGTTTTAAGAAATTTATATTATTATATTATAGTTTTAACGATATCGGTTTATTTTATAAATTTAATCTTTATTCATAAATACTAGTTATAATTAATAAAAAAAGGAAATAGGTTAATAGTTTTTAAAGTATAATTATTAATAAAAAAGGGGTATTAAACTAAGTCCCTATAAGGCCTAAGTTTATAGTAAGTAACTACTATTATACTATATAGTAAAAGCTTAAATTAAAAAGCCTATCTGTTAGTTACTTAGCATTTACCTAGTACCTTACTTTACTATAAGGCTATTTAAAGGCCTACATTCTATTAACTAATAGGCTAAACTGCCTATAATTTTATATTTAGGCTATTAAGGCTCATTACTATAGGCAATATAAGTAGCTTAACCCTAACCCTACGTTAATCTACACTTTAGATTAAAGGTGCTTAGTTTTATAGCTCTTTATTAAAATACAGCACTTAGTTGTGGACTTTACAGTGTATTTTAGCCTATAACCTACAGGGCTAATAATAACCAATAGCTTGGAATTACAGCGCTTACTAATACTCTACTATAGTAATTGCAATAGTCTTCAAACTCCTAAAGCAGCTTAAAGCCTTAAATAGTTAATATACTATAACGGTAAAACGTTAATACCCTATACCCTATAAATAGCTTCTAACTAACGTACTTAACAGTTAGACTTAGCCGGCTAATATAAGTTTACAATTAATAGATTTAATAAGCATTTAAGCCTTATAACTAATAGACTTAATAGGCATTTAAGCCCTATAGTTAGTAGACTTAATAGGCATTTAAACCTTAAAATAAAGAGAGGTTTAGAAAGTAATATAAAGTTAAAGACTTATAATAGGTTTTATCCTTTATAACTATTTACTATAATATTTTCCTAACTATTAAATCAATTTAATATACTAGTTTACTATATTTTACAGTACTTTATAAATCTATATTATAATATCTACCTTTTATATATTATAGAACATCGCCTTTATAATCTACCTTCCTTTAATACCTAACTACTATTATATACTGTAAATAAAGCCTTCTTTACTTTTAATATTCTATACTATTCTTTATATAGGTCTATACTTATAGGCCTATAAAATACCTATTTTAATAGATTATAAGCCTAGGCTTATATTATTTAAGTAAATTTCTTTATTTTATAGCCTTTATAAAAATACCTATCCTATAAGCCCTATTTATTTTAAACTACCGAAGATTTAAAAAACAATATTTTAGTACTTTTAACAATACTTTTACTTCCCTTTTAAATATTAAAGACTTAAAAAATAATATTCTAATACTTCTAACAGTACTTTTACTTCCCTTTTAAGCCTTCGACTTCCTTTACTATAGAAAATAAAGATATATACAATCCCTTTATAAGCTTTAGAGCTTTAAAGACCTTCGGCCTTCTATCGACTTCTAACCTTTTTAAAGGCCTTAACTTTACTTAATACTTTTAGCAATTATAGAATAACCTTATAATTACCTTTAATAGTAAAATTAAGGCTATTATAGTAGGTCTTATTAATTAAATTAAAGCTTTAAATATTAAAATTAACTAAGTTAATATCTATATTAACAATTTCAATACTTACCTTCTATTAGAATATACTACTTTAAGCCCTTCTAAGTCTTCTTTTAAACCTTCTATAAACTTGCCTATACTACCTTTATCTTTAATTATTTTAGCTTATATAGATCTATCAGCCTCTATCGCTATACTTATTATAGTACCCTCTTTAAGTTAAATTACTTAAGAAACTACTATACTTTTAGTAAAGGATTTTAGTAAATAGGTCCTTTACTTTACTAAAAAATAAAAGCTTTTAGGTTTTAAAAACTAGCGCTTTTAATATTAGGCCTTTACTATTTAAATAAGGGTTTTAAGCCTTTTTAAGTTTATAAATAAGCCTAAGTTAATTATTAATTTACTAAATAATAACTTAAAAGCCTTCCTTCTTTTTACCATTTAAAACACTCTATAGATAGGCCTACTATTTACTATTAAGACTAAAGACTTCTTAATAACCTTTTTCTAACGATTATAAGCTTAATATACCTTTATTTAAGCTATCCTTTAAAATAAACTCTATAGGACTTATTATACTATTAAATTCGACGGTTTATTAAAAGTAGTTAAATATAATACTAAATTCAATACCCTTATTATAAGGCTTTAAAGCTTAAGTATTATAATTTAGCTTATTGATTAGGTTAATTATTACTTAAGCTTACTAAAGGGCAGTTTTCTACTATAGTATAAATACTTTAAAGCTTTAATTTACTAAAATAAGTACAATTTTAACTATTCTTACTATCCTATATTAGAATTCTTATAAAAAAAGCTTTTAACTAAGACCTATATTTCCAATACTATAGTTACTTAAGCCCTTTCTATACTTTATTCTTATATTACCTTTACTAAGGATTTTAAAGCCTTAAAGGCTTTAAATACCTTTATAATAAACCTTATAGAGCTTAGGCTTATTAAAAAGAAAAAAAAGAAAAAAGAGGATAAAAAGAAAGAAGATACTAAAGACCTTAAAAATTCTAAGGAAATTTCTTTTATAGTAAGTTTTAATCTTAATATAGGCTTTTATAGTACTAAACCTTTAAAGCCAATTATACTTTATTAAGATAGGTATCTCACAGGCCTATAGGTATAGACCTGTACAGGAAACGGCGTAGAACACTGAAAGTAAAGAGGGCTTTGTTTGCAATATATGATAGTAACTAAGTACTAAAGGAAGGTAGATTATAGGGACGATACCCTGCAATATATAGAAGGTAGATACTATAATATAAGTTTATAAAGTACTATAAAATATAGTAAACCAGTATATTAAATTAACTTATTAATTAGGAAATATTATAGTAAATAATTATAAAGGATAAGACCTATTATAGGTCTTTAGCCTTATATTGCTTTTTAAACCTTTCTTTATTTTAAGGCCTAAATGCCTATTAAGTCTATTAATTATAAGGCTTAAATGCCTATTAAGTTTATTAACTATAAGGTCTAAATACCTATTAAATCTATTAATTATAAACTTAATTAGCTAATTAAGTCTAACTATTAAGTATATTAACTAGAAACTATTTATAAAGTATAAGATATTAATATTTTACTATTATAATATATTAATTGTCCGGAACTTTAGGCTACTTTAAGGATCTAAAGACTACTGCAATTACTATAATAAAGTATTAGTAAGTACTATAATTCTAAGCCATTAGTTGTTATTAACTCTATAGGTTATAGGCTAAAATATACTATAAAGTTTATAATTAAGTACTATATTTTAATACCTCCTTTATAGCTATAGTATATAGTATTAATTAAAAGGGCTTAAAAAGGTTTAATAGTAAAATAAAGGTATTAAATAGTACTATAGGTAAAGCTTTAATAAGGCTGTTAGTAAGTATTTTCTTAATAAGAAAGTAAGTTATAGTAATAACTTTAGTAAATATAGCTTCTTTAATCCTTTAAAATTAAATCAAAGTATATTTAATTCAATAATTATATTTATTATTATAGGCAATAGTAATAGAGCCTTTATTATTATATAATAAAGAAGTAAGGCCTATAATAGGCTTGGAAATTTCCTAAAAAAGACCTTTAAGCTATATAGTTTTTTTAAGGCCTTTAATAAGCTTAGTATATTCGGCCTTTAAAGTACTAAAGGATATAGTAAATGCTTTTTTAAATTTCTAGTTAATAGGTCCTTTAGTTAAAGTAAATAGTTAACTATAGGTAGATTTAGTACTTTCCTTATACTTAGCCTAATTACTATTAATAAAACTAATAAACTTTAAGTTACTGTTAAAGCTATAATTAATAGTACTATAAATATTAAAATAAAGGTAAGAAAGTAATAATTTTATAGCTTTTAAGTAAGTATTAGTAAGCTATATTAAGTATTATAAAAGCTATTAAATGTTAAAGGCTATATTAGGTTTAGTTTAAACTATAGTATATATTAAAGTACTAATTAATTGTTAATATAGGTATTAATTAAAAAGGCTTGCAGAGGTTTTAGGCCTATTGCCTTTATTTATAATTTTAAAGCTTAGTAGAAAGGAAGTTAATTTAATATTAATTCTAAAGTACTTAATTGCCTTTATAATATAGGCCTTTTAGTAAATCCAGAGGTACCGTTAAGGCCTATTATATTTAATTTAAATACTAAAAAAATAGTAAGTAAGACTTAAATTTTTAATATTATAGTACTTTCCTATAGCATTCTTTAAGGCTTAAAGTTATAAAGGCTTAAGGCTTATAATTAAGTAATTGTTAATATAATTAATAATAAAGATCTTATAGTTTAAATAAAAATAGGTAGCTATATTAAAAATAAAGAGCTTAAAACCTAAAGCCTAGGTTATTATAAAGACCTTTTATTATTAAAGGTAAAAAGCTTACTTTAAACTATATAAAGATTTCTTTAATAAAATAACTTAATCCTTAATAGGGTCTTATTTAACTACCTTTAGTAGTATTATAGCGCTAGTATTATTATAAGTAAACTTAAATAGTCTTTATAGAATTTTAATATAGATATTAAAATCGGTCTTTAAGTTTAAAAAGGTTTCTATAAAGTCTATTTATTTTAAATCCTAATTAAATATAGCTATAAAGGCCAATATAATTCTCTAAGTTAAAGGCTTTATAATAAAAGTATAGGTCTGTTTAAAATCGATTTTAAAGGCCTATTGGTAACTTTAAGTAACTAATTAGGCTTTAAACTTTACTATAATGCCCTATAAATTCTTCTTATCTTTAAAAACTTAGTAATTTATAATAGGCTTCTTTTTAGTTTAAAATCGGCGGATAAAATAGAAAGTTTTAGTAGTAAAAAGTTAGTATAATTTAGTAAAGATAGCCTATAACTATTACTTTTTTTTAAGATATTTTAAGGCTTATTTAAAGGTATTAGGCTTTAAGGCCTTTATAAAATAATACTTTTTATAATAGAAAATTAAGTAAGAAATAAGCTTACTATAATTTATATTATCTATAAGTATAAATTCTTTATATTACTTTTATAAGGCTTAAGGTAGAGGGATTTTAATAGTAATAGAAGGTATTGTAAATATTGAAATTGTAAGCTTAAATAGTAGTTAAGTAAGTAATATAGAGGATAATTTAAATATTAAGGAATTAGAAATTAGTAGAATAAAGGGACTGTAAATAGAAGGTTTAGAAACTTAAATAGTAATATTCTTTTTTAATTTATTAAAGTAGTTAAAGACCTTTAAAAGACCTATAGAGCTTAAAGGACCTGTAATTTAGGCTAATAGATCTTTATAGAACTTAATAAAGTTGGTTTTAATAACTTTATTTAAACTTAAGTAAACTAAGTAAGTCTAATAACTTAAAATAGCTATAAGTCTTCCTTTAATTCCTTAAAAGATAAACTTAAAACCTATAGTTTAATCTTTAATAAGGATATATACTATAACCTTAATACCTATAGCCCTATAGTTCGAAAGGTTTAGTTAATATAGTACTTAAAAAGGTAATAGTTTATTATAAAAGGCTTAATAAAGTATAAAATCTTTAAAGCTTTAAGCTATATAGTTGATAATTTCTATTATAGAAATAGCTATATATTTTTAAAAAATAATAAAGAGGTCTAAAGTTAAAATAGTAGCCTTAAAATAGTTTAAAATAACTTAAATAAAATATTCGATTAAGCTATTTTAATTAAAAGTTTTAAGGCTTAATATATTAAAACCGATGCCCTTTTTAGTAAGGTAGGTATTTAAAGAAAGGACTTCTTTTCTTTTATTATAATAAAAGTAAATAGGATATCGTTAGAAAGTATTGTTTAAGCCTTTAAATAGTAAATAAAGTACTATAATAGTATTATCTTTAATAATTAATAGTTTAAGAAATTAAAAATAAGTCTTTTAATCTACTATAATTAAACTATAAGGTTTCTTTAATAGTAAAATAGGCTTAATAATAATAATATCTTCCTTTAAATGGTTTAAAGTAAAAGGAAGGTCTTAAATAGGATTTTTAAAAGACCTTTAAAGAATTTTTATAACGTTATAGCTTTTATAAACTAAATCCTTAAGCCTAACCTTTTATAAATTAAATATACCTTTAGTAATAAAAAAAGTCTTCTTTAAAAGGTTAAAACCTATATATTTAAGCTATATATACTAAAGGATAGCTAATCGAACTAAAGTTAATAAAAGCTTATTAAGATCTTTAAAAAACCTATCCTTCTTTAAAAAGTTAAAAGCTTTAAAAAAGCCTCCCTTTAAAATTTTAAAAACTTTAAAGGCTTTAAAGAAAGCAAAGTAATTATTAAAGTACTGTTAGTAGGATATTTCTAATTAAAGTTAGCCTTTAAGGTTAAAGTAAAACCTTAATTTCTTAAAATTTAAAAAGGTAATAAGATTGTAATTACTATCAGTAAGCTTTTAACTATATAAAGCTTTTTTAGTACTATATAGGCAGTCCTTATTAACAATATTTAATAGAAAAGTAAGAATAAAGAAAGTTTTAATAAGGTTAATAGTTAAAAAATAGGCTCTATTATTGTAAATTTCAATAAAGAATTGGACTTTTACAGTACCTTTACTAATAATTTTTATAAAGTTACTTTCTATAGTTAAAGGCTTAACCTTTACTTTAATAAGGTTAGTAAAAAGGTTCTTATTATTATAAATATAGACTATAAACCTAATATTAAAGAGTTAGACTTCTTTTAAGGCTAGGTTAGTATAATTAGTTAAGTTAATAGGTATATATTGGAATAGGTATGGCCAATTACAGGCCTAAGGGCCCTGTAATTAGTGCTTACATACTAGCTCACAGTGCAGCGGAAGTCTTACGCATGATACTTATAGCTCAGTGCTGGGGTACTAAAATACAGCACTACGCAGGTACTGTAGAATAGAAATATAGTAGGTAAACAATTGTATTATAGTACTAGCCTTCTATAAATCCACTGTAATAGTCTCTATAGTAGGGTTCGTACTTGACCTCTACCACATACCCACCGACTGACGTACAGTGCCTTGCATACCCTAGCAGGCAGATAGGCTAAAGTACGACTTGGTTAAACCCGAGATTTGCTAAGCCCTATAAACCACTTACCAAGCCTTCTATAGCTTCCGACCTACAGGGCCTACAGGCCTATAATTTAATATAGTAATAATATACCTACTTAATTATAGGCCTACCAATTCTTAGCTAATTTAGCCAGCCCAGTGGTTAATTATAGGTCTTACAGGCAGCTAAGTTAGTGTGGTTCACAGCTCTTTAAAAATCGACTTACGGCCATACAAAAGGGCCGCGAAACCGAGCACCCCCAACCCAAAGTGCAGGTCAACGTAGGGTTAGGGTCAGGCCACTTATACTGCCTACAGTAGTAGGCCTTAGTAGCCTGAATATAAAATTACAGGCAGTTTGGCCCACTGGTTAGCGGAATGCAGGCCTTTAAATAGCCCTGCAGTGAAGTAAGGTGCCGGGCAAGTGCCGGGTAACTGACGGGTAGGCTTTCCAACTTAAGCTTCCACCACATAGTATAATAGCAGCCACCCACTGTAAACTTAGGCCTCACAGGGACCTAGTTTAACAGTATAGAAGGTAGAACCTTAAAGGATAGGGATATTGTAAATCTAATAAAGCTATAATATTTATAAAGTATAATTAGCTTTAAAGGTTTAGTACTATAAAAGCCTATATTAAGGTTAAAGCCTACTGTAAAAGAAATTTCCTTAAAATTTCTAAAGTCTTTAATATCCTTTTTCTTTTTATCTCCCTTTTTCTTTTTTTTCTTTCTAATAAGCCCAGACTTTATAGAGTTCCCTATAGAGGTATTTAAAGCCTTTAAAGCTTTAAAATCCTTAATAAAGGCAATATAAGAATAAAGTATAAAAAGGGCTTAAATAACTATAGTATTGGAAATACAAGTCTCGGCTAAAAGCTCCTCCTATAAGAATTCTAATATAGGGTAGTAAGAATAGCCGAAATTATACTTATTTTAATAAATTAAAGCTTTAAAGTGTTTATACTATAGTAAAAAACTGCCCTTTAGTAAGCTTAGATAGTAATTAACCTAATTAATAAATTAAATTATAATACCTAAGCTTTAAAGCCTTATAATAAGGGTATTAAACTTAACGTTATATTTAACTACTTTTAATAAACCGTCGAATTTAATAGTATAATAAGCCTTATAGAGCTTACCTTAAAGGATAGCCTAAATAAGGATATACTAGGCTTATAATTATTAGAAAAGGGTCGTTAAGGAGTTTTCGGCCTTAATAGTAAATAGTAAACCTACCTATAAGATATTTTAAATAGTAAAAAAAAGGAAGGCTTTTAAATTATGGTTTAGTAAATTAATAACTAACTTAGACTTATTTATAAACTTAAAAAGGCCTAAAACCTTTATTTAAATAGTAAAAGCCTAATATTAAAAACACCAGTTCTTAAGACTTAAAAGTTTTTATTCTTTAATAAAGTAAAGGACTTATTTACTAAAATCCTTTATTAAAAATACAATGGTTTTTTAAACAGTTTAATTTAAAGAAGGTACTATAATAGATATAGCAATAGGGGCTAATAGATCTATATAAGCTAAAGTAACCGAAAATAAAGGTAGTATAGATAAGTTTATAAAAGGTTTAAAAGAAAACTTAAAAGGGTTTAAAGTAGTATATTCCGGTAAAAGGCAAATGTTAAAATTGTCAATATAAGTATTAACTTGGTTAATTTTAATATTTAAAGCTTTAATTTAATTAATAAGACCTACTATAATAGCTCTAATCTTACTATTAAAAGTAACTATAAGGTTATTCTATAGCTATTAAAAGTACTAAGTAAAGTTAAAGCCCTTAAAAAGGTTAAAAGTTAATAAAAGGCCGAAGGTCCTTAAAGCTTTAAGGCTTATAAAGAGGTTATATATATCTTTATCCTCTATAGTAAGGAAAGTTAAAGGCTTAAAAAGAAAGTAAAAGTACTATTAAAAGTACTAGAATATTATTTTTTAAGTCTTTTAGCGCTTAAAAGGAAAGTAAAAGTATTATTAAAAGTACTAAAATACTATTTCTTAAGTCTTCGGTAGTTTAAAATAAATAGAGCTTATAGGATAGGTATTTTTATAGAGGCTGTAAAATAAAGAAATTCACTTAAATAATATAAGCCTAAGCTTATAATCTATTAAAATAGATATCTTATAGGCCTATAAATATAGACCTATATAGAGGATAGTATAGAATATTAAAAGTAAAGAAAGCTTTATTTATAGTATATAATAGTAGTTAGGTATTAAAGGAAGGTAGATTATAGAGGCAATGCCTTATAATATATAAAAGGTAGATACTATAATATAAACTTATAAGGTACTGTAAAATATAGTAAACTAGTATATTAAATTGACTTATTAATTAGGAAATATTATAGTAAATAGTTATAAAAGATAAGACCTATTATAAGTCTTTAGCCTTATATTGCTTTTTAAACCTTTCTCTATTCTAAGGCCTAAATACCTATTAAGTTTATTAACTATAAGGCCTAAGTGTCTATTAAGTCTACTAACTATAAGGCCTAAATATCTATTAAGTCTATTAACTGCAGACTTAGCTAGCTAACTAAGTCTAACTATTAAGTACGTTAGCCGAAAGCCGTTTATAAAGTATAGGATGCTAACGTTTTACTATTATAGTACGCTAACTGCCCGGGGCTTTAAGCTACTTTAAAGGTCTAAAGACTACTACAATTGCCGTAATAGAGTATTAATAAGCGCTATAATTCTAAGCTATTAGTTATTATTAGCCCTATAAGTTATAGGCCAAAATACACTGTAAAGTCTACAACTAAGTACTGTATTTCAATATACTTTATAAATACTATAGCTTTACTAAGTCTATAGTATCCCTACCTTTTAAAATCCTGCCTTTTATACCTATTAACCTAATTAACTATACTAACCTAACCTTAAAAGAAGCCTAGCTTTTTAATATTAGGTCTATAGTCTATATTTATAATAATAAAAACCTTTTTACTAACTTTATTAAAGTAAAGGTTAAGCCTTTAACTATAGGGAATAGCCCTATAAGAATTATTAATAAAGGTACTATAAAAGTCTAATTCTTTATTAAAACCTATAATAATAAGGCCTATTTTTTAACTATTAACCTTATTAAAACCTTTTTTATTCCTACTTTTCTATTAAATATTATTAATAAGAACTGCCTATATAGTATTAAAAAAGCCCTATATAGTTAAAAGCTTACCGATAGTAACTACAATCTTATTACCTTTTTAAATTTTAAAAGATTAAGGTTCTACCTTAGCTTTAAAGGCTAACCTCAGCCGGAAGTATCTTATTAATAGTACTTTAATAGTTACCTTATTTTCCTTAAAGCCTTTAAAGCTTTTAAAATTTTAAAGAAGGTTTCCTTTAAAGCCTCTAACTTTTTAAAGAAAAATAGGTCTTTTAAGAATCCTAATAAACCTTTACTAACCTTAGTTCGATTAACTATCCTTTAATATATATAGCTTAAGTATATAGGTTTTAACCTTTTAAAGAAGACCTTTTTTATTACTAAAGGTATATTTAACTTATAGAAGGTTAAGTTTAAAGATTTAATTTATAAAAGCTATAATATTATAAAAATCCTTTAAAGGCCTTTTAAGAATCCTATTTAAGACCTTCCTTTTACTTTAAGCCGCTTAAAAGAGGATATTGTTATTATTAAGCCTATTCTACTATTAAAGAAGCCTTATAGCTTAATTATAGTAGATTAAAAGATCTGGTTTTAATTTCTTAAGCTATTAACTATTAAAGATAATACCGTTATAGTACTTTATTTACTATTTAAAGGCTTAAATAATACCTTCTAGCAATATCCTACTTACTTTTATTATAATAGTAAAAAAGAAGTCCTTCCTTTAAGTACTTACTTTATTAAAAAAGGTATCAGCTTTAATATATTAAATCCTAAAACTCTTAATTAAAATAGCCTAACTAAGTACTTTATTAAAGTTATTTTAGACTATTTTAAAGCTACTATTTTAACTTTAAGCCTTTCTATTACTTTCTAAAGATATATAGCTATTCCTATAATAGAAATTATTAACTATATAGCTTAAAGTTTTAAAGATCTTATACTTTACTAAGCCTTCTATAATAAACTATTGCCTTCTTAAATGCTATATTAACTAAACCTTTTAAACTATAAAGCTATAGGTATTAAGGTTACAGTATATATCCTTATTAAAAATTAAACTATAGGTTTTAAGCTTACCTTTTAAAAAATTAAAAGAAAACTTATAACTATTTTAAGTTATTAAACTTACTTAGTTTACTTAAGCTTAAATAAAGTTATTAAAACCAGCTTTATTAAGTTTTATAAAGACCTATTAGCTTAGATTATAGGTCCTTTAAGCTTTATAAGTTCTTTAAAAGTCCTTAATTGCTTTAATAAGTTAAAGAAAGATACTATTATTTAAGCCTTTAAGCCCTTTATTTACAGTCCCTTTATTTTACTAATTCTTAATTCCTTAATATTTAAATTATCCTTTATATTACTTACTTAGCTACTACTTAAGCCTATAATTTTAATACTTACAATACCCTCTATTATTATTAAAATCCTTCTACTTTAAGCTTTATAAAAGTAATATAAAGAATTTATATCTATAGATAATATAAATTATAGTAAGCTTATTTTTTACTTAATTTCTTATTATAAAGAATACTATTCTATAAAGGCCTTAAAGTCTAATACCTTTAAATAAGCTTTAAAATACCTTAAAAAAAAGTAATAGTTATAGGCTATTTTTACTAAATTATACTAACTTCTTATTACTAAGACCTTCTATTTTATCCGCCGATCTTAAATTAAAAAGAAGCTTATTATAAGCTGCTAAGTCTTTAAAGATAAAAAGAATTTACAAGGCATTATAGTAAAGTTTAAGGCTTAATTAGTTATTTAAAGTTTCTAATAGGCCTTTAGAATTAATTTTAAATAAATCTATATTTTTACTATAAAGCCTTTAACTTAAAGAATTATATTAGCCTTTATAGCTATATTTAATTAAAATTTAAAGTAAGTAAACTTTATAAAAGCCTTTTTAAACTTAAAGACCGATTTTAATATCTATATTAAAATTCTATAAAGACTATTTAAGTTTGCCTATAGTAATACTAGTATTGTAATATTATTAAAAGTAATTAGATAAGACCTTATTAAAAACTAAGTTATCCTATTAAAAAAATCCTTATATAATCTAAAGTAAGCTTTTTATCTTTAATAATAAAAGGTCTTTATAATAACTTAGGCTTTAGATTTTAAACCTCTTATCTCCAATATAGCTACCTATTTTTACTTAAATTATAAAATCTTTATTATCAGTTATATTAACAACTGCTTAATTATAAGCCCTAAGCTTTATAGCTTTAAGCTTTAAAGAATATTATAGAGAAGTGTTATAATATTGAAGATTTAGGTCCTATTTACTATTTCTTTAGTATTTAAATTGAACGTAATAGGCTTTAACAGTATCTCTAGATTTATTAAAAGGCCTATATTATAAAGGCAATTAAGTACTTTAAAATTAGTATTAAATTAACTTCCTTTTTACTAAGCTTTAGAATTATAAATAAAGATAATAGGCTTAGAACCTCTATAAGCTCCTTTAATTAGTACTTATATTAATAATTAATTGGTACTTTAATATATACTATAATTTAAACTAAACTTAATATAGCCTTTAGCATTTAATAGCTTTTATAATATTTAATATAACCTACTAATACTTATTTAAAAGCTATAAAATTCCTACTTTCCTACCTCTATTTTAATATTTACAGTACTATTAATTATGGCTTTAACAGTAATTTAAAGCCTATTAGCTTTATTAATAGTAACTAAGCTAAGTATAAAAAAAGTATTAAATCTACTTATAGTTAGCTATTTACTTTAACTAAAGGACCTATTAGTTAGAAATTTAAAAAAACATTTGCTATATCCTTTAGTACTTTAAAAACTAAATATACTAAGTTTATTAAAGGCTTTAAGGAAGCTATATAGTTTAGAGGTCTTTTTTAGGAAATTTCTAAGTTTATTATAGGCCCTACCTTTCTATTATATAATAATAAAGGCTCTATTTCTATTACTTATAGCGATAAGTACAATTACTAAATTAAATATACTTTAATTTAATTTTAGAAGGTTAAAGAGGCTATATCTATT
Source organism: Apiosordaria backusii (assembly GCA_030549205.1). NCBI lineage: Eukaryota > Fungi > Ascomycota > Sordariomycetes > Sordariales > Lasiosphaeriaceae > Apiosordaria > Apiosordaria backusii. The sequence continues at coordinate 338,123 of JAUKTV010000022.1, forward strand.
AAAGTTATTATTATAACCTACCTTTTTATAAAAAAGATGCTTATTAACAGCTTTATTAAAGCTTTATTTATAGTACTATTTAATACCTTTATTTTACTATTAAACCTTTCTAAACCCTTTTAATTAATACTATATATTACAGTTATAAAGGGGGTATTAAAATATAGCACTTAATTATAGACTTTATAATATATTTTAGCCTATAATCTATAGAGTTAAGAATAATTAATGGCTTAAAATTATAATATTTATTAATACTTTATTACGGTAATTACAGTAGTCTTTAGACCTTTAAAATAGCCTAAAGCTCCAGACAGTTAATATACTATAATAATAAAACGTTAATACCTTATATTTTATAAACAGCTTTTAACTAACGTATTTAATAATTAGACTTAATTAGCCAGTATAAATCTGCAGTTAATAGACTTAATAGGCATTTAAGCCTTATAGTTAATAGACTTAATAGGTATTTAAGCTTTATAGTTAGTAGACTTAATAGGCATTTAAGCCTTAAAATAAAGAAAGGTTTAAAAAGCAATATAAAGTTAAAGACCTATAATAGGTTTTATCCTTTACAATTGTTTACTATGATATTTTCTTAATTATTAAGTCAATTTAATATACTGGTTTACTATATTTTATAGTACCTTATAAGCCTATATTATAGTATCTACCTTCTATATATTATAGGGCATTGCCTCTATAATCTACCTTTCTTTAATACCTAGCTACTGTTATATATTATAGACAAAGCCCTCTTTGCTTTTAATATTCTGCGCCGTTTCCTGCATAGGTCTATACCTATAAGCCTATAAGATATCTATCTTAACATCCTTTTATATAGCTATAAGTCGATTTTTAAAGAGCTGTAAACTATACTAACTTAACTACCTATAAGACCTATAGTTGACTACTAGGTTAGCTAAATAAGCCTAGAATTAATAAACTTATAGTTAAGTAGGTATATTATTATTATATTGAATTATAGGCCTATAGGCCCTATAAGTTAGAAGCTATAGAAGGCTTAGTAAGTAGTTTATAGGGCTTAATAAACTTTAGAGTTAACTAAGCTATACTCTAGCCTATTTACCTGCTAGGGTATGTAAAGCACAGTATATCAGTCAGTAAGTATATAGTAAAGGTTAAGTACAAACCCTACTATAGAGAATATTACAGTAGATTTACAGAAGGCTAGCACTATAATATAATTATTTACTCACTATATTTCTATCCTGCAGTACCTATAAGGTACTATATTCTAATACCCCAGCACTAAGCTATAAGTATTACGTATAAGACTTCCGCTGCACTATAAGCTAGTGTATAAGCACTAATTACAGGGCCCTTAGGCCTGTAATTAGCCATACCTATACTAATACTAATAAAAAGCGTTAATTTATATATTTTTTTTAATAAACTTAAAGTATTTTCCTTCTTTATTTAAAAAAGATAGAAGATTTAATATTATAAAGGTAAATATAAAATAAATTATTTATAAAGGAAGTTAACTTTAAAGGTATTATATTAATATTTAAAGGGTTTATAAATATAAAAAATAAAGATAATAATAAAAAGGGGGGGATTTATAAGGTAATAAGGTTTTAATAAGTAGGATTTATAGTATAAGATAGTTATTAAGTTATAGTTTATTTAAAAGAATTTTTAAAAATAGTAATATTTTAATTTATAATTTAGTTTTTTATTTAAACTTATTTTAATATCGATTATATTTTATTATATAATTAGTAAATTATAATAATAATAGTATTAAAGGAAAAGAATAATTAGTTTAGTTTTTTAAATTTATTATTTTTCTTTTAAAAGAAACTAATTATAGGTTATTAAATATTAATTAAAGTATAAGTAAGTTTAAATGTAAGTATACTTAGTAATTTAAGAAAGGTAAGAAATAGGATTAAAAGTTAAATAAAGGTATTAAGTTAAAAGGTTAGTATTATTATAATAGTATTTTACAATCAGAGCTATGGTATTTTAGTTTTATAATAATAGTTTAAGTTATAAAATTTAATTTAAAGGCTAAATAAGGTTAATGTGAGCTAATATAGGTATTATTTTTATATTTTAATATAAAGAAGAAGAAAGTAAATAAAGCTTTTTTATTTTTTTAAGTTTAAAGTATAATAAATTATTATAATATTAATTAAAGACTAGGTAGAATATTTTGTTATTGTATAAAGAAGAGAGAAGGGAAAGGGAGCGAAGCTTTTTTGAAATTAGGTATTTAGATATATACCGTTAAGGCCTAAGTGCCTTACTCCGCCTATAGATTAGTATAGTGCCGTAATAGCTTTAAAGAAAATAATTAGAAATAATAATTTTTTTAATTTATGGAGGATTATCTATACTAACTTTCTTAATATAATAGCTATTATAAAAAAATATATATATTAAACATAGTCTTAAAAAGAGCTTTTTCATGTATATTTTATATTCTTTATACTAGTTATATTAACCAAGTAGTAATCTAAAAGGTAATTTTTTATTTATACTATATATATATATATACACTTCATACTACACTACTTAGCTAATTAGGTTACCATTGGGACCACAATTACACAGCAGTATAGTCTATATATTCTTATACTACTGTGTAATTTTGGTCCTAATTGTGGCTCAATTAGCCAACCTGCAGTATAGAAAGTGTAAATATATATATATATAATATATTTATATAGGAATCTGATTATTTTCTCCCAAAAATCTACTTAGGTTCCCAAACTTTCTCTAAAAGATGCATCTGGAAGACCCACTTATACATACAAGTAGCCTATGCAGCTCAACCAAGGTCCCGAAAAGAAGGTCTATGCCACTGTCACAACCTTAACGTCGGGAACGGTGGAGCAGTGCAAGGTCACCAGCCAATCAGAACAAGGACACGGCAGCCCAGGCGAGCACGGATAATAAGACTGAGGGACACAGTGACCGCAGGAGCATAACCAATAGGGAAGCACAGAGGGATCATAGCGATCATTGTGATCATTGGGGAAGAGCGGAATGATCACCATGATCGGGAAAATCACAGGTCTATATATACGGAGGAACTAGGTAGCTGGTAGATAGTTCCGCAGTATGCAATCACAGCTTGTATTCACGGTATCTTGTGTTTACATTGAGACATCTTGTTGTGCACTGTTTAGCTGCACCGAACCAATTGTCAGAAGTTACCTTCAACCGAGTATCCCTTTCAGAGGTTCTGTACAGGGGTTCGTCACAGCCACTGAGACTACATCATATTGCCTTTTCTACTACCTTTTCCACTACTACTAAGCCTAATTAAGTGCAATATATATTGGAAGAAAGCCCTAGAAGAGACAGTCCTTTTAACTCTAGTTACACTTTAGTAGGCCTTATATTAGCCAAGTGATGGGTATAAGTAGGTATGGTAAATATAAGTAGGTATAGGAAACTTAGCCTTCCATACTACCTTTTCTACCACTACTAGGCCCAATTGGGTGCAATATATATTGAAAGAAAGCACTAGAAAAAACGGTCCTTTTAATCCTAGTTATACTTTAGTAGGCCTTATATTGGCCAAATGGTAGGTATAGTAGGCCAGGTCTCCCATACCTACTTACACCTACTACACTCACTTACACCCAACACTAAGCTAATATAAGGCCTACTAAAGTACAACTAAGGTCAAAAGGACCGTCTTTTCTAGGGCTTTCTTCCAATATATATTGCACCCAATTAGGCTTAGTAGTAGTAGAAAAGGTAATATGGAAGGCTAGCTTTCTATACTTACTATACTTAATAAATAAATTACCTTTTTAATTACCACTTGGCCAATATAAAGCCGAATTTAATATAAAAATATACTTAAAAAAGCCCTTAAACAGACTATCTTCAGTATATACCTTTTAGCTTTATTAGCTTAATTATAGTAAAGTTAATATAGGTAATCCTTTAAATATTAAAAATTGATCTTTTCTAGGCTATAACTTTTAGTCCTCTATAAATTTATATAAAAATAAAGCACTTATTATTAAAAATTAAAAATTAGACATTTAAAAAGCCCTCATTTATACTATTATTAGCCTGTTTTCTATATATTTATAATTATTTTAAATGTTAAGATATTTAAGCAAGAATATTATAAAAGTAGTAGTTTTTGGGCTATAACGTTGAAAAATGTGCATTGCAGTCTTAGATCTTGTTCTCTTTGCTGCTGGAAGGGGACCTACAATACTTGAAAGTGGCCAGTGCAGCTCACCCAGGAAGCAGACTTAGCCGGCTGGCAAAAAAGAAAGAGGTCTGAGCTCTGAGACTACCCGTGCCCAAAGACCGACCTACTTTTCGGGACCACGCAAGCAGGGCACCTTCAAGTGGGTGGTCACTACCTATTTAGCCAAACTACCCGTGCCCAAAGACCGACCTACTTTTCGGGACCACGCAAGCAGGGCACCTTCAAGTGGGTGGTCACTACCTATTTAGCCAAACTACCCGTGCCCAAAGACCGACCTACTTTTCAGGACCACGCAAGCAGGGCACCTTCAAGTGGGTGGTCACTACCTATTTAGCTAAACTACCTATTTAGCTACTTTTTTAAACTATTCGAGCCTTTTCGCGCCAATTTGACTAAAAACAATGCTTTTTTCACTGTTAAAAAATGGAATCTAATATTCAAGCCGCTTTTTAATATATAGAAAAAAACCTAGATACATTAATGGTATATATTGTATAAGAATATAGCCTTAAATGCAGTCAACTTTACTTATACCTTAATAGTTATAGACCTTACTTAAAATAACTAATATCTTATTTTTATCTAAGTAGCCTAAAATAAGTGGTAATTTATAACTATATCGATTGCTTTAATAGTATAAGTCTAATAGTTTCGCTTAAGTTTATTATAGAGGTAGTAAATTAGATTCTAACTGTAAAGTATAACGATATTGAAATAACCAATCTACTATACGTTAGTTTAAATTAAACTACTTAGTTTATTAAGCGCTATAGCTATTATAAAAGACGTTAAAAAACGATTTACACTAAGTAAAAGACCTTAAAGAACCTTAAAGCTATTAAGAGCTACTTTTAAAAGCTTACTACTATTATTATAGAAAATAAAATTTAATTTAAGGATATATAAAATATAAATAAAACTAAGTTTTGAATAGAGGTAAGTAAGAATTAGCTTATTATTGGAATAGGTATGGCCAATTACAGGCCTAAGGGCCCTGTAATTAGTGCTCACATACTAGCTCACAGTGCAGCGGAAGTCTTACGCGTGATACCTATAGCTCAGTGCTGGGGTACTAGAATACAGCACTACGCAGGTGCTGTAGAACAGAAATATAGTAGGTAAACAATTGTATTGTAGTGCTAGCCTTCTATAAATCCACTGTAATAGTCTCTATAGTAGGGTTCATACTCGACCTCTACCATATACCCACCGACTAACGTACGGTGCCTCGCACACCCCAGCGGGCAAATAGGCTAGAGTACGACTTGGTTAAACCTAAGGTTTACTAAGCCCTATAAACTACTTACTAAGCCTTCTATAGTTCCCGACCTATAGGGCCTACAGGCCTATAATTTAGTATAGTAATAATATACCTACTTAACTATAGGCCTACTAATTTTTGGCTAATTTGGCTAGCCCAGTAGTTAGCTATAGGTCTTATAGGCAGCTAAGTTAGTATAGTTTATAGCTCTTTAAAAATCGACTTACGGCTATATAAAAGAGCTGTAAAACCAAGTACCCTTAACCTAAAGTGTAGGTTAATGTAGGGTTAAGGTTAGGCTACTTATATTACCTACAGTAGTAGGCCTTAGTAGCCTAAATATAAAATTATAGACAGTTTGGCCTACTAGTTAGTGGGATATAGGCCTTTGAATAGCCCTGTAGTAAAGTAAGGTGCTGGGTAAATGCCAGGTAGCTAACGGATAGGCTTTCTAACTTAAACTTCTACTATATAGTATAATAGTAGCTACTTACTATAAACTTAAACCTTATAAGGACCTAGTTTAACATCCCTCCTTTATTTATAGTAAGTAATAGGCTTAAATTTAAATCTAAGGCCTACTATAGTAAGCTAAAACTAATAAACTAACTAGCTAATTAAAAAACTAAAATATAAGGTATATAAAGCGTTAAGGCTTATATATTTAAGCGTTAAGTAATTACTTTTATAAGCTAAATTATAAAGGAAAATTAAATATAAAGAGGGTGGTTTTTTAATCTATTCTTTTATTAACTTTTCCTCTATAGGCCTATTCCTTAAGCTTAAAAGACCAATAAAGGTTTTAAATTTTTAACCAACTAGTAGTTTGGTTAGCCTATTAGCTAGCATTTGTTTAGTATTTAGGTAATTAATAATAACCTATAATGCCCTAACTTACTTCCTAACTTAATAGTATTTTAGTAATATATACTTAGTATAATTATAAAAGGCTAGGTTATAGGCAGTAGTTATAAAGCTAGTATTATTACTATATAGAAAAGTAGAGCCTACTAAAGTATACTCTAGCTTTTTATAAACCTTTCTAATCTATAAAGCCTTATAAATAGCCTTAATAAGTATATCAGTTTTAACCTTTAAAGTAAAGAGGCTTATAGTATTGG